>CM026087.1:1225000-1300000 GCA_014839685.1 Anableps anableps | reverse complement strand
AAACTGATCATGCAAACCCACGTTGAGAGGGTTAAAGGCTCCGACGGTTTGAGCTCGCATTCTGCACCCAAACGTGTTGATTTCTAATGAAATGTACAGAAAATCTGAAATCAGCAGCTCAAACCAAGATATTCTCATTCAAGAATAAAATTCCTGGAACTTTGTTTAGTTACTTTGGGGGCAGAAAATCATGCATTTTTCCTTTTTTTCCAGAACTATGATGATAGATGAGAAAGCTCCTCGCTGTGCTTCCTTTAATGCGTCTTTTCGAACGAGCAGAACCGATGGATTCCTAAACCAAATCACAATCTGACACGAGGGAAGCAGCCTTTCAGATATTTTCCATCCTGTTTGGCCTTGTAGATTCTCACTTGGTTTCAGTCTTTGGTCCTATCACATTCTTGCATCTGCTGAGGAGACACCAAGTGGTGGTTATCAGCCCTGATCAATGCAAGCAGGAAGCATGCTGATTAGAATATGAACAGACCGCATAGAGAGGAACTCATGGCCACCACAGTCACGCAGCAACGCTTCAACTTTTTCCCTTCAATCCTCTGATTGAATTTAACAGTTTGCCTTCTTTTATGAGAGTTTTCTTCTAATATTTGTAGAAGCCAGTGTGTTATTGCTGCCGCTATTTTTAATCAGCTGGGATTGAAGTCAATAGGAAGTCAGAAATCTACAAGTAGTCCATTTCTAAAAGCTCACATTTGCGTTTGGACGAGCAGCTTCTGACACTCGCAGGTCTCTGCCTTCTGAGAGGAGCAGTGGAGTGTGTGCAGGTCTCCGGCACTGTGAAACAGAGGCTGGAGAGTCTTTCTGTCAAGAAGACCAGAGGCTTAGCTGCACTACAGTTAAAATTTCAAACATTGACTTTAGGCTGGAAACACAATATATGCTGTGAAATACCAACTTTCAATTAATTTCTTGTTGGATTTGGGGAAGTTGCTGGAACTACAGGCCACTCAGGGTTGTTTTCAATGCTTTTAGCTTTAAACTGAAGCTGGTGTTTGATCTTTTTACACCACTTTGAGTCGGTTTATGGTCCAATTTTTTTTCGTTTTATTTGAATTGTCCAAAGTAAATATGGTGGTTTATGAAGTTACTGCTGTAAATAAGTACCGAACACATCAGCACGTATATTTCTGATGACATTAAAAATCACACCAGATGTTATTAACAGTCCAACTCTGCAAAAACACAATCTTACCAAGTATTTCTGGTCTAGTTTCTAGTGCAAATATGTTGAAAACATTTGAAATAAGACTAAACTAACTTCCAAGTAACTTTTCAGCAGATATAGCAGCTTGTTTTAAGTCAATAATTCCTTAATATGGATGGAAAAAGTTCTCGTTGTAAGTGAAATAATCTGCCAGTGGAGCAAGATATTTTCCCCATATAATAAGTTAAAATGTCTTGTTTCATTGGCAGATTATTTCACTTACAACTAGAACTTTTTCATCCATATTAAGGAATTATTGACTTAAAACAAGCTCCTATATCTGCTGAAAAGTTACTTGGAAGTTAGTTTAGTCTCATTTCAAGTGTATTCAAGATATCTGCAGTAGAAACTAACCAAAACTACTTGGTGAGATTTTGTGTTTTTGCAGTGAGGTATTCTACACAAACACTGAAATCAAAATAAATGAGTCCAGAAGTGAAGTTATGTATAACAGAGTGGAATGACACAGTGAATATTAAACGCATGAAGACAAGCATCAAAAAGGCAGAAAGAACCCAATCCTGCCCACATCAATGCGAAGTCACCTCATTTCACAACCGATGGCCTCTAAACGAGATTCTCATAATCAAGACGTTGCACAAGAAGCACATTGTGATGGATACAAGCAAAGAGCTCCCTTAAGACCTCCACAACCCTGGTCACAAACTGCTAAACTTCTGATGGTTCCCTTGAGCATCAGTGGGGCCATAATCTGCCAAGGTGTCTGACAGAAGAGGCAAAAGAATAATCAGAGGAGTTGTCTCGGACCAAGGCCCACCCAGAGAGCTTCTCCAGGTGCAGCTTTTTCATTAAATAAGTTAAAAAAAAAAAAAAAAAATCAATAAAATGATGCATTCAACTGCCATGGCCTCGATGTACACTCACATCATAAGTCTCCAACACAAATTATTATCAGCTGCAAGACTTTGAAACAATCGTTTCAACGACTGAATCCATTTCAAAGAAAGAACCACGGACTTGCTGAGCTGCTCACATCAGACCTTGATAACTCTATCGATGCTTCTTTTCTCATTAAAATGACTTTTTTCTCATAATTTTATGACTTTCTTCTGGCAATATTGTGACTTTATTCTACCAACAGTATAACTAATCTCGTAATGTGACTTTGTTCTCCTAATATTATGACTTTATTCTTGTATTTACAAAAAAAAAAAAAAACCATCTCTTCATCTGGCCCTAATACTTTGTCATGATTGCTTTACTAACTTCTGTCACAAACTTCTCCATCTGTCCTCTATGGAGGTAGATATGTTTCAAAACATCCACGCTTGTATCCTCCTCCTCTGTTTACAGTGGTGTCTGAGTCGGCAACTTCTTCTACTGGCTTGAACAAGCAGCCTGTTGATTAATTTGAACACTGCTGCCACCTAGTGACTGGAGGCTTGTTTATCAGTCAAGCCTGAATTAAGGCAATATTACAGTCCTGCTTCTTGCGAATATTATTTCAAATTCTGGGCGTACTCAGTAGCGACTTCTGATTTTAAAAGTAGCGACGTAGATTACATGGTCTGAATTGCGCTTAAGTATGAGTAAAATTCCACAGCTGAAAGAAATACTCATAAAAGTACAAGTACTCAATCTACTTCAGTACAGTAACATGAGTATTTGTAATTCGTTATTTCCACCCCTGGGAACCAAACTTGTTTTTTGTTCCACCAGAACTGGAACTGCTTTGGTTGAAAAATCCTTCATATAACCTCAGTGTTACAGTTCTGCGTTTTGGCTCCTAGTTCTGTTGGGCTGGGACTGAACATTATACCTCAGGATGCTGCCATCACCAAGCATCTGACTGAATCAAACTATGTCAGGAAATGGACGAGAACGCAAGAAACACCTTCAAGCCAGTCAGTCACCTCTGAAGTAGCTGTGGCTTCCCAGTGGGAATGTCAAAATGTGTAAACTGGTATTTGTGCAAACACACAAGTGAGTTGGATATTTACCACATTCAGTTGTGGATAAGAAGGAAAAAGTGCAAAGTCTGGACGGTGACTAATGTTGACTTTCCTGCGGTCTGAACAGGTACCCCAAGAACATCCAGGCGGTCCAGAGAAAACATGCTTCAGTACATCAGAGATTTTATCAATGCACATGTGGAGAGAATCAATACAGAAAAATAAATTTGGCCAAAGTTTACAGTTTATGCTTAAAAGTCAGCTAAGATGCTGTTAAAGGGAAACTTAAAGGCAGCACAAACGTTCAAAAAATGACTTTCTTCTTCTCCAGTCTTACTCCTTCATCCTGGTTATTTTCTCTAAAAAGCACCATTAACACCATTATCAGTGACCCAGTAAATTCCCAGCAGAACAGCCAACAAAAACACCCAACAATCAATCCTGATTCCTTTTCTAAACCATTACAGCTACAAATGACAGCCAGTTTCATTTATTATTGTTGTTATTGTTATTATTATTAGCTTTACCATGTTGTCCTTTACAAATCTGAAGATTGTATCTGCAGAACAACTTCCTGTTTAATGTTAGTGAAACATTTTAGTTTTTAACAAACATCCATCCAGATCTGGGTTACAAGCTCTCCCACCGGAAGCTTTATGGCTGAATTTGGAGTCGGGAGAAGCATTTTCCAGGCAAAGAGTGTTTGCTTTAGATGGCTATTTAAGGCCTGTTGTCTTCGGCCAACAGAAGGAGCCAAGTGGGGGTGGGGTCGTAAAGGCCGCCTATCAATTACTGACCTCAGCAGTCAACCTCCTGACTCATTTGGGCTTTCCACACGCAGCTCAGAGCCACAGGTTAAGTCTGGGGTTTCGGAAAGATCCCAGGGTGAACATTAATTTCTTAATGCATTTTCTGTCCCTGGGGGACCATCCTCCAGAGGACCACTCTGCTAACCCTCATAACAGGATTGAGTGACGGTGTGGGACGTGATGCAAGTGTGTGACTTTAAATCTCGCCAGTCAGAATATCTCCTCCTGTCTCTGTTGTGTCTGCTACCAGCGGTCGCCACAGCTCTCTCCATGCAGAGCAAAATAAAGCCGTCATTAATTAAAAAGGCTGACTTCCTCTTCCTGGAGGTTTGTTATTGCTACGTCTGAAGCACCTAATTGATCGACAGGCTCTCTGGGACTCAGTAATGATAATCAATAGTGACTGATATCTCCTGTTTTCACCATAACTCATAATCATCCAGATGCAATCAGCAGCAGTGAAGGCTGTGTACACCTGAGGCTGCCAAACAAAAACAACCAGCATGGCTGAATATAGACTGGAGATGAGATGGAAAATATACGCTGAGACAAGCTTCCACCTCCATCTGGGACTGCAAACATTTTGTAGAAAACTTTCTGCAGAATCACATGATTCCCACCAGAATTACTCCAGAAGCTCATTAACGCCTCATCCAGGAGACCCAGAAGAACCCAAACAACATCTTAAAGGGCTCCACGACGAGCTGAACATCTTGGCCTAAATATGTTGTAATTTTTCTATTAACCTAAACGCTATCGTTTTTGATACAAATAAACTGATAATTACTTCAAAATGGTAAACATTTATTCTATTTTTCACCTACGCAGGATGCCATTTTTTCACCTGCACACTGCATGCCGGGCCGATGACACAGGTAGGTTGAAGTGGAGTTGAGTCCATACACAAAACACAAGAAGTCAAGGTTGTGAAAGATGTCAAGGGCAGCCCACAAAATGTCTGGATTGAGGCAGTTTGCCTCAAAGTTTTTATCTGCCGTTATACACATGAAATCCATTGATACTAACAGGTGTGATCGGCTTGTAATCTGTTTACTGTATTAGCTAGAGCTAACACCATTAGCAGGAGCTAATGTGAAATCAAAACAAATTGGAAGATAATAAATGGATGTTTAAAGTGACAGGGAAGAGGGAAGTATGTCTAAGTCTTTGTAACACAACATTCTAATATA
This sequence comes from Anableps anableps, assembly GCA_014839685.1. NCBI lineage: Eukaryota > Metazoa > Chordata > Actinopteri > Cyprinodontiformes > Anablepidae > Anableps > Anableps anableps. Next base: position 1,294,866 of record CM026087.1, on the reverse strand, counting down.
TTTGAGAAAATGTTTTGATCTTGATGTTAACAGTAAACAGCTTGAGCTAGAAACTGGAGCTCTTTGCAGTCGGACTGGCATTTCCAAGCAGCAGCAGCAGCACAAACACCAGCTCTTTCATCTGAATCTCTCCTCTTCCTCCGTTTGATCCTCCTCATCTTCATTTCCTCCTGTCATCTCTCCATTGCCTTCTATTTCAATGCGCTCCGGTTCAAATTGAAAGGACTGAATGTTAATTATTGCGCAATAATTACCGTTCCAGCTGTAGGACCTAGCATACTTCATCCAACCAGAATGCATTGCAGCGTAAACAGCATGGCGACGTCCATGTGACAATATTTTATTGAAATTTATAAAAACTAAAACAGCCCACAGTATTTTTACTGTATCGTGTTTACGTCCCAAATATTTTTCCAATAAATACTATTATTACTTCTAATCGTGGAACCCTTTAAGGTCAGAGGTCATGATTCAACAATCTGAAAGAGAGACAGGGCAGACCACATAGAACAGTCCAATGCTAGCTTCCTGTTAGCAATGTGGAGACCAGAGACCACAAGAGCTACATACAGGGCTGTACTTATAGTCACAGATACTCACAGGCCACTTTATTGGGTACACCTGTTCAGATGCTTGTTAACACCAATCAGCCAATCCCATGACACCAGCTAGATGCCTCTCGGTGTGGTGAAGATGATCTGCTGAAGTTGAAAGTGAGCTTTAGAATGAGTTAGAGGAGGATTTTAGTTACTTTGAGCATGGCAAGGTATTTCAGAAAATGCAGAAGGAACCACATTCCTGAAAAATCTCTGTGTGTTACCTGACGCTGTGCAAAAGCTCAGTCTGTACCGCTGAATATCAGTATTTCTATTACATTTCTACAGTCCTTAAGTTCAGCAAATGACTGGCTCCAACTTTTACATGCAGGCAAATATAGACTGCTATCATTTCACTTTTAGGGGTGTATGCTTGTTAAATAAAAGTCATACACACATTATGGCTGCAGTTTAAAAACTAGTGTCAAGGTCTTAGACACTTAGAGGAGGGGTGTTGATGGTGAAAAAGATATTTGGGTTACTGGCCAATTACCAACACTCTCCATCACTCTAAATGGACCCACAAATACTTCCCCCTTAATTAATGCATTAGAGAGGTCATAGGTTATATAAGCACAGTGCTTGCCGGCAGAGCTGGGTATAGTGTCGTAATCCAGGAAGTGTAGCGCTCAACCCTGATTGGCTGCTTCTGTATGTTCAGCTTAAAGTGAGGTGAAGGAGGTGCAGAAAGTCCTCTGTAATGCAAGTTCTGTAGGTTGTGGAGCTGTTTTACTGAAATATCTGAAAATGTAGCTGAATTACACATTTCTAAGCTTGTTAGCATTAAAAAAAAGTGAAGCTTGGCTTTAAAAATACACAGGAAGCGTTTATGCCATGATTCATCCTGTAATATACAGATATATGCCTTTTAGATAAACAGTCCCACATAATTGTCTGTTGTGAATTACTTAAGGAAATATAACATACTAACAGTAATCCAATATGCTTAATGGAAAATTGTGAGTAACTGAAGTTTTGTCCTCAGTAGGGGTTCATAACAACGGCAAGACAACAACAAAAACCATTCAACAAACCACAAGCAGAAGCCCCGTGTGTTTAGTTATTCAAATAGTGTCATGAATGGTGCATTGTGACACCTTTCATCTGTCAGGTATAGGTGTAACACTCCTCTTTTCTTCTCTCCCTTTCTCCTCCCTTTGTGTTTCTGTTCGGGGAATTTTAAGTGAGAAAGGTCTGACAGTTGTTGTGCCTCAGGCCAAATTCCACATCCATGCCGAACACACTCTCCCTCATACACTCTGCATTAGGAAAAGCTTTCTAGGAAGCGTCAGTTAACCTCTTTCTTTCCCCTCCATGCTGCCCGGTGAAAGAGACAAACAAAAAGTGGGCCCAGGGATCATAAAAACCTGTGGCGTAAAGCTGTATTTCATGCATTTTGTTCCTGCTGCTTTCTAACATTTCACGAAGCATCACTATACAGTCTCTCCAGGGTTTCACAACTGTTTTTGTGATTTATTGCAATCAAAATAACTGCTTTTGATCTGTTGATTTTGCATGAATTTTCAAGATCGTGGAATCCTGAAAAACTGGAGGGACTGATTATATGTTGTGCTGATAATTTACTTTTTGCCTAAGCTTCATTAAGCTTTGATTATTAAAAGTTAGGCTTCTAAGATAAATCATCAGTCAGGATAACAGAGACGTCTGGGTTCAAACATGAAGAAATGACGGCCATTTTGGAAAAGTTGCAGAAAAGTGGTGTGTCTGTTGCTCATGATGCTTTTTTGAGTGTTCATTGGGATGAAGGGTGTGGAGATTAGCGCAAAGTACTTGGGCTGAAAGTTACACTCATCACGCAGAGTTCAAGTGGTCAAAGAGTTAAACAGAAAACAGGTCCAGCTTTCCTGTTATGTCTCCCACTTCAAGCGTTCATAATGCTGAGGTGAGTGAATCTCCATTGGAGCAAAACCAACGTCTGCATGAAGCATGTTATCGGGATATTGTTGCAACATTTATAAAGCCTCTGCAGCAGTGTTGCATGTCTGCAATATATCTGATTGTTGATGTTTAAACTATGAAATCTGTTGCAGTCAGGTGATTACATTAAGTAGGACTGGACATAAAGAAAATAACCCATCAGCTATACATTTCTGTATGTCCAATCTTGAAACTACACAGAAAGCAGAGCTCCAACACTAGTTGGTTAAAAGATGGTGATTCATCATCAACTCATTACAACGAAATGAAAGAAAATCAGTCCACAAGTTAAACTGTGTGTAATAAGTTTCTTGCTAAGCTAATGGTTTATTTGATGACAAAGGGAAAGTTCAGGTGGACAGTATGTAGAGGAAGGGAACCATGCACAGTCAGTGGTCAATCATTCACCAGTAAGCCAGTTAAACCAACCCTAAAGTAGCCAGGGTTTCCTCATATTGACCAGGGGAGCTGAAGCCACGTTGTATTAAGTTTTAAGTTTGTGTGTGTGTGTGTGTGTGTGTGTGTGTGTGTGTGTGTGTGTGTGGCGACACTTTGAAGTCAGGCAGTTTTCTCTTTGAGGTGGTCTGTCCCTGCTACTCAACAGTGTTAATCATGCGTGAAGGGAACATGCTCACTCTGAGGGAAGCCATCAGCGGCGATGCCCGTCCACTGCAGTCTTGGCATGGGTTAGAGAGGTTGGAATCAGCGGCTTTGATTAGCACGGCCTTGGGCTACCACGCTAAAAAGAAAGCTTAACAAATAAATACACGGGGTCAACTCATTCAGCCATGGCTACAAAGGCAGAGGAGTTCAAGGAAACTGGAGGTTTTTCACTATGAGGGCCAAAAGGGAAGCTCTGCTGCAGATCATGGTGAGGGATAGTAAAATGATGCAAATCAGGCATGGAGACACTATTCCTGGTGAGTTGTTGGCCTTGAACTGGTTTTAATGGTTTCATCTTGGTCCAACAGACCCAATTTGGGACACTATCTCCATGGGAAATGCTTCTATGCCATCATTTTCTACATCCAAGGTGACCATGATTGCAATCGATGACCAGAAAAGGAGAGCAGACGGCATTTAGAAAGTACTCGCCACAACTTTACCACATAGGAACAGAAGTGAGGCAGGGTTAAAGGTCAGCTCAGATTGAAAAATCATATCAGGTGTGGGCATCAGGAGCATGAAAACTCATCTAATGTTTTAACCTACCAAACGTTGCAGCCATGCGCTCCTGTAGGTTTGGGATTCTGTGCATTATGATGCGTCGACTCAAACTGCAACTCGACATGTTGCTCAGTTTGACTGGTGCTGATACTGCAGCAGTTACAGGGCTGGGTACAATTTCCTTTCTTTGATAAGAAAAAACTCAACTTCTGGTCAGTTTTATATATTTGTTTTAGACTTTTAAAAATAAAAAATGGAAAATTTTCTTTAACTATTATTTTTCACTAAAATGTTTTGGACTCAAGTGGCATTTTTTTTAACAGTTGTTTCTCACAACCCGTGCTTAATCTACGGGTCTTTAACACAGAGACGTTTTACTATGAAACAGAATCAACCAACTTCATATAATCTGAACAGTAATCTAATTTATGATTGTCATTTATTTACCAGACTTTTCCTCCAAATTTATTACTTTTTAATTTATTTATATGTATATATATATTTTTTTTTTACAACATTCAAAGTCAAATATTTTAATTATGGTGACAGGTCTGGTTCTTCGCAGTCAAACCATCAGCGGTTTGTGGTCCGATACCCACGGATATTAAGTGACAAACAAATGATGTTTTAATAATTTTGTTGTCAGAACCCAGCTTTGTTAATAAACGGCTCATGAAATCCATCTCAACCCGTTTAGCTGTCATCGATGACGTTCTGGGTCCTGAAGTCCGAGTTCTCCAGGACTTCGAGCGATTCCTGCAGCTACCGCCTTCAACTTGTCTTGTCCTGCCGTGAGCCGCAGAGCAGGTCACATGACACAGACACCCAGGAAGTGAACGCCATTCAAAGCCATAAAAATCTAACTGTAAGGGGGAAACCCGGATTCAAATTTGACATTTCTAAAACATCCACTACACTCCAGATCGCATCTAAAACGGGTTCTGATGTAAGGAGTCAGAAACCTTCCTGGTGTGGTGCATTTATGGGTCTGAAGGAGAATTAATACATTTTTGGACCTTCACTACATCCAACTTAGATCTCTCATCTACTGCCCAACAGCAAAGAAAGGCTTAGTATCCAAAAATAGCGTTGTTGTTTGTTGTTGACGGAACATTTCGGAGAAGATTGTTTTCTTTCTAGAGGCTTAGAAAATCCAAACCAACAAACATTTTGAGATCTTTGAGTTTTGTGAATTTATTGTGAATTGCAGCGATTGTTAAGCTTGATCTGATTTCTTAGACAAAGCTTCAGAGGAACAGTTTGAATCTAAGGCTTTGAAAAAAATCCAGATGAGCACCTCTGGATTATAAATACGATGATCAGTACTTCCCTCTCTGTGACATTTACTCAACCACACCAACTCAGTGTGGAGCTGTTAATAATCACCTGGGGAATGGCACCGCTGATTGTGTCAGGGAAGAACTAAGGCCCGAAGAATGAGAAGCACAGGAAGGAGGAGGGAAAGAGAGGAAACGGGGCAGGAGGGGAGTTTTCTGAGTGCAGGGAGGCGCAGACAGTTGAGTCATATTTCAGGCCTGATTGGACCTGACAAAGTGTTATTGGAGGACTCGGTCCCCACAGCATTGTTTGCTTTAGAAAGTCAGGGCCAGATTTATTATGACTGAAAAACATTAGAGAGATCGGAAGTGGGAGCAGCGCAGAGCACGGCGTGTCTGTCTGGTCCTTAAAGGCCAGAGCCGACATTTTACCCACGGAAAGCTTTAAAGACGGATGTGTTGAAACATTAAAACGCTCAGAGGAATAAAAGAACATTTTTAATCAAATATCCCCCAAATATCCCCCTATGCTCACAGCCTGCAGGTCTCCATTAGCTCTCTCACGGAGACAAATGGCTCCCATTTGTATTATGGTATGACCATTGGGGTTATAGGGCTGATTAGTGCATACATCTGAGTACCTACTAACCAAGTCCTTTATATACTAGTTAGTATAATGACTAGTTTGAAGCTTCTATGGTGAGTTTAAATATTTGATACATGGTTTTTCTAGACACTAATTCTATCCACTATAGTATTCATTCAGTATTAGTGACGTACTTTTCAAAGACAGATGGTTGTTCTAGTTTTAATAACCCAAACAGACTCTGGCGCCTCCATCGCTCAGGTCAGCAGCAACAGATCAGTAACTGACCAATAACTAATCAATGTTTAGTACAATTAGATCAGGAGTTCTTGCTTAGACAGTTAGCAGATAGTGATCATGTGGTTAATTAGCTACTAATTACATATTATGAATTAAAGGCAGTAATGAAAGACTGACATTGTTCATGAGGCTCTTTCCTATCGGCATCACTTCTTCTCTCTGGCGTTCAGCCACACGGCAGGAGCAACACGCCACACACGACCCGATTTCACTCACCGACATTCAGCTGTCAGACGGGAAATCGTGCAAAACCTCTCGAGATCAAACGTGAGTTCAGAGTTAAACATGGCCGACTGGGAAGAAGCAATGGCGATAGGTTGTGGACTATTTCCAACAGAGTAAAAAACAATACGACGACGTCCACCGGATTTCCTGGTGCGCCATGGCAGTTGTTTTGTCTTCTGTTTAATTTGGATGCCCCTCCGTGTTTCCGTCACGTCGCTTTCTGATTGCATGTCACATTCAACAGGCTGCGTTCCCATTTGTCCTCAGGAAACACCATACATGCTGCGATATCGGGCCAAGACAATCCAGCATGCTGAATATCCCCAATTTTAGCTTGGAGTGGTCCCAACGTCCTTCCAGATCAGTCTTAACACACCACACACGGCAGGAATATCTCCTAAGATTACCCTAAGAGCCTCCCCGGTAATCGGGGCATTTTTAAGATAGGTTTCTGAGACAAAGTCAGGAAACTTTGATTTATTTTGTTTAGCAGTTGACACAATCTTTGGTTTTTCTGTGTTGCTACTGCTAACAGGTAAAGAACATAACCATAGATAGTTCATGAGCTAGTCTTAGAAATAACTTTGTCATATGCCCAGAAGAAACTGGGGAATGACATTTGCTCTCCACAAGCTCCCTTCAACACCATTTAAAGTCACATAAATAAAGAAATAAAAATAACATTAAAAACTACACAAAAGAGCTTAAATCACATTGAGTTTAAAAGCATGCTAGGCCATGTAAGCCAGGGCTGCAAAAACTACCTGTTGCCTTAGTAACGCAGTACTAAAATCAAAACTTTTTGAGATTTGGCTTGTCCTAAGACTGTAAAAATTAGCTTTAGGTCTGGCACTGCTTTCACCAGTGGTGACTTTGACTCGCCTGTCAGACTTTCTTCCTGTTTCTCCAAACTGAGACAACTATGTAGGTAAGATACTGACAGCTGGTAACTTCTCCCCATCCAAACTTGTTCTTTCGGCCATAAGGAACATTTTACTTGAATGGTCAAACCTGTGACGGTCAGCTGACAGGAAACTTTCAAAACCTGCACCAAAATTAAAAAAAAAAATGTCTTCTTTTTTTTTAGATTTTTTTTTCAGACCAGTGCAATTGTTGGTCTGCAAAATGTCTGCTGTCACGTTCTCTAGTTTTGATTTGCATTTTGTGTCATTTTTAAAGTGGCTTGTCTATTGTAAAGATAAAAACATCATGACCTCCACAAAAATGCCTTTTCTAAGCATTGCAGCATTATTCATAACAAAGTGATGTGTATTTCATTTGAAGGGCTTCACTAAGCCAGTTCCTTATTCACAATTAAATGAAGTGATCTGTGTTAGAAACCAAACTGAAAGAGTTTCTGTGTCTTTGCTCCAAGTTGCGACCAACTTCCATGAAATTTGGCCCGGCAGTTTTTAGGCATTGTTCCCAAATGATAAACAAATGGGTCTGAAAGTTTGCAGGAAATCTGCAGTCTGTATATATTGTAGAAATTAAACATGTGCTCAAAAGAAAAAAGAAAACTAGCTGGGAAAGATTTTCTTCAAGTCCCATTACGTGTTCCAGTGATGCTTCTGTATTTAGACCCTTCACATTGGGAATTATTGGAAAAGTTGAGGTTTTTGTCTGGATAAATAAAGCTTAAGAGAAACTTTACACACGTATGAAAACAATCGAAGCCAGAGCAGGGCGCTGTCATCCTATGTTTTCATAGTTAATGGACAGTATGGAGAGACTAAGCTCACTGTATCTGAGTAACCTCTGCTTGACCCCCTCCCCGCCAACCCTGTCCTCTCACACTGGGACAACTGGAAAAAAGGAAGAAGTGGATCAATGGGAGGAGAGGGAGGCGGAGGGGCCCTCAGCTGTGCTGTTGGGTCCCAAATGAAAGTTGCCTGTGTTGTGTTTGACTTGGCAGGATCTGAGGACACAGCTTCAGCCAAAATCAGCTGACCGCACCGTGTCTGTTCAGTGTTAATTACTGATGTCAGCTACACAGAGATCTTAATCTGAAAAAACACGAGCCAAATACAAATAAGATACAGCAGTTTACCTCCAGAGTAAACAGTGGGGTGTAAAAACTATTCTAGTTATTAACTAAGCTGCTAAAGTTTTAACAGAATTAAAAATAGGACTAAAAATTGGGATAATTATGAAAATAGACGCCTTGCAGTTCCTGTTTCTGCTTCCACAGAGAACTATTTAATACAACCTATACTTGATTACATCTTATGTTATTCATAAGCATGAGATCCAAGACATGAGTGCCACTGAGACTGTCCTGCAGCGTCAAGGATGTCCTGGACTGCTGGAATGTTGCTGATTATAGTAAGGTTCAACGTGAAGGTATGCATGGCCCTACTGCAACATTAGAACTACACACTTTACTTTTTTGGCCTCTCTATCACATCTGCTGAATTTCTCTATACAAATAGGAGGTTTCTGTACCTTCACCATCAGTTTCAGTGTTTAGATAGACAAATCATCAGAATTTATGATCAGGCGATCAGCAGCATAGGAGAGTGCAGAAGAGAGGATCTTCTGTATGCAGCTCATGTGTTGGCGAGTGTCGTTTTGACGGATTCACAGCGCTCCAACTATAGTACAGCTATAGAGTGGACCCCTGATATTAACGGATGGTAGGGACCACAGCCGCCAGAAAATAGCTAAAATCCAAAAATACTTGAGACTTCAGGGTTTCCTCTACATGTAATTGATCGTGGCACAGCGCCACACCAAAATACAAGCTGACACACCTTCAGAATTAAGTTTATTAATATATATTATATATATAGATATGTGTGTGTGTGTGTGTGTGTGTATGTGTACATTGTTAAAACAATGTAAAGCATGTGAGTTATATATACATCACTTATATTTGCGCACTTCAACTAATCACAATCAAGGTTTGAAATGAATTTAAATATCATGAAACGTTAAAATTTACATCATGTTGAAAAACCAACTCCACCAGTTTCCCAGTATAACACCGGCTCCTGCTGGTCTGGCTGCAACAATTACTGAGTAAATCTGAACCAGGTGTGGGGAGGGGGAGTCCCAGAGGTGATTAACCTACTGGGCTTTACTGGCTTGTCACACACTTTTGTTCTGTTTTGCTTTTGGCCAATCAGTTGCAAGTTTGAAGTAAACACATGGCTCATTAACATCTCCCAACACATCGCTCAACCCACGGCGGTAAAGAGCGTTAGAAAAAAAGCTACTTCGGAGATGACAACGTCCACCATCAAGATACCGGTGGAAAGAAAATAACCCCCCAACTAGTTATATCGGAGTAATTCATGTTTGCAGGAATATTTTTCAGTTTCTCAGGATGAGTTTCAGAACACTATTACAACACATAGCATGCCACCGGCACGCAGGTCCATGTGTGCCCGGTCTGGGGCTGCACTGCTGTGGCTGTAATGAGTGCGATATGATGGCGATGAGGCGGCAAGCAGTGCTGCACCTCGTGCTGACTAAACATCGAGCAGCGGTAACACCGAGAATAAAACAATTATTTACATCGGGCTTTATTCAGGTTGAAAGAAATCATCGCCCAACATGGTATATTTATTGTTGCTTCCGCTTATTTGAGGGAATCCCAAGCCGTTCCCCACCCAGCTGGGAAACCCTGCAGCCTGTACTTAGACATGGTTTAATTCCACAAGAGCTCCGGGTTCACAGACTCCATAAGACAGGCTAACAAGGCAGACGATCACAGCCTTATTGCAAAATGGAACAAAAGCTGAAAACTTCTAAAAATAAACATTTCTCATGAGATAAGCCAAGCATACCTGCTGAGAGTTGAGGTGATGTTCACAAGCGATTTGGTTCCTTTGAACGGATATTTTTGCCGTGGACGGAAGAACTCGAGTCTCAATGAGTGAGAGCTGTTGTTTGTTTTGTTTTGGTTTATTTTTTACGATTTAGCTTGTTTATAATGCTCTGCACACAAGTTAACAGCTATTATTTTTATTTAATTTAAAATAATTTAATTGGGAATAAATACAATAAATTTATACAACTGATAGAAATGGTGGATAATTTTTATATTTAATGGTGCAGAGGAGGAGTTTCTGTATTAAAGCTACAGTATGTAACTTTTATGAAAATATATATTTCTTTACATATTTGATCAAATTGTCATTATGTTGTGACAGTATAAGGCAGATTATTCTCCCAGTGCTCCCAGTACTAACTGCAGAAATACACCACTCAGTCAGAAACAACCAATCAGAGCCAGGAGGAGGGTCTTATTGATATCAATCACACCTCATGTATGCACCACTCGCACACTACGCTGCAGCTGGTTCACCACAACATAGCCTGCTGTTAATGCTAAGGCTAGTTAGCATGGCCACCGATGACGGCGGATAAACAGTTTCCTGGAACTGCAAGTTGTTTCTCCACCGTCAGCACATTTTAACGAGGGTGATTGGCAGCACTCAGCCCCTCCTCCTGGCTCTGATTGGTTGTTTCAGGTCGGGGGCGGAGCATTTCTTTAGACACCAATAGCAGCTCAGGGAGGAGGTGGAGGAGCTCCATCTTTTCACAGATTATCTGCCTCAGACCATATTGTCACTACATGGTGACAGTTTTAACAGATATGCAAAAACATTTTTGTAAAAGTTACTGCTTACTTTAATCGTTGGAATACCAAATATACCTCAATATGCATTAATACGCACAGTGGAAACTGTCTTAGCTCTACCGCAGAAGCTAACATCCATCTCTGCTCTTGGGGGTTCAGCCAATCAGCACCAAGGAAAATCAATGGCGCTCCTGGATTGGCTGCTTTGCAAATGCCAGCCAATAGCGTGTCAAGAAGCATTGGGCCCAAGTAGTTCAGCTTCCTAAGATGCATTTTCTTTTCAATATTTTAGATATGTTCTTAGGAAAAAAATGTGTAAACAGGCAAATTTTCTACCAACAATTTTGAGTTATGTTCCACAGAAAAATCCACGAACACTGATCTGTGAATAGACGGGGGTCCACTGTCCTATAAACCCTTCCTCATTGCTAAATACCACGACAGGGCGTCTTTTTGACAGTGTGGCAAATGTGCTTTTTAAGTTTGAACTGCAGCCCAAAGAAGAAAGAACCTCTCCAGTCTTTGCGATGTGTGTGTGCAGTTTAGGAGTGTGTGTGCTTCTCCCTTTTCCACAGGATATGCCCCACATTTATGTGCACAGGTACTGAGAACAGCACTGGACTGTTGTTCTGCTCTGGTTTAATTTGAAGGCCCTGGATTGTGTTTTTATTTAAACTTCTTGGTGAGATTATTTTTAACTTGGTCATTAAAGATCATCCACATTCTGGCTGGTTTTGTCCCAGTCTGGTGTGAAGGAGATCTTAACACTTTGAATGGGGTTCATTTTCAAACGTTTAGAATCTGCATAACATGGCTATAAATGGTCTAAAAGGCTGGAGAAGCTCTGAAATCACCAGTGTTACCAGAAAAGATGGTTACCTCAAGTAAAATCATGACAACTGCTGTAAATTTCATTTAGGCGTCATCTGAAGATCAAATCATGCGCTTCACTTTCAATTCATTGAAAAGAAGGGCAACATTTTCTGAACAATTTTTTCAGTGTTTGTTTTTTAATGGTTTTATTTTAAAATAAAACTGTTTCTTTGGGGTTTTGCGTCGATGGCACAATACACTTTTCAAATTTGACAGTCATCCAATCAGAGAACATGTGAAAAAAAAATACCATCATTCTTTCCCCAAAAAATGCAATACATCTTTCCAAAAATACCTTCCTTTTTGGGTTTTAGCATCTAATGCATCTTTAGTAAATGGATAGTGGTTTAGAAAATAAAAAAGGTGCACATTTACAGTTAAACTGATACATTTAAAATGAAAGAAAAGAGTGCAAGAGGCAGATAAATCCAGAAGCCTATGGAAAGAGAAGATTCAAAGACACATCCCAGACAAAGATGCAAAGATCAGAGGAGAGGGAGCAGGTGTAGGAGGAAAAGAGGACGACTGAGCCGGGGGAACAGAAAGGGAAATAGGCTGGCAGATGTGAGCTGTGGCACGCTGAAAAGCTCTTTTGCAGGAGAGAAATCCAGCAGGTCCTGAGCAGGTGGTGAGAGTGCCAAGAACTGAGCTGCCTGCCATGTGACAGAAAGAGAAGAGAAGCAAGGCTGCAAGGTGAAACGAGAAGAAAGACAGAAACGACGGCAGGCTGTCAGATTCCTTCAGGTTACACACCAACAAGCATTTTATGCTATTTACTATTCAGCTGTGTGACCTGATACTGTTTGCATTCTTCATATTATGCGTTGACAATTTTCCACTTTTGCAGATCATTAAGACAAAGTGTAATGCAATCATATTTTCATTCTTAGTCCCAATGAAACATGGCCCCAGCCTTCCTTTCCGGTAACCCTACAGGTGGTGGGGGGCGGTCTGGTCTGATCCCATGTGAGGTTCCTAAGCGTGGTCCCAGGGTCATGCTGGGGTCAGCGTAGAGCTGCTGATCTGGGAGCTGTTAGTTTTTTAAGATCGGTCATGATACGACACGCGAGCAGAGCCGGGCGTTGGGGAGAGGGGGCGCCGTCCTGATCCAGGACACTTAAGGACACAGAAATACACTAACGTTTAGAGGTTAAGAAGACATCGCCTGAATTGGACTAAAGCTGGACAGTTCAGAGACCTGAACCTGTATTTCTCTAATGTCTGAGACAATTTAAACCCAGTGTCTGCAGGCAGTGGGCTGCTAACGAAATATAGATAAATATACATACAGAGAGCCTAAACAGCTGGTCTAACACAAGTTATGGCTGATTATGTTAAAGTAAAAACTGTCTAAACCAGGTTAAAGTTGATGTAACTATTTTATAAAGTATGCATACTGTGTTAACTTTTCACACGTTGTGACATTATTCTATGTATTTTGTTTGATACACAAAACAGTGCATATTTATGGAAGAAAAACAACATATGGTATAAACAAAAGTCTGAAAAGTTTGGTGTGCATTTGTTTTTTAGAACCCTTTACCCTGAAGCCCCGAAATAAAATCCAGTGCAGGTCAGTGAGGCGGTTCTGGAGAAGCTTAAAGCAGGGTTGGGTTCTACAAGAACATCCCAGAGCTCTGATCAAGCCATCATCTGGACATGGAGAGGATGGACCACCTGCAGGGTGACACCCCCAGCACAGAAAGGAGTATTCACTCAGGGGGCTGCAAACTAAATAATCCCACAATTCTCTGATTTTTATTACTAAAAAAAAAAAAAAAAAAAAAAAAAAAAAAAAAAAAAAAAAAAAAAGTCAAACCATGTTCCATGTTCCTTCCACTTCAGTTATGCACCACTTTGTGCTTGTCGGGGATCATCTTAATGACAAGCATTGAAACTTGTGGTTGAAATGTGCAAAATACAGACAAGTTCAAGGGGTGTGAATACTTTTTGTTAGGCTGTAATTAAGGAATTGGTCATTTTGGAGAAAAATCAAGTTTCAATTGTATGAAAAAGGAAGATGTTCTCACTCCAAACGGACACTTAGTGTTTGAACTTTTATGGTTTAATTGTGAATGAAGGTGAGAAGAAACTGTGTGGCGTGAAGGTAAACTCCTCTCATCTCCAACTGGAGCATGTCTTTCAGAATGTTATACCCTCCAATTCAGAACCAGATGAAACTATTAAGATTCTGGGGTCCAAGAATAAGAGCTTCGGACTGGAGACCAGAGATATTAACAGAGTTTATTTATCTATTCTTCAAGCCTTATATAATCTTGGCATCATTGCAGCTTTCAGTCCTTCCTTCTTGCTCTGCAGTTGGGTCCCTGTTGACCCAGCTGCAGGGTCAACCGGGAAGCATCATGCGATCTTAGGCTGCAGAATGTCCAACAGCTCTGTGTTCAGGAAAATAAAACCAAATTTTATTGCCTCTAACATTTTAGTTTTAAATCTGTATCAAACCTGTATCCACCGCATAATCGTAACGTTTCTTTTGGCAAAATTCAACAATGGAAAAGAGGAGAAAAGGAAAAATATGCAAAAGGCAAAATGCCTGTCAAAGAAAGATGAAGAGCAGACGAGACGGAGGACTGACCCTTGACCTGGGCATTGGTCCAAACTGATCCAGGTGGTCATCAGACTCAGCTGAGGTATGCTTCTCTGTAAAACACCTTCTATAACCTCCCTCAACAGTGCATGCATGAAACTTTGCAAAGGATACTACGTGTATGAGACTAAGTCCATCAGCAGCTGCAGGGAAAGGCTTCGTCATGCAAATGAAGAGTTGGTGTGTCTGTGTGACGGAGCAGTAAAGCACATGGCATTACCAGAGGCCATATGAGCAGCACAGGTGTTGCTCCTGCCTCCATTTGCCGTCTTCAGGCTCCAGTGTTGTACACACTCAGGTTACTGCAGCTTCACCCTGCAGAGGAGCCAGTCACAGCTGCTAAGGACTGTGGGAATTACCAGAACACTGCAGGACCAGCTACGTTGGTAAGGTAAGTGTTTATTGGATATCAGCATGATGAAAACTAAATGCTAAGAAACTTGTGGATCTAACATTAAAACAGACGGCAGCTTAACTTTTAGCTAAAAATGCTGGACTAAAGCTCTGGTTTCTGTGGTTGCTCCACAAAGTCACCCCTGTTGGAACACCTGGCTGTTTCAGGGGGCTCCACAAGGACCTGGAGGTCCATGGGCCAAACCTGAAGCTTCCTTATCCCGAGCCCTGGGGCCACTCGTTCTTTTGTTCCCAGGACGACAACACTGCTCAGATTCCTCGCTTCCATTTGCAGCTCAGTAAAAGAATCCCTCAACTACACGGGGTCCACCGAGTGGTCACGACTGCGGGTGCATGTGAATGCCTTCGCCTGTGTTCGTTGATCTGTGTTCCTAATTAAGAAAGAAGTGAATGTCCTCCAGCTGCAGCTGACTGCAGCTCAATGAAGCACCTGCAGGATTGTTAAAGGTGCACTGACCCGACCTCTCACCCTCACCTCCTGACCTGTAACTGTAAACCTGGAGACAATAGCATCCAGCAAGGATGCAGCATCAGGATGCTGCGCGTGCATCAGCATTGTATCTGAGTCAGGGTTTCCATGAGAACATGAGCTCTGGATGTGCAGTTGGATCGTCAGCGAACTCCTTTTACCTTGAAACTTCAAGGTAGCTCTTGCTGATTGAGAATGGAAAACTTCCTGCATGCTTGAACAATAGCCTCAAAGTCTCAAGTCCAGGGTTCACACAAAGGGCCCAGGAAGTACACAAAAGCCTTCTTGGCAGCTCCAAACATGTGAAGCCAGCTGTGAAGGACATTAGGCTGCGCCGCCAAAACGGCTGAGAGTTGCACTGTACCGTAAGAGTTAGAGATGAAAATCCCAGTCTGGCTGCAGCTGTCCCTTTAAGAGCTCAGTTATTACTGGCTTTATTGTTATTAATGCCTGTTTCTTAAAAGGAGAGGCCAAGCTGGGGGAATAATCCGCCCGTCAGCACTCACATTAACGGCCTAATTGGCCTCTTCTCTCAGAGTCAAAACGGAGGCCTCAGCCCCACAGAGAAGCTAAGCCCTCGGAGCTCCTCGCGCTTAAGAAATGCATGATGTCTATGCAAAGTGGAGCCGACACAGCTCTCCTTTCTCTCATCCACATTGTTGTCATTCCTTCTTCTTTATTTGCTTTTCTGCTTATTTCCATCACACTGTCATTTCTGGCTCTGATGAGTGAGAAACTTTAGTGGGTTTAACCCCCAGAGATAAAGTGTTATAATGTGTTGTCAACCAGAAGGCTAATGTTTATGCAGGACTCAATAGGGATGAACATTTTTACTTTTTAATAACTATTTACCAAATATGTCAATGGAATGCTGCTTCACCAGGTCATACATAAGTGTTCTCATGCACTCAACCCCTGCAGCGCCGATAATGTGCTTGTTGGTGAATAATTATGTAAAATGGAGTATTAAGTGATCAACCAAACTAGATCGGCAGTATTTAAATTAGGACTAATTTTCCTACAGTATTATGGCCTGGAGTACAGCAGGACCCAAATACAGAGACGATCCAGGAGGATCTTGATGGATGCTTGCACTCATCAACAACATGCTGGAAACGGGGTGAAAACAACAGGATCTGACAAACGAAGGACTGAACTGAGATGTATTTATGCACAGGAGGCTGATCACTGGAAGGCAACCCAGGGGAGTTGATGCTAGGATGAGTGAGAGCTGAGAGACTTATATTTACAATTTCAAATCTGAAAATGGTTGTTTCATTTTCAGGTCGACAATAGTTAAGATTTAAAGGGGGCAGAGTTTTACATTTTGCCACAGGATCAAGTTGGTTTGGTAGAATTTTTTTGTTTTAATTGATGAAATCATTTGAAAACTGCTTTTTGTTTCTATTCAGGTCATCTTTGTCTGATATTAACATTTGTTTAATAATCTAAAACAATGTGGCAAAAAAGCAAAAAGCTGAAGAAATCTGTCCGAAGCTTATTTTTAGAGCAGCACAGGAGGAAATTCATCAATTTCCTTTGAAACTAATTTAAGTTGGTCCAATTTCAGTTAGGATTATAAACTTCAACTTCATGAGGTTTTATGCATGTATTTATGACCTCATGCATACTGTTACCTCAGTAATATCAGCTTTATAGTTCCAGGGGGAATCGTACCAGAATCAAGAGAAGTTGCTTGACTCAGCTTTCTCTCTGGAGCTTCTGTATCAAACTTAAAATTGAATCTTTCTGCAATTCAGACATAACAGATATGGCTCTTATATTTGCACTGCTTTCATTTTAAGATCAGAATGTAAAATTATTTTTGTTATTGCTGTGTAACAAAGTACAGTTTGGACCCAGATTGAAAATCAGTTACGTGAGTTTTACTGTCAATCAGAAAATGCAAGCTGGTCAGAAGCGACGTCTTAGGAGCGGCTTTCTGAAGAGTGACTGGCAGAACAAACAGGAAGTGGAGATTCTCCTAGGAAAGGATGTTTCCCTGGAAGTCCTTCAGGGAGACTTGGACCTTGACTAACTTGAACTGATTTAACTGATGATGAATGTCCATTTACCAGGGATTGTAGCACCCGCAGGACCATAGAGAGGTGAACACGCTATACACTGGAAACCGGGGTGATGATATCATGGTGCGTGTAAACTCTGGTAGAAGGGTAAGTTGGTTCACACGCAACAATCCAAAGTTCGGATCTCAACGTGAGGCATGAAAGGGGACCTATTGTGGAAAATTATCTTTTTGTACATTTTCATTCTTCCATTTGGGTCTGTGCTGCTTCTACAAACAGTCCAACCATGAAGAAACAACCACCTTGCTGTTTTCTGGCAATAAATAAAAGTTTTTTGGTGTCTGGAAAACAAGCAGTTTCAAAAACCTCCTTATTATTAAGTCACTATCGGCGGGCACTGCCCCGTAGCCTAGCAACCCAAGACAAGCCCAGCCCCTCACCAACCCAAACGGAGCTCTGCTCACTTCATTATTAGAAGAGCAGCATGTTTGGTCAGCTGGTTTTGTATGCGCTGTACAGTGGCTGACATAACGAAAAGACAAGTGTTTTGTTGCAGTGAACATGCGTTCATTCATTCTCCCAGTCACAGAGAACAGAGCTAAGTGGCTCCATTTTCCTCTCTAATGGCAATGTTTGAGCTACACTGCCAAAACAAATTAGCAGTTTGTGTGAATCATTTCACGAAGGACTCTTCTCTAAACAACCGACAGTACAGGCAGGATTTACCAACAGACTTCGACTAAAGGAAAGTTTTGTCCCTACCGTTTGTTGCAAATCTGCAGATTAGAAAACAGGTCAGGTACATGATCAGGAACTCTGAACGCTTCAAGGCTGTGACGACGGTTGACGACAGGCGATTTCACACAGCCATTGCAGAGCATGAGTATATAAGGGGAGCAGAACAAGTGGGAGCAATCAGCAGCCAGCTGGAGCAGGAGGGGCAGAGCAGGGAAGCAGAATAAAACATGGCAGGAACAGGGAAAACCATTACACTGCTGCACTGAAACAGCTTCTGTGCTGTACCATATTTGCTATTATGCTAACAGAAACTTAACAGTGAATCAGTGAAATATTCACGTTTGCACTACTTGTTCTCCGGCGTTTGTTTCGTTATAATTACATCACATACTGACCTAACTGGCATTTTCTATTTTGTCATGTGTTACTAAAACCAGTTCATATGGTTTTCAAGTTACTGAAACTGAGATGTTCCTCGTCTCAGTGGTGCTGCTTGAAATGCTCCTCTGCTCGACTGCAGGCGGCTGGGCAGCAGGTCATTATTAACGCCCACCTGAGGGCACTTCAGCAAGAGGCTTTTACAGGGAAGTCCTGGGATGACATCAGAATCCTTCGCTTTAACTCCCCAACTTACTGTCACTTCTTATTTCAGGATAATTCACAAAACACCTCCAGCTTCCTTGTGGGTCCTAGAAGGAGAGATTCCCCTTGATGGATGATGTAACTAAATTCAGAGCTGATGGAGGTCGCTTGGAGAGCGCATCCATTTTTTCTGCACGTGTACCGATGCCCTCCATGCACTGAGCGCAGCGTTTAAACTACTTGTCACATCGTTCCAAGCTCTGCGAAGTTTATGGAAACATCTGAACCGTATCTGGCTTCTCGTTTAGCTGTGAGCGTGGTCCAGGAGGGGTCAGCCGCAGTGTGAATCTGCAGACGGGGGTTAGGAGCTAAACCAAGAGATTAGTGCATCCTGAACCGCCACAGGTGGATGCAGTTATTCCATCATTTCCTAAACTTTATTAAATCAGCAACAAAGTAAGAACTGATGAGAGCAAAAGAAGCAGGAGCGATGGCGGCGTATCATCGTGACCATCAACCGGACCGCCGCCTCTTCAGTGGTTTAATTTTCAATTTAGCTCCTTTAACCAGCTGAGAAATAACGCACACACCCACACACACAGCTGCTCTAACGCCAGGTCAGCCGAGATGGGAGGTCAGGGGTTCAAGGTTGGAGGTGGGGAGTTGGGGGCCCACAGCTCAGTTGGTGTTTCTGTAGGTTGGTGGGGGGGTTGAGGGAGCTCATGTGTTAGTGTAACTGAAGCTGTCATCCAGCCCCAGGGTCACCTCCCCAAAGCACGCCGGCTGTCTCTTTTAATAGACTAAACACATATGTCTCTCTGCTGCGACGCACGAAGAGGAGGGGAGGCTGCAGACTGACTTCATAATTGAGCTGTCACCATTTTTTAATGGTTAATGGAAATTAACATCATGAGACATTTCCATTCGGCCACATGCCACCTCTGCAGAGGCTGCAGCTGCTTTCATGTTGTTTTTTCACAGGATGGATCAGAAACAATCAGTTAATGACTGAAACCAAGAAAACTTGCCTCCTGTTGGTTAACACTACCAGTATATATAGGGTGCATAATGAGACACCTTTGGAAAACTTTGACTTCCTCATAACAGCACAACAGTGGCTGATGCAATCATAGATTTTCCTCCAGCTCGACAGCAGAAGAGAATCCTTCAAGTCGTCATTTAATAGTTCAAAGGCAGGACAGAGGTGTTAGTTATGGTTTTAATAATCTGTTTTTAGATGAATAATGCTGATAAAAACAGATGTCTCTGTTTTCACAGTTCTACCACTGCAGCAACAAAATGAAGCTTTAAAATAATAAACCACATTTAGCTCCATCCTCAGTGTCCTGAAATAAAAGCAACACACTTGTTTTCTATGTTATATTAGCATATTTATGAAAAATGAACAGTGTGGAGCAACAATCAGTCCTCAACAACAGGTTACACATCTAAGGTTGGCCAAACCATTCCAAGCAGTAGACCCATGCTTTGCCTGCCTTCCTTCAGTTTAGAATAATTCACTGTGATGTTTATGAATCAGAGGAACATATAATAGAGACACAACAGAAAGAAAGTCTGGCAGCAGGGGAGCAGAGCACAGGTGGGTTGGGCAGGTGACTAAAAACTAGACTACTGCACTGCAGCAGAGTAGTAAGACTGATTCTTGTAATGAGTTTATGATCATAATTTACTTGCTGAGAGTTGTTTACTGCCTTTAAAAAGAATCCAGCTGAGAGCGAGTTGCCTCTTTCTCAGTAAAGTCAGGTCAGACATGTCACTGCTTACTTTGTTTTTGCAGGTTCACTTCACCAAACCCCTGAGAACATGCAGAGAATCGTTGTGGGTTGGCTGGTAATGCTCTAAACTGGATGAACAATCTCACAAACCCACTTCTACACCACAGAGAACATGCAGAGCCATAATATGCTTTCTTAGTATCTACTTAAATATGCATATTTTTCTCAAAATAAGCCAGATGACAGCTGAATTCTGTTTGTGACTCGTTTTGTGACCTGAAGCCAGCCTATCTCTTATCAGCTCAGTGTTGCTGCCAAAACTGCAGGAGTATTTCAACTAATTATATCGCAAAAAAAGTTTATTTAAAAAGTGAAGCGCCGTGATTTATTTCAAGTATTTATTTCTGCTCATTTTGATGATTCCAGCTCAGATAATCAGACAAAAACGATTTTTAAACAAATGTTCGGACCATGTTATGCCCTTTTCTTTTCTCAATCATGGGGGAGACTGCTGAATGACACAGACTCCCCCCACCAGGACACTAACAGTAATAGCTAAGCAAGCTGGCTGTTCAGAGTGTTGTTTCAAGTTATAGTGGGGAAAGTTAGGTGGAAGGAAAAATTGGTAGAAAAAAGTGCACAAGTGGAGTAAGAGTTTCAAGACACTCATCTCTGCAGACACTTTACCCTCATAAAAAAGTTACAAAGTAAAATAACTAATAAAACCAAAACATTCCCATATGGATGTGAAAATAAACTTTAGTTAACCTCACCGAGCATCTTGTCACAAAACCTGGTTTCCCCAGTATCAGGTTCTGACCTAATTTAAATGAGTGACTGGAGACAAATATAGATTTCAATCTGAACTTAATCACTACAACACTGAAAGGTTACTTTCCATTTGTCATTATCAGTGTGAATTATTGCCATCTAAAAACTGCTTTTTACTTTTAACTGCACTATGACTCAATGTATATCAATAAGCATGAAAAAAAAATCTAAGTTTTGTTATTGGTATTTTATTTTACACTTAAAAGAACAAATGGCATCAACAAGGTGTATATAATAATACAGGTTAATAAATTTAAGCTTTTTAGCCTCACACTAACAATTATTACATTTAATAATAAAAAATAATGAATTAATTATTGGAAACTTTAAACACACTTAACATGAAATACATACAAAAAATTAAAATGAAGAGATTTTTCAATATCCACAATGCTGAGAGAAATCAGTGGTCTCTGCTAATCTCAGTTGACAAACTGTGGTTCCAGTATTACCTGTGGAACTGGGCCTTCAGCGGTACTCCAAAAATGTTACCAGCCATCAATTAAATGTAAAATATATGATATTCTGTTGAATTCTTGATGCCTATGAGTTGTTCAAGTATCACGACATTTGCTTCAAACAAAAATTCCCAGTATGAGCCCAAACGGATCCCAGTGAACCAAAAACCAGGCCTGGTTGCTGCTTCTGGTGTGAGAACAACAATCTGGCAATGACATCAATGCCAATTTACCCACATTCTTGTTGCAACTGAAAAAAACAGCAAGTGTTGAGTCGGTGCTCGGTGTCCAATAATGTGGTTTGTATTTGATGTATTTCAGCACAGAAGGACCATGTTTGGAGGTTGTGCAAAGTGTGTGTGAACGATTTTAGAAATAAACTCTAAAATACAGTGCATCACTGCAGCTTGCGGCCGCCATATTGGATTTAAAGATTAGCACTGGTGACTCTTTAAACTTTCCCACTTCAGGTTCCAACTTCCTGTTTAAACAATATCATTTCACCAAAAATGAAGCATCAGTGAATATAAACACAGCAAAACAAAAATGTTCAAGTCCTTCTAAACTACAGTTTCAACATGTCTGTTGGTGTGAAGGTACTTTAAAACCTTTACTGAGTGGGACTCGTTCTAAAAGGTTTAGAGAATCACTCTTCTTTGGTCAGGATGGTAAACAGAGCATAGTTGCAGAGGATGAGGCCAAGAAATATTGTAGTAAATAGAACCTGTATGAATACTTGATAAATCTCAGTTTTGATTTAATGCTTACAAGAGAAATAAAAAACAAAAAAAGGAATGGAGGTAATGCTGATATATTTAACACAGTAAAAGTAGTTGAAACTTTTTGTGAAATGAAATAAAGCAACAATAAAATGAAGATGCAAGACTTTATTCAAGCCAAAAACTAATAATGATGCCTCTTTAAAACTTTGAGCTCTCGGATCAGTATGTTATTTAGAGCAGTGCTAAATAAGGCATGCTCCCCCAGACAACTTACATCAGCACCTTAATATCATAAAGACATTGCAATAAAGGCACCAATGAATTCTTAGTTTTTCTATTACTGAGCAGACAGATTTGGTTATCAGCAAAGGAAACTGTTCTTTTTTTAAAACTGGACCCTAAAGGCGACATATATACTGCGAACCACACAGGCCCGAGGACGGACCCTTGAAGAACTCCATGTCTAAGTGTTGCTGCGACTCAAAAATACTTCTATTCTAGTCTTTGTGAACTGAATAGCTCCTACTAGTTGAATTAGACACATAATGTTCCAGCCATGGGAACAAAACACCATGTTTGACATTTTTCCAAAATAGGTCAACTCCCAGAACAGAACAGTTCAAATATCATCTTTAAAAGTTCAGATCTTTTAAGACCAATCCATAAAAACTTAGTGAATGCAGGTTACTACATAAAATATTTTCTCCAGAACTTTAGAAGAGCCAGACTGAAAGAGCCTGTTGGTAAAAGCAGGTCACAGTGGGGGCAACAGTACCCCAGAACGGGATGAGAAGTCTTCATACTCTACCCAACACCCGAAATCCTTTAAAAACGGGCAACAGTCCCTTCAGATTGCTGCTGCTGGATATGCTGTTGAACTTGGCCTTACCATCACTCCGGGGTAACCAGACACTGAGCACAGAGGGGCCTGGCAGGCCCAGGGAGCAGGAGGATGAGGAGGGTCTGGGGGGATGCTGGGAGGGCAGGGGCCCACTGGGACGGAGAGTGCATTTCAAACCCATCAGTGTCAGTTAGTTCACTAAGTGGTGACATAATCACCATCGCAGTGGCTGCTCCTCTGGGAGAGCCAGCCGAGGAGGGAGAGGTGGTGGGAACCACGGTCCGCCTCCTCCCCCCCGGTGCCCTGTTGGTGTGTGGGGGGTGGGGGGACGCTTGCTCAAACAGCTGTGCTGCTCCTCCATTACCTGCTCCTCACAGCCATTATTAATACTGTGATGAATTAGAACTGAAACCGTAACGAGTAATGAGGGATATCTGAGCAGAGATGATTTTACACAATCAAACCTCCATGTTTTTCACTGAGAAGTTTTAATATTATCAAAAAAAATGGGAAATGACTTGGTTTTCTAAATATTTCACAACTAAAAGCCTTCAAAATGTGGCATTCATGTCCATTCAGATCCAACCCTGGAAAAGAAGCTGCAGAAGACCTGAGACCTGCAGCTTTAACTGCACCAAAAGGTGGTTCAAAGTATTGACACAGAGGGGCTGAAGACAAACGAACATCCCATTTTTTTGGGGGGGGGGGGGTTTCCAATGAAAAATATCTTTACCATAAATTATTTTCCTTCTGATGTCCATCATGGCCCAGCCTGTGTCGGTCAAGTAAAATCCAAATAAAATACACTGACCTTCGTGAATGGAAGAGAACGGTTCAACGGGTCTGAAAACTGTTGAAATGAGTTGAGCAGCGCTTTGGAAACCCATCGCTGGAGTTTAGGCTTTGGAAATAATGATAGATATACTGGAATATTAGGAATATATTTAACATAGAAGAAATCCAAAACGAGTACAAGCAGAACCAGGGGTCACTTTGGAATTGACTTAAAAACTTTAACTTTTTACGATCCTAAAACTTTGAAGAAAAACGCAGAATATGTAATGTTTAGTTTTTGTGACACCATCTTTTTGGTGAATCGCTTGGTTATTGTATTGAAAAGCGCAGAAACTTGTCATTACAAGTGCGCTGATTTGTGTGATTTTTCATCCAAAATCAGCATTAATTTGAATATTCTGATCTCAAGTTCTGCTCATTGTTGTCACTTTTGGGCCGAAAGCACAAACGTGCCCTAATGAAGTCGCTCTTGAGCAGTGATATGCGGCGCTGCGCTCACCACTGTTTTGTTTCCTGTTTCAACCACATGAATAGTGAGGAAACTACCAGGCCTTTCACAGGAAGACAACAAGTTTGATCCAAATGACTGGCACTGCTTCTCACAGCAGGGCTGTTTTCTCTTCTTACCTACACGTTTCCATTCCAGACCTGAGCAGGAGGGGAGTCGCACCCCCTCACTCCCTTCCTGTCTGCTGCTCTTAAGGCGGCAGGTCACCTTGATTCTGTGTCTCTTCCATGAATTTGAACAGCAATGAGTCAGTGATTTCTCATTAGAAAAGCTGATATTTCTGCTGAAAAGTACACCTTTCACCCAGATAGCTCTGATTTCTTGGTGCTGTGAAGCGAAGTAAACTCAGAAGATAAAGCAGCTGGATTTGATTCCAAAAATAACTTTCAGTCAGCAAAATGTCAGAAATAACCTTAATTTTTCCTTACTGCAACAGTTTATAAGCATCTAAAAACTAAAATTGGCAATTTGGCAAAATGAAATTTAACTTAACATATTTATGAAAAACCCATAGTGTCATGAATGCTAACATAAAATGATTGGTTGATTAAAGATGCTGCAAGAAGTTTACAGAAAAAGGTTCATATTTTAGTTTGGATAAAAAGAACTTGCCATTTATTCTTCCTAAATGTAAATATGATTTTCTTCAAAAACAGAACTGATGAAGAGATTGTAGTTGATGTTTAATCACAGCTATTTTCAAATAAATGTTTTAACTAATTCTAGTGTTATTTTATCAAATTTAACAGAAAATGGCTTCAAAATTTTCATATATTGCAGTTTTAAAAATTAACATCATCCTGTTCTACGGTTTAAAGTCCTTTTAACTAAACACCAGAGAAAAAGAACTTTCCATTTCTGTTAATTAGCCGACTCCAGGCTGGTTACTAAAGCAGACAATAGTTAATTATTCAGTTAATATCAGTTGCTCTTGTGTTACTTTATCAGCCCACAGCTTCATTCCAGCTAGAAACCAGTGATCAGGCCTGAAATCTGGGTGTAGAGATGGACTCAGACCTGAACCTTTAGTGACACATAAAGACAGTTACAAAGTCAGCCTTCTATCACCTGAAGTACATTTCCTGGATCAAAGGACTAATGTCTCAATAAGATCTAGAGAAACTCATCCATGCGTTTATCTTTAGTCGCATTGATTACTGCAAGTGTCTTCACAGATCTGCCTAAACAGTCAGACAGCTGCATCTGATCCAGAACGCTGCTGCTGGCGTTCCCACTAAGACCAGGAAGATAGAGCACATCACCCCAGTTCTAAAGTCCTTCCACTGGCTCCCTGGAGCTCAGAGAATAGACTTTAAAATACTTCTGGTAGCTTATAAACCACTGAGTGGTTTAACACCAAAATACATGAAAGACCTGTTGTCGTATCAACCTTCCAGACCACTCAGGTCTTCTGGTTCTGGTCTGCTCTGCATCCCCAGAACCAAACACGGAGAAGCAGCTTTCAGCTTCTATGCTCCTCCAATCTGGAACAAACTTCCAGAAAACTGCAAAACAGCTGAAACACTGAGTTCCTTTAAATCAAGGCTGAAACACATTTGTTTTAGCGCTGCCTTTGATTAATAATTAGAAAACAGAATTTTATTCTGGATTACAACTTTTCATTACTTCTCATTATTTAGCCACTATGTTTCTTTTTTGTCTGTTCAATGTGTTGTTTTTATCATGTAAAGCACCTTGAAGTACCTTGCTGCTGAAATGTGTTATACTAATAAAACTGACTTTATCTCCAAAAAGCAGGGGTTTTTTTGGGTTTTTTTTTTTTTTTTTTTTTTTGTTATTTTAAAAAAAACTATTTTAAAAAAATAAACTGGACAAATTTTTGTGGATGTTTTTGCTGCAGTCTGCTCATCAAAATCCAAATAAAAACAAAACAAAACAAAAACATATTGTTGTTTTTGATGATACATCGTTTTGGCAGAAGTGGGGATTATTGGTGCTTCTTTATTTTAATTAAGACATTAATTTTATTGGAAATGTTTGTGTAAATATTGTGAAATATTTATCAAAGGTTATTATATTGTGAGAATCTCGTACCACCAGATTACTTTGGTTAATTAAAAAAAATATATATATACAAAAATAAGTTTCAAAATTTTCAATTGGATTTTAAAAATATGCATGTAGAATAATTTTCTGAACTTATTAATAAATGGTTTTGAAATCCAGTAAAATTAATGCCTACTTGTAACTATCCTGGTTTGTTGTAAACACATTTACAGAAATGACAGATCAAAAAAAAAAAAAAAAGAAAAAAAAAAAAAAAAGAAGAAGAAAAAGAAAAAACTAATTTATAGAAAGAGATTATTTTTTTTACATTTTAAATACCTTTAATTAGCATCCATGAAGAGTTGTGGTCAAGTTAACTGAAATTTAGCTTCTTTATGTCACCAACAGCAGAAATCATGTGACTTGCATATGAAAGGGAATCTGCTTAATTGAGGTTTTTATTTTAAAAAATAATAATTAGAAAAGGGAAAAATTATTTTCTACATAGTTTTCTTTTTCCCATATCTAGAACCTGGAAACTGCTAAAATTAAAATTTTACTATACTTTCCAAGAGTGTAGGAGGACCAACGCAGAATCAACACGGCTGAGCTGTTTGAAGATTCTCAGGCGAGTTGTAAAAGTTCAAGGCTGAATTCTTCGCTCAGTTTGATGGTAATCTTGAGGAAATGCAGTTTGGCCACAAATGACTCTTTGGGTCTTGGGCCTGATATTTCCCTTCACGTCACTGATCATCTTTTCAACCAGACTTTCACATTTCAGTAGACCAAAAGCTATTTCACACCACTGTGTTTAGCAGCCAGAGGTGGGTGCAGCAGCCATAACCAGTGTTCTAGTGAGAGTAGCAGCACAGTGGACCCCAGTATTAGTTGGGATTTTGGACCACAGCTGCCTGAAAATCGTTAAAATTTGGGAATTCTTGAAATCCTCCCTAAAAACGCTTATGACTGCCTGTTTTAACAATTCAAATGCCAAATATACCTTAATATGCATTAATACGCACAGTGGAAACTGTTTTGGCGCTAAAGTAGAAGCTAACATGCACAGCAGGGGTCTTCAAATCCAGGCCTCGAGGCTCCGGTGTCCTGCTTCGACACACCTGAGCCAAATAATCAGGTCATTAGCAGGTTTCTGGAGAACTTCACTGCATAGTCAGGAGGTAATTCAGTCAGTCAATTCATGTGTTGGACCAGGGACACAGCTAAAAGTTTTAAAACCCAAAACAAAGCTTGGTAATCATGTCATTTGTGATGGGAGCACTCTGAGACGTCATCTCCTTGTGGAAAAGAACAAATACGCAAGTATAGCCAGTTTTAAAAAGCTGATTTTGTGTCTTTATGAGAAACCCAGTCAGTCTTCAGCCACTTTTACAGTGAGCTGAAGCATATCTGCTGCCAACCCACATTAAACACAAAGCTTCTGAAAAAAAGCTAAAGTTCACGAGGTTCACAGTGAAGAGGAGAACTTCATGATTCTGATTAGTGGTCTGCTGTTCACAGAGCTCATGCATACGGGGACAATTTAACGTGTACTGCCCAGGCTGCTGTACTTCTCAGAAAATCTAACTGGATACATGTTGATGTGAATCAGTGCTGCAGGAACATGCTGCTCAATCATGCAGCTATACCTTGAAACTGTGACTAACTGACTTTCACCTATAGGCACACTCATACAAAGACGAGGATGTGCTGATTGTTCTTCATGCTTATCTGAGCTGTCACTTGCGCACATCACCAGTAGATGACACGGTAGCTTGTTTTTTTTTTTTATCCGTCTGTGGCTTCTGTGTCTCCACACCTTAACCCAGGAGTGTTTAGTGTCAGTCAGATCTCAGAAGATGGTTATCCTTGTGGAAATATGCGTCCCCGGTTGCTGCTGTGAGGCTCAATCATCTCCGGGTATCTGAGAACGGGGTGACGTGATTCTCCAATAACCCCTCCCTCCGATCGGTGCCGACTATCAAACGATGGACAAGACAAAGCAGCTTATCAAGCAGAGCTGATAACACTGCAGCCAATTAAGATACGCTCTGTATCACAACAAGCCTTCTCTATCGCTATCAAAGGGTCAGGGAAAGAATGGGCTTGGTAAACGAACAAGTCCTGCAACCTGAACAGAAAGGATTTCTAAATGTGGTCAGGATTATTGGCAGCTTGTTTATTTCACACTGTTTAAAGGGGTAGCAGTGAGCACTAGATGGCACTAATGAATGATAATTATAGCAATCTTTTCCTATAAAAACAAAAAGATGTTCCTGCAGTCACATCATGCAGAACATTTTCAGGTTGCTGTGGTAAATTTTGCATGATTTTTTTCCTGTAGTTGCAGATTTCCACTAAAAAAAAAAAAAACTTTTAAATTCAATATGATAAAAATGTACTTGTCTCATTTGCACTTTTGTAATGTCCAACATTAACACACACATGGATAAAGAGGGCGTAATCGTTTTTATTTCCCATATTTATCAATATGCATAATTCTTGGTGCAAAAAAGAAATAAACCAGAAAATTTACCAATTTTGAATTTAAATTTTTCCACCCTATCAGCTACATCTTTCAAAAGATATATTAAAATGTCATTTTATTTAATCTCTAAAAAACTTGCACTGCAGTTTAAAATCACTACTATACAGAGTATTATGGCCAGCCATATTTTTTTTAGTTACGAGAATAAAGTCATGAAATTAGAACAAAGACTACGAGAGTTGCAAAACTACATAAAAAAAATCGTTTGTGTTTCCTTGTTTGTAAAACTGATACCAAAGTAGAACTTCTCCATATGCTCAACATTCCCTGCTTTAACGCGGCGGTAACGCTGCTTTTTCCGGTATTATTAAAACTTTATTCTGGTATTGTCTTGACTTTACTCTGGTATTATTGCAACTTTATTCTCACATTATTGCGACTTTATGCTCCTAACTTTAAAAAAAAAAAACAAAAACAAAGTTCACAGTCTGGCCCCCAATACTATAACTATTACCATTTACATAAACAGATTTTTATTGGTATGTCTGCATACTGATTTGATTTTGCTGTATACTTGATGTTTTTATGATGTGAAGCACTTTGAACTGCCTTGCTGCTGAACTGTGCTGTACAAATAAACTTGACTTGAAGCCAGGTTTTAGGAGAGTAGCCATTTTTTGTGTCAACACACACTGCCTTTACTCCAATGGGATGCTCTCATCTTTCCAGTAATGCAGAAAGATATGCGCCTTTCAATCACCGAACGTGTCTCCAGCATGTTACTGGGTACCAGCTCAGCGCTCCTAGAGCAGTCATTTTGAGCATGAATGTCTGTCTCTCGCTCTCATATGTACACGGACGCATCACGTCCTCTCCCTTTAGCTGTCAAAAGCTGTGGTGCTTCTAGAAAGGCCAGGGAGCACAGCGATAATGGTGCCCCCTGGATGTTAGGGGTTAGTTATTGTACTACGGGGGTGGGGGGGTACGATAACTAACTGTTGGGCCGGCCCCGTAATCGGCCATCGGGGCCTCAAACCCGGCCGTCCTCCAGTCTCTCTGCGGACCTTATCACAGGCAGGAGCTTAATCTGCGGCGGTGATAAGATACACGCTGCTGCATCCACACGCACCACGTCACAGCTCTTCAGCACTCCTGCTGAGAGCTGCGATGCTGCGATACGCGAGCAGTTTCGTCACTTACCGTCACTGATGGGTTACTCAGACGTGGAAATATTGGAAACGCCCTCATTTCCTCCTTATTAATGACCTAAATCCGGTTTGATGACTCACACCAGTAATCAGAAAGAAACCAGTAAGTTCCTGATGCGGTCCGATCAAAGGAGGAAAAACACTCACCTTGGAGTGACCAAAGCAGCCGGAGCATCAGTTTATCCCGTCAGCTTACGCACTTGGACTGTTTCCCTCTGAGCTGATGCTATCTGTCCACATTCACACACTTTGTCTCATTAACAGCTGAGAAAAATAAAGAGCAAAAAACATCTGATTTGAGAGATTAGATGGAGCGAGGGGAAAAGTAGAGTTTATCTCTCAGTGTCCACATCCTTCAGTTTCTCTGAAGCCTGCCATATAAGGTCGCTCTTTCTTAGTGCGTCTAGTGTGGTGTAGCTTTGCTAAGCTGCAACTACTGGGAGGAGACGAAATGGACAGTGGAGATGGAGGGAGATCATGTTGGCGTGACCCCAGATGACGCCATTTGAGGCTTGTAGCTTGTACAGCTCTGCAGGATCAGAAAGCATCTGCAGCGCAGACAGTTTCATAGGCCTCGCTTCAAACAGGTGCAAGATCACAACAATTAACATGAAATATTTCCCTTTGTTCTGCTGCTGCTGCTGCGGCTTTAATGTCTGGGCCTCCACCAACAGAAAAACACATTTTATTTCCCCCTCAATGAGTCATAAATGACAAACAAATTTAATAAATGACAAACCTTGCCATGTTTCTGTTTTCCATTCTGAAAAACATCTGGAGATTAAATATTTATCAATTTTTCAAAAAAAACAAACAAACAAAAAAATTAGTTTTGTAGAGAATATCAGGTTTTATGCAGATGATATCATGATGTATTTATTAGAAATACATTCCCGTTTACATGAGCTCAGCTTTTAGAAAAATTAAATGGCCACTTATGACATCAGAAATTTCTGCTATTTACATAATTTTTGGTTTTTAATTTCTGTCTCAAACATAAAGACCAGCATTCAGCAACCTTTACAGTCCAAACAGCCATTTTTACCCCCCCAAAAAAAACCAAAACAAAACACTGGCTTAGAGCTGCAAACGTGACCCGACTTTTCATCTCTGATGAAGATTTACTGGGAAATTTGTTAAAATTTTATTTCCATTTTCAGGTTTTTAAATAAATGGACACGTGGGTATATGTTCTTCTATGGGATATTTATTTGTGGAAAATGATGTAGATATTTTTTATATTTAAAAAAAAAAAAAAAAAAAAAAAAAAAAAAGAATAGTTTCCAATCTGATAAGAAAAACAATGTTTTAGCAAATTTATAACCAGTATGTTATTGTTGTTATATCCATATTTAAAAACACTAGCAGTTCTTTTAAATCATCCTAGTAATAAAGAATCATTCTGGAAGGTCCAAAGAGACATTCGTGGCTCCCGAGCCGCAGGTTAAAGACCCCTGATACAGATCATCTGTCAGAAGATTTTCTACACAGACAACTTTGGTTTAGAGCAATCATCGTTCGGTACAAAATATGATACATTCATGTTAATTTTACTTTAGCAACACTGCATTAATTATTTTTAGTTTATTTTGTGCAATCATATTTTTATTTTGACATTTTTAACGAAAAAAAAAATAAAAAAAAAATAATCATATCTTTTTTCTTTTTAAAGGCAGCTTCAGCCGACGGTGCTCACCTTATATGAGCATAAATATTCGTTATCTCTAGTTTGACACTATTGAACATGACATACTTTCTCTAGAAGATGCTGCTTGATAAAGCTGCAGAATCAAGTCACATTTTTAAAAGATTTCTGTGCAAAAAAAAAAACAAAAAAAGAAGCAGAAAATAAGTTTTAAAATTGCAGGAGATGAGGCGGTGACAGTGACTGGAGAAGGCGGGCTGGTAACCTGAGAGAGCCTCTCTTTCTCTGCTGGACCGTCGCCCATCTCTTTATCAGCACGGCAGCAAAGGAAAAACACACAAAATATGTTTACACTGCACTGATAAGATCCAGCGCTCTGCAGGCATGAACATCTACACTTAGTAATAACAGGCACAGCGAGGCGCACGCAGCAGCTCCCACTCTTCTGCATTCTCATATTGGTATTTAAAATGAGGGTTTGGACTTTCGTAAGCCTCAGATTATCAGGCCAACTAATCGAGAGAAATGCTTTTATCCTGTTTTACCATCTTTTTATTGACTCCATCTTGATACATTTTGTATTTAATTAAAATGTTCTTTCTAAAGGTTGTCTGCAGCATTTCAAACAGCCATCCTTTTTTCATAGATATTTGCTTATCAGATGCAGTGTGAATATCGATTTCCCGGATTCAGGGTGATAAGGTCTTTACGAGGCCAGTCGCTCTGAATATTTTATCCTGCGTGGATTATAATGAGTGATTAAGCTCGGTCGGAGTCATATCGCCACCACCATCCCTTTTTAATAATTCACTGGTGAAAAACTATCAATAAACATGCCCTGATGCGACTCAGTGACGAGTCATAAGCTGCTCGCTGGACGTGAAATTCTGATTTAATGCACACCAAGTAAAGCTTCAGCCCCTTCCTCTTCCTCAGCTCCCCGGTAAACAGTTTGAATCGAGTCTCTGCGTGTTGAAGGAACAGACTGGAAGGAGCCCCCATAATGGCGCCCGATGACAAGGCTGGGCGATCGGGAGTCCCGGCCGCGGCAGCAGGCGAGCCGGTCGGTTGTAACCTAAAACATGCAGATAAACAGCAGAACAGCCACAAGCTTTCACAAAAAAAAGCAGCTGCTTCTCACTTTCTGCAGAGCCGACAGCACACGTCTCTTCTCTGACTAAGCATACGAGTGAGGAGGCGGCCGATGCAGCAGCAGCAGCCCAGGCACACATGCTGGGGTTTCTATGAATCCTCCACTGCTTGAAAAATCACCAGAATTACTCACAATTTCATACTTGGAATGCAATTATGTGCTGAGTTTGGGGTTTTTTTGTTTTGCATAATTTTTAAAGGAATTTATCTCGGTATTATTGGTGAAATTTTTTTAAGTGATTTGTGAATTTTCCCTCCACAAGCAGCGGGTGCGTTTGGTTGCATAGATGTTCTGTGTACGGCTTCAGAGAGTCCTGTCCTAAAGGCAGCAGAGTCGAGTTTCTCCTCTTAAACCAGAGGAGCTCTTCATATTTACAGCTGCTGTGAAAAATGACTGCAGGCTTACGTTGGAGGGCAGCACAATGCCGCAGCAAGGTTCTCGAACACCACTGCCATTATTGTTGATCTTTGGCCCTTTCCTGCAGCCTTTTTTATGACTCTTTCAACTGCCCGCCACCGCCTGTAAACCAGAGCAGAAAATAACAGAGATCTAGACCTTATCACATAAGTTTGGGTGAGAAATTTCCTCCCCTGTATTTTATATATATATATATATATATATATATATATATATATATATATATATATATATATATATATATATATATATATATATATATAGAGAGAGAGAGAGAGAGAGAGAGAGAGAAATTTTCTGGACCTCTTTATTATTCAGGACAGGCAGTGTACAGTGCATGGTTGTGGAAATAGGAATAATCTCATGCAGCAGATTAAGTGGATTAATTAGGGTTTTGTTCATCAGGCTGAATTGGTACCTAAAGAGCCCCCCCCCCCCCCCTCCCCTCCTGCAATGACAAGGATTTTTCACCCTTAATTATCTGTGGCTGTGGAATGCAGTCCTGCATGTGCAGAGTATCGAGTACAGAGAGGACATCAGCCCACAGTTGCAGAAATCTGGATCTCTACACAAGACTTCACCCAAAATTTATTCATTTAAGCGTTGACATTTTAAGACAAGAGAGGAGAACAAAAACTGGTTTTCCTGTTGTGTTGCGCAGAAATTCAGGCTGGCCCTGCGTGAAGTCGCATTAGACCGCAAACTGCTATCTCACAATCAAGCCCCTCATCAGGCCCATCTCTTATCTTCTGATCATTTTCCACTTACCGAGCCTTCTCACACACACACACACACACACACTCTCTCTCAATAACCAATAGTTGTAAGAAAAAAAAAAAAAAAAAAAAAAAAAAAAAAAAAAAAAAAAAAAACCCACTTACCATACTGTATCTGCAACCACTTGTGCAAGCAGTTGGCATGAAAAAAAAAAAAAAAAAAAGTTAACCTAACCAAAATGAACGAAAACATTTTTTCCTCCTCAAAAATTACTATTTCTTTAAATTCACCTGTTTTATATTAATTTTTTATAATTTCACTCTCCTGACGACCATTTTGTTCCTAAAATCCATTTTTTCTTCACTTTTCTGTACGATAGAATAAAATTTTAGAGAAGCCCAAATGAAACTTCCTAATCTGAGCTCTGTAGTAATAAACTTCTAATAAAGGCGTGCAAAGTGAGCGTACAAGGCTTAGCTGTCGCGAACCGCAGTCTGTTAGAAGATGGCAGAAGAAAGAAAAAAACTGGAGCCCTGAGAAATCGCTAAAAGCGCAGATGAAGATCCAACCAGTGCAACCACATTTTGATAATAGTGAATAAATGGAACGATTTCCACACCGCTGATGTGAAACCACCGCTGCACACGGGTCCCAGTGCTGTATGTGTTTGGGGGGTAGGAGGGGACTCGTTTTTCCTCCCGTTTTTTTTTTCCAAGAAAAGAGTGAAAGTGAATTTTAAAGCCCATTCAGGAGCTTCTGAGAGTCTCTCAAGTTGCAGGGCTCTTGGAGCACAAAGCGAGAGATAACCGGGTCGAGGGTTAGAACAGGGACGAAAGGCTGCACAGAGGTTGGGGTGGGGGTCGTTTGGGTGTAACGCTCGGCTACCCAGACGTCAGATACACATCTTCAGGCTTTGGTGTCCCTCCGGACGCCTGACGGGGTGCTCTGTGAGAGGAGGTGTGTGTTGTAGTGGCCATACTTTAACTTAACAGGAGCCGAGAGATTTCATGTTGCAGCAGTGAAAACATTCACGCTCCTGTCAAACTTTAAGCTATAACTCAATCTTTTAATCACATTTGCATCAAAAGATTGTTGTCTGTGTGGCTTTGGCAAGCAAAAACGATATTAAAAAAAGAAAAAAAAAAAAAAAAAAAAAAAAAAGGTTTGAAGCTCTAATAAACCCAAAGAGGAAATGCTTCTGTTAGCAACAGGTGATAGAAAGCCAACATGATGAACAAAGAGATGAAAAACAGTCACACAGGCTCCGTGTTGCCTGATTTACCCGCTGCACATGCATGCAAATTAAACCGATTTGTGAGAGAAATGGCTGCTCTGGCCTAAAACTCTCCTGTGTTTTACGACTGGCCTGAATGCTAGTGCCCTGTGACCTAAAACGGCACTGCGTAGGCAGCATTATAAATGAAACCTTCAAAGGCCGTTTAATCTCCCTTATCAGTTGTGCTGCGTATGCTGCCCTACGTGCTTCATCAGCAATGTTTGTTTTGTTTGGATTCCTCGGAGGACGTGCAAAATCTACCCCCTTTTTTTCAAGCATGTGTAGGCTTTGACGTAGTTTATTTTTCAGATGACACCGTTTTTACCAGCAGCTCAGAGCCGCACAAAGCACCAGAGAAAACAGCCACCATCCCGTGTGAGCATCACATCTTTCAATCTGAAGAAACCAAAACCATTTAAAAAAAAACATTTTTAAACTTTCTGCTTTGTAACTTTTCTTTGGAGGGACATTATTAATTTGTATGCTGTTTAAGGTAAAACATAATCATGAATTTATCCCATTAAAATATAACAATTGAACAATTTAACATTTTTCAAAATGCTTTAGCCTGACTGAAATTTAGCCATTTTCTCCTGTTTGAACAGATAAGCTAACATATCGGAGAGTGAAAGGAGCCACAGTCTGTAAGCGTGAAAACTGGTTTCAGTTTAAAAGTTTACAGTAATCGGTGAACATGCATCCCTGCTGCTTCATGGATGGTTTATGAAGCTAAAAATAAATCAGGGCATCTATCTAACTTTGGCCAGGAGAACGTTATGACGTCTGCATAGAACAATCTATTTGCTTTGGCTACAAATTTTAATTAAGCCAGATGTTTTGATTTTTTACTGCATGAGGATTAAATGTGAAATTAATCTGTATTTGAAAAGGGTATTTATGGTTTCTGATGTGTTCACGCCAGTTTTTTTATTTCAGCTCTTTTTGTTACAGGTAATCACTAAAAATGAAACTTTTACTGACAAGATAGTTTCAAACTGAGAAAAAGTGAGGAAATCCTCCCGACCTTCTAATAGCTGCTGAAATGACTTCTTATATCCATTTATTAATCTCTCCTCACTGTCAGTGTTGAGATGTTTCAGGGGTTTATTGCATTTTCAGCATAATTCAAATCACTCATCTTAATGAGACCATGATCTGGGCTTTGACTAGGCCCACGATTTTCCAGTTCTTGGTGGATTTCCTGGTGTGTTTTGAGACACGTTGCCAGCACAAGTTCTGCTTCAGTGGTTTTTTATATATTTTCTTCAAACAACTCTGACACAAATTAAAGTTCACTGCTGGGCTTTATGGTTTTGAGCTGACCAAACCATGGCACTTCCACCTCCATGCTTGGCATGTGGTATGAAGTTCATTCCCTGAATGCTGTATCTGCTTTAATTATACCAGAAGTCCTGGTCTTTGCTTACATTCTCTCTGACAAACTTTAATGTTTTTCCACAAAAGTGAAACTTCTTCAGCCTCTTTCTGATTGGACAGACATGAACTCTAAGATCAACAGTAGCAAGAAGCTGCTCTACATGTTATGGTCTATAGAGCCTTCTTTTAGCATCTTGCAGTCTGCTTTCAGGGTGAACTTGCTCGGAGGGCGAGACCTGAACACGTTGGCAGGGACTACTTTTCATTTAGTGGAACGGCTGATCTTAAATGCTGTCGAGACTCAGAATCTGCTACAATCTCCTTCCTGAAGGCCTCCTTGGGCCCATATTCCAGTCTTACTGTTCATGTCCTTGAACACGAGCAAACAGTTGTGAATAAGCTGGCATCAATTTGTGATCGACATGACATTCAACAATTGTGACTTAATTTGTACTTGAAAGTTGAAACTCACATGCAAGTTGGGAGACTTGAGTTTCACACAGTTTTTTGCTGTTATCTGTAAACAGACCTTAAAATAATTTTGAAACTTATGAATTTCTAATTGTATTTGTAAAAAATAATTACATATCTATGGCTGCACAAAGCAGAAACAGCCATTTTATTTCACAAGGGAACAAAATCTCACCATCTGGGATCAGACCTCCTTTAAATGGCTGCACGACGTTCTTATGTTCACCTGTGTGTCATTTTAGTCATTTTGGGTAGAAATAAATGTGGGGTGCCATAAATTAATCCCCAACAGAAGCTGCATTTTTGAATGAAGTTTTACAGTAAAAAAAAAAAAAATTCTGCAGGTTATAGTTAATCTATATTACTACATTTTCTAATTTTACAAGTTGAAATTAAATCTCTATGTTTTGATATTCTTCACATCATCAATGTTTATGTTTTTGTGACTTTTTATGCACCTAAAATATTTCAGATTTAAAACCAGAGGAATCTTTATTTAAACCGGTTTTTTTATTTTGTCTTTTGACAACGTGGGACGCTGAAGCCTCTACAGGATACTTCTGCAATTAAGCACAACATGAATGACAGTGACTTCCTCTATGTTCTTCATCACTTTCTCTCTGGTAAAACTAGGTCACCAGGGATTTCCTGCCCTCATACATTTTCTTTCCAGACAACACCTGGCCTTCATAATGCTGCTTAGCATAACGAAAACACGGAGCTAACTGCACACTTTGGGTTTAAAACATCAAGAGTCAAGAATTACAAGTTTGCAGAGAAACTGAAGCCTGCCATCGACCTTTGCAGAGCCCAAACAGACAGACTCCTGAAGATTTAACCGCTGCTTCAGGCTGGGATTTTTTTTTTAAACGCACACAAACAACAAGGGGCATATTTATTGCTTTAATTTTTCCAATTTAAAGTTTTCTTGAGAGATGATTTCTGAAACAAAAGCTTTGTGTTAGTTCTCTCTCTCAGATTGAATTATTAACAACCCCAGGCTTACCTTTGCATTTCTAATTACACAACGTAGGACGACAGCTCTCCAGGCGCCCAGTTTGTGTCATTCTGAAGGAGAAATCCAGAGCAGAAACAGTTGGAGGGAGGCTCATCCCAAAAGTAGGTTACAGACAACTCTTCTCCAAATCCAACTAAATGATCACCTCTGGCCTCCAAATCTGATTTTTTACACCAATTCCAACACATTTCAGAAGTGAAAATGTTAAATTACATGTGATTGTGGAGGGACTGAAAGAAGAGTAAAATAATGAGGTGCAAACTTTGATGACTTTCACACTGTCATTTTTCCCCTAACTTGTTGCTAATGCGGCGGATCACCCACAGTGGGCATGCGATCAAAGACAAGCAGCGTGCGGTTGAGGGGGAGGGGACCGGGTTTTTGTGGCAAGCTAAGCAGAATAATTCATCACACGAAGTCGCTGTGGGATCACAGAAAACTTCTTAGAACAAACAAAGAACCTAAGAGGGAGAATACTCACCTTTGCTTCACCACTTTCCTCTTCCTCCTTCACACACACCTGCGCAGCGTCGGCCCTGACAGCACACAGTCAGTCATAGCGAGAGGACAATGCTGTAAGATTCGGAGAACGTGCTCCTTCTGTTTCGCACCCTGGTCTCTCTGAATGATTAATGTTCTGTTTCAGGGACGCCGCTGGCAGCCATCAAAAGCCTCTCTAAGAACTACACAGTCACCAATACGAGGAAAATTTCTAAAGGGGCAGATTCATTGACAGCAGGGTTCTTTCACAGTCATGATGTTAAAAACAAAACAAACAAAAAAAAAAAAAAAAAAAAAGGAGCCAACACAGGCCCAAAACCCACACACAGCCAGAAGAGTCGGTTGCACTAGTTTTCTGACCTCTCTGGATGGAGCACACGAGGTTGCAGAGCCCCTGCAGAAGGTCGCAGCACAGCTGGTTGTGGTTTCGCCCTCCGTCTCGTCTGCGCCCCTCACTGCTGCCGCGTGGTCATCCCTTCACCCCCCCGCCTCCCGGCTCTACACGAACAATGCCAGGCCACCATGACAGCAACGGGCAACCTTTCCTCCTGCCTGTCACACTTACTCACCCCTAAACGACCACAGGTTCATCCGAGCCTTTTTAAAATGTGCAACGGCGTTAAGTTGAACGAGTGTCAGCAGAAAGCTCCCAAAAATCACATCAGGGCACATCTAACTCTATTAAATGTTTTTAATTTTTTTTTAGAGTTAATTGTCACATGTCTTATTTAATTCACTATGATGAAGGTTTAAGGTGCAGCTTCACTAACGGTTACTGAGTCCTTCCTCCACCTCCCATTCAGGATTATGGTTTCAAGCAATTCTTAAATAAATCCACATCTAATTTTTACTTCATCTCAAACTGCTTACCATAACCAGATTAAAGAGGTTTGTATTTTATAACCAGTAGATCAGATGCAGCTCCCTCCACAATTACTGGCACCCCTG
This sequence comes from Anableps anableps, assembly GCA_014839685.1. Lineage (NCBI taxonomy): Eukaryota > Metazoa > Chordata > Actinopteri > Cyprinodontiformes > Anablepidae > Anableps > Anableps anableps. The sequence continues at coordinate 1,255,364 of CM026087.1, read as the reverse complement.
GCAAAGATGGGCATAATCCTCGATAAATTACGAAATCAAAAATAACCAATCACAAGATTTTATACAAAGTGATGAATTTAAAGCATTCATTTCGCCTCAAAGCTAATGAAAATTAAAAGGTTGCATCAGACAAAAAAAAAAAAAAAAAAAAAAAAAAAAAAAAAAAAACACCTTTAAATTAAATGTTATGACCACACTATAACCTACACAGCTATGGGGTTGACTGACTTGACAGTTCAGAGTTCAAGTTCAGCAGAACCTGCCAAAGCTGGATGTTTACAGAGTGCTGTAACCAAGTGTATTATTGGAAAGTTGAGTCGAAGGAAAAACTGAAGCTTTGTTTTTGCAGAGTTGTGACGCAAAACCCACTGAAGAGTTTGAAGCAGGTTCACAAGGTAATGACTAACGTCCACTGTAAAGTTAATTTTACATTTTATTTGGAAATCAAGGTTGCAGTCTGAAGTTGCAAGGTACTGAGTGCGTATTCCTTATAGTGCTAGGAAATATTTATCAGTAGACCAACATTTCCGTTTTTTAAAAAAAAATCATTTTTATTAATCCCTGTAATTTTCTGAGAAATTCAGCTTTAGGTTTCTGTTAGCTGTAAGCAAGAATAATCAAAACAAACAAAATTTTTTTCTTTTTTAAAAATTTATATTTTCCTGGTAGAACTTTGAGGGTAAAATATATTTTAAAAGATCTAACCATTAAACTGAGTATGTCTACTAGAGTGGGGAACAACTAGAAGGGTTATCTGCAACTACAAATCAACTGGATGTTACGCTAACAAGAAAGCTCAAATATTCCTTATTTTGTGCCTTTAACCTCTGGAATCTGGTTCACAATATGTTTTTTATTTCTGGAGCATGCAGAAAACCGATGGTACACAAGTCATCTGTCGGTTTCCGGTTCAATATGGGTGTACCTGAAGAAAGGGATGGAGGAATAAACTTTACTTACTGCATTTACCCTTGGTTAACCGACACTGATGTGATCACAAGTTGGCTAGTTTACTGACCTAGAGCTGTTTATTAAGCACGCTGGTCCCTGATGGGATAGTTACTGGTGTTTGCCTCACCTGTATGGCAATCTTAGAAGTAGGTGAAAACGACAGCTCACATCTAGTGAATAAAATACGGCAAGCTGTTGCTGTATTCAAACAGTGAGCTTTGTTTCCACTGCTGCCACATCATTTGACTCTGAAACACAGCATCTCATTAGCAGGTGTTCTTGCATTGCTTTGGTGTGGCCTGCTGTTACGAGCCTAATCCAATCATTCTCCGTTATCCTCTTCTGAGTGACAGCGATAACCATCCACGACTGTTTCAGTACTGTCATGCCTCCTAACTTCTTTACATTACGCAGAAAGACAAAGAGCTTTAGCCTTCAATATTTATGGACTCAGATTCAGGATCAGAACATAAACTCTACAATAGTCACAAGAAAAATAAGAAAATAAAATTGTTTTTAACTGTTGTAGTGAACTGAGGATTATTGCTGTTTTAACGCTCTAAAAGCGCACAAATCAACCTGAGCTGCAGGAAATAAACTTCATTTGTTTCATGAGGTTTTGGGTAAATTACGCATGTTTCCTCAGGAGAACTCTATTGTCCACAGAAATTAGGAAACAAGAACTTCAAGGTCAAACACACCAATTCAGCCCTTTAACCAACTCCCCTTGTTCTCCTATCCTCGCCATCGTCCTGCCTCTCCATTTCAAATCAGGAGTTTAACCTCCGAGCAGATTCTGCTCACGCTACAGCAGCGGACCTGGCCACGCACCATGGGAGAATTACCTCCCATAATTATACCGCAATTATGACCGAGATAAAAATCAGCATTATTTCTAAAAAAAAAATAAAAAATGGAAAAGTTGAAATGAGAAGTGGGAGGGAGGGATGGAGAGGGTGGAAGGAGATGGAGCTTTGGTGTCTCTGAGGGGATTGGTGACAGTCCTGAGAAACAAAAGGAGGCAAATGGACAGAAAACCGTTTCTAATTAAGCACAGAGAAAAGATGGTGTCTCTGCTAATTATAAAAGTGGGAGAGATTCTTAACTGGGTTGGGAGTCATCTTGTTTCAGTTCTGTGAATTTTCAAAGTGAAGAACAACTGAAGAAACTAAGCTGGAAACTTTCTCAGTGGTCCAAACAGGATGGGTTTATTCCTCGAACACAGGGACGGACCTGTGGTGTTATTTTCCAGATGGCCACTAGGGGCTCTAAGAGCACCCTCATGACAGAGTCCCTCCTGGCTTCAGAAAGCTGGCCCTGCACCATTTAAGCTCTCAATTTAAAAAAGAAAGCACCCTGAGAAAAAAAAAAAAAAAAAAAAAAAAAGTGGCTTGAAAAAGTCTGGAAGCTTTGAGAGGCTCCGGGTTCCAGCTCGTCATCTTCAGTGACGTTTGAGCTGCTCTCAGTCTGGAGCTGGAGACCAACAGACAGGACATCTGCTCTTCATATCCGCCTGGTGCTTTGCACAAAGTGGACTCCCTGAGCCCGAGCCGCGGACCCAGCTCGGGCACAATTCCCTCTCCAAACACAATTTGGAGAAAGGAACTTGTTTATCCGACCGTCCGGGGTTTGGATCGGAGGCAGATAACGTCTGGAGAGGTTTGTGTCTCCTTTCCATGTTGCAGTGCACACATCTGTCTCTGAGTTTCCCCAGACACTAAGGAGCAGACCGAGTGCTTTGAAATAAGCTGGTGTGCGGCATACAAACACAAGCAAAACATAAATACGCAGGTAGATGGGCAGCGCCTGGATGCTGGTTCCACGCCCATAGAAAGGAATCACTGCTGGCTGGGAAAAAAGCAGCAGGGGGAACAACTTTCACCTTTTTCCTTCTCTGCAAAAGCAAAAATATTCACATCTCAACACATTCTGTTCCATTTCAACCAAAAACTTCTAAAGATTTTACTTGAGACAAATCTGTGCATGATTGTTACACATTTCACCCACCTTCACTCCGAGACCCTTAAATAAAACAGTGCAGCTTTCAGAAGTTCCCCAGTTAGTAAATGGGGAGCATGGGTCAAACCGACTAGGAGAGCATTAATCAGAGAACACGAGGACCACGGAGGAGCTGCAGAGATCCACAGCTCAGGTGGGACAGCCTGTCCACAGGAGACCCATCAGTCAGTGCAGCAGGACCGGGACCCGAAGCATACGGCCAGAGATACAATGTACGCCTTTATGTAGAGTGGCCTAGTCAAAGTCAAGACCTAAATCCAACTGAGAATCCTATGTTCCTGCATGTTTGTCTCACTTCAGTGTACCAGAACATCAAGCCAGTGGAAGCATTAGTCAAAGACGACACCAGTAAACACATAATGCAGTTTTTAAATGGAGGAGTTTACTATTAAAGGGAGAAACACTCCGAACCGACGTGGCCCTGAAACCCCAACAGCTCCCTGGACACCCCAGTCTCTTCCAGCTGTTCCCCCATCTCTGCAGAGTTGTTCTCATTCAGCCACGTTGGAGGCCTTTCCAGCATCAGCCTTTTTAAAAGGGCACAGCATCTCAACAGGATTCAGGTCAGGACTTTGACTAGGCCACTCCAAAGTCTTCATGTTTTCCTTCAGCGACTCAGAGGTGGACCTGCTGGTGTGTTTCGGATCATCGTCCTGCTGCAGAGCCCAGGTTGGTTTCAGCTTAGAGACGGCCGGACGTTCTCCATTTACCACAGCAGGTCTTCCAGGTCCTGAAGCAGCAGAACAGCCCAGACCACCACACTGCCACCACCATGTTTTACTGTTGCAGCTGAAATGCGGGGTTACTTTTACACCAGATGTAACGGGACACACACACCTTCAGAGTCCAACTTTTGTTTCATCAGTCCGCAGAAGGTTTTCCTTAATGCTGGTTCTGCTCAGCAGTGGTTTTCGTCTTGAATTCTGCCATCCAGGCCATTTTTGCCCCCCAGTCTCTTTCTAATGGTGGAGGCCTGACCTCTGACCTGAGGCAGGTGATGATGTTGGGTCTTTCTGACCTCTTGGATGAGTCGTCGCTGAGCGGCCAGCCTCCTGGGAAGTTTCCCCACTGCTCTGTGTTTTCTCCATGTGTAGATAACGGTCAGGGATTTTATTTCTCGCTTCAATAATTAACATCTTCATTTAAAAACTGCATTTGTGTTGTCTTGTGTTGTCTTTGGTATTTAAACTGGTTTGATGTTCAGAAACACTGACGTGAGACAAACCGCAGGTGTTTTGCAAAGATGAACCCCAGAAGACCTGCAGCTGGGTCTGCCAAGGTTCTACAAAGTTCTGACTTGTGTGTGTGTGGGGGACAGGGGGGCTAAATAAAAATGCATGCCAACATTTATTTTGTCAAAAATAAAATTAAAAAAAAAAAAGGTGTCATTTTCCTTCCACTTCATGAGAAAAAAAAAAAAATAAATAAATAAAAAAAGATCAGCCCAGTTTCTGGAGGTTTAAAATAAATCTCTCCTCAATCCTCAGTCTCAGAGCTTCCGCCATCTTTGTAAGGTCACTGAATATGAAGACAAACCCAAAACAGCCCCGATGATTAATAACCTTTACATTTCAGATTTGTAGCAGCTGCAAAGCACCTTTTCTGTCACAGCAGCACCATCACTTATTCCTGAAAGCCACCTGATTACAGTCAACCAGCCTCTCCCTAAAAACCCGTAAAACGGCTCAATAAAGCACCTTGAGGAATGATTGGGATCTCACTCATATTCCCTCGTCACAAAGATGAATGAATGCATCTGCAGGGGAAGGATGGGAGAGAGCTGCCCGCGTTTTAATCAACTCGGCATCATGCTCCTGCCACGCTCCTCCAAACCTGGTGACAATGGCATTTATTTAAAGACAGCTTGATAAATTAATTTGTTTTTTTATGATTATTATTATCTGCAGAAATGCATTCACAGAGGAATAATGTTCTCAGCTGAAAAATGGAGCTGTTGCAGGCAAGAGGAGAAAATGTGGACGTGCACTCGCAGCATTTGACAGGAAATCAAAAGTCAACGCTAAAGACAGCGGTAACAGTTTTATGTCTTGGGGATTTTTGGTTTGCCTTTCTTGTAAATGGAAAGATTTTGATATTGAGAGAAAATTGTGCAACAGGAAACACCAATCAGATAATTCACAAGTGGTCACACAATCATCTTGTACAAATTCACCAAAACCAACGAGAAGCGCCTGATCTTTGTGGATTTTTGAGGTTCGCCACAACGAAAAACAAGCAAGCTGTTCATAACGCTGCTATCAGCACAATCTGCACACATTTGGAGCTGCCCTGCAATATCCTTCAGAGGACAAAGTGTGTGAAATGAATCAATAAACTCAAAAGCCCCAGAAATCTCAAATCCATTAGAAGCGCATATTACTTCAAAATGGACTTGCATTAAGTGTCAGATGTCTGTGATAAGGCCTGCCTTCATTTGGGTTTGGCTGTTTTTCCCCCTGATGGGACGCATGAGTGCTGTCTCCTTATCATTCATGCCATAAAGTGCTATCTGTGTCTCTTATCGCCCGTCTCTGCACGAAGGAGGAAAAGAGAGTACGACTGTGACAGGGAGGGAGAGAATGAAGGACAGAAAGCAGAGGATGATAAAAATCGCTGTTCCTGCTGCTGTGGCCACATGCATGTACACCTGTGCGAGTGGACACGGGGCGGCGTCTCACGTATCAAACAAGGCCACGGCTCTGACATGCCCTTATCTCCTGCAGCCTTTCGCCATGAACAACGGTGCGGCGCAGCCTCAGCGGCCTCCCTGCTGAACAACAGAGGAAATCAAACTGCAGCAGAGAACCTGGAGGCTTCTCTTCACTTCCCTCCTCTGATGGCCTGCTGTGTTTCCGATAAACTTTAACTTTGACTCGTTTCGTTTTTGCTCAGACGTGAAAATTAAAATCGTTTTTGACTGCTTCATCACTTTCAACGTGAGGAATGAAGCGATCCTATCAGCGTGGAGCAGAAATGTAAATCCAGGCTTGGGCGCTCTGAAGAGTGTCATGGCTTGCAGATTGTGTGTTCGATAGAGCACATTGACCCCGCTTGATTCAGCGTCACGACACATTCTTCCCAATCCTTCACTATGCAAAGCGTAACCTTAATCTGGCTGCCTCTAACCTTGCCATTCTCTCGCTCTATCTCCCCTTCCTTCCCTCTCTTGTTCCCCCTCTGCATCGCGTTTGTTTATCCACCACTCTCTTCGCCGCCTCTCTGATGAGCGTTTTATCTCGCAGCCCACCTTTTCACACCGCTGCGCTCACAATCACGAGTATCACCCCTAATTATCTTGCCGTATTCCCCCTTCCTGCCCTATCGGCTGGATTCATCTCGGAGCTGGAATTATATGCGTTTCAGCTGGGTGCCGGCGCTCTCCAACCCGCCCCCAGAGGACTGGACGGGGGGGGGGGGGGGGATGGAGGGTCGAAGATGGAAGGAAGGTTTGGTAAAGACAAACTTGGTGCGTCGCAGGATGGAAATTGTGAAATGGTACAGCTTTCCTGCAAGATACAGTCTCGTTGACCTTCCTCCATTTCTGCCAGTAAAGAGGACCAATAAATGATTTATCCTCCCATCAGTGTCAACTCTTCTTCTGAGGTGCACTATTACGTCTGAACGTTCCTGTGGTCGAGCCTCCTGCCGATACCTCCCACCTACTCTGACCCGAGAGAGTACAAAGATGTGAATCTGCTTTATCAGTCATTTTTCTGAGTAAGACATCAAAGATGGTACAAATATTGCGTTTAGTCGTCTCTCTTGGTGCAGACTGAACAGTCGGGTTTTACTGGTGGAAATACCCTCCAGTTCTGTCTGGTTTGTGAGCCACAGCGATTATTCGTGCTGACCTCAAATGGCCTGCTGTGGTCAAGCCTGACATTTACCTTTCTAATAATCTGGACTCGTTTCTTCGAAAAACCAAAAACAGTGAGCAGATGGCTGACAAAAGCTGCAGCAGTGATAAAGAATAAGTTTTGCTTCAAGTCTCCAGCTTGAACCAGAGTTCATAAAGCCAAGGTTCAGGAGAGCTGTTTGCAGAGCAGATCTCAGTCTGCCTCCAACTCACCACAGCAGGAAGTCTTCTGACAAAACTTCAGCATCCACATGTTCTCATTTAGGCTTCTCTTCTGACCAGCAGTTTCACCCTCATGTGCAGCCGCACAATGCTCCCAACAAAACGTGTCACCAGAATATCCTGTCCGAGTATAAACTAGCCATCCGTGCACTGATTGTGCAAGCCTCACTTTTCTCCACATAACAGGTCATGTCTTTGAGGGTTTAACTTTACTACATTGATGTCAACATGAACCCTGGGCTAAAAAGCTTAGTTAAATTCAAAAGAGGATCGTTTAGAGACGGCCACATGATCTGGTAATTTTTTGTGCAGACAACCAACACTCAGCTATAAAAACAAAACATTTTATTACTGGACTGACTCACTATATTCTTTTTCTGTGTCACAAATGGGCAACCACACAGCAGTTTGATAAAACCAAATCTATAAAAAAAAGTGTGTTCTGTGCACAAACAATGTTCCATCCAAAACTGGAGGTCCAGATCTCACATCATCTCGATGTGGTACCCGTTTTCTGAAAGAGGTGTGGCTGTCGAGGGTTTTTAAACAAAATTTCCTTTTAAAATGATTTATCTGCTCATAACTAACAAAACACAGATAATTTTTATTCGTCTCAGTTTTAATAATTATAGCTTAAAAAATAAAAAAAATAAATAAATAAATAAATAAAATAATTGATACTGGCCCTTTAAATGTGGCCTGTATGAAACAACTGAAGCCCCGTACCCTGTGGCGCCACCAAGCTTTGTACTCCAAACATGATGTCTATCTGTTTCAGCATTTCATTCATTTCCAGTTCCATATTTATTTTAATTAGAACTCTGTTGTATTGTCCTAAAGGGATAACTATTATTAAAATCGTGAAATTAGAGCATAGCTGTGTATGTAGTGTCTTTTTTGTGTGTTTTTGAACTTTTTGGTAATAATTCCATACTGACACATCCAGAGTGAGGAGCCAGCCATATCTTTTTAATTTTCCAATGCAATTCATTGCTCCCAACTTGGATTCAAAACACTAATTAATTTGTATTTGATAATTTGCCCACTTTCACGGCATGACATGAGTGCATATTTTTTCCTTTTTAAACTTTGCACTGCCTGCACAAGTTTAATTAAGTGAGCACTCTTCACATTATCAACATCATGAATTGTACGAATTTTAGAAGAAAAAAAAAAAAAAAAAAAAAAAAAAAAAAACCCCTGCAGGTCTGCGAGGGTCTTCTCTGTTTCTCATCTCCACATCCACAATTTCCTGCTTAAAAGAAATGTTTCTGAATTGAGAAGGCTGATCGCTGGAGGTGTACATTTCAACTTCATTTTACACTGACCTTGTAAAAGGGATGGTAAAAGAGCATGAATAAAGACTAATGAAAAAAAGTTGATGCACCTTCATCAGTCTGCACCAAACGGAGCATCCGCTGCTCCTCCTCTCAGCTCCCATTCAATCAGGCTCCATAGACGCCTTCCACAACCTACATTTGCACTAAATACTCCTTTAAACAAGATTAATGGGATTGTGGTTTCAGGGGGTTGAATATTAGCCCGTCTGAAACTGGGCTACTGGAAGAAAAAAAAAAAAAAAAGTCTTAAAAGCTCTCACCATGAATGGTTATGTAGTTCTAACCTCCCTCTATGCGTCTGTTAGGAAGAATACAATCAGTTCTGAATGTGAGAGATGTGAAAAGTGGAACTTATTAGATATTCCTCTTTTACAGCCATGCTCCAAGTAATCATCTGACCTTTAACCTGGTTTTACCGCTTTATAACAAACCCATTTCTGAGCTAGTTTTACCTAAACAGGTAGACGTACATCTGAATAAATTCTAATATGGAAAAATAATTATTTCTTTTGGTAATTAAACTCCTGACAGGAATGCAAGAATGGGGAAGACTGCAGACTGGGCAGTCGTCCCGCAGTCAGTCACTGACGCGCACCACAGAAGGTCCATGCTGGTTGTTCAGAGTGCTGCATTACAGGTCATTAAGGGGAAGTTGAGAGGAAGAAAACAGTTGGTAGTGATCATGTTTTTTTTAATGTAACGTTCTAAATTTCCCATGAAACTCTATGAGGTGTCCATTAAATCATCAAAATAAATGACTGTCATGTTTTCCTCATTTTCTGGACATTTGGGTCGTTTTTCCCCATGATGACTTGTATTCTTCTGCCATTATTAGCAAACATCTGATGATTATAGGAATGTATAAATCCCTCCAGCCATCGTCCACACCCTTGCAGGGTTGTGGGAGGGCTGGTCCCATCTCCAGTGGGGTCCACCCTGGACAGCTCTGCAGTCCATCACCGAGCATCATGGAGACACAGGACAAACAACCATGCACACACATACCTGAGGAAAAGCTGGAGTACCCGGAGAGAACCCATGCATGCACAGAGAGAACGTGCAAATTCCACACAACAGATCTCAGGCGAACTAAGTTGAACAATAAATCATCAGAAATTAAAAAGGAGCATATTTATACTTTGAGGCTAAGAAGGTTGGTGCTTTCTAACCATATTTGACTGAAACTGAAAATTAGTACATTTTATGTCCGAATATTAACCTGAATAAACCTTTTAATTTAATTTTCTATTCGGAAAGTTTAAATGTTTTCCAACTAGGCTCAACCTCAAAATCCAACATGGCTGACCCACGCCATCAGCAACAAATGATGAGCGAACGCGTCTGGTTTTATGCCCTTCATCTGGATCCCGACATGGTTTTAGAAAGCCATCATTTTGTCTCGAGAGGTCTTCTCTCAGGCTCCATGTGACGCCTTCACAAATGGACTTTTATAGAACAGAAAACATTCAGTTCAGACACAAACAACTACCAGACCTCCTGACAGATGATTGGCTTACAGTTGGAAAATTACTTTAAACCACTGGTTGTGAAGGAGGAGGGGTACGAGATGCCCCCAAGGTGCCCATTGAGGCAGCTGCAGAGCAGAGTTAGTGAGTAGGTGTGAAGTGAGGAGCAGCACAGTGCTGATCATTAGTTCCGTTTCCTTATTTCATTGGTATAACTGGCTGGTTCAGGTTGTCGAGCTGCCCAAAAGACACGGTTATATAAGACGCACGCCTTCAGTGTAAAATACCACCGTGTCCAGAAGGTGGGTCCATTCACTTAGTGACTGGAACACCAATCTGTCCTCTGAGTTTCATCCTCTCTAATCTCACTGAAGACAGACCAGGCATCTTTCAGTCCATATCAACCAGTACCCGTCCGTTTCCCCTTTCATTAGCCGTTCTACCTGGACAGCGCCTCTTCTCTCCGCGCGTTGTGGAGCTGTCAGCGAGTCCTGCCGGGCCCCGAGCCCAGATAATCATTTAACAGGTCAATCAGAACAGGGGCTGATCCCAGCGCAGCCATTAGGGAAACCTGAGCAGCGTCTCTCACAGCCTCTTTCACCTCAGACGCTCTACAAATTGAGCATCATCCTCCAACTCAGCAGCCATTTTGTAGACGACGGATCTGGGAAAGAGGAGAGTGGGAACAGACGGGAAAATGATGAACAGTTGGAACAGTTGGTTTTATGGAAGAGATGGGGAGAAAGAGATAGAAATTAAATATCCCCGCTGACTAAAAAGGGACTTTTAATTCCCCTGCCCCCGTCCTCGTCTCCTCTCTGAACCCCAACCTTTAGTTCACCAACTCAAAACCGCGATAAAATCCCATTTTTCTGCCTTTCATTCTTTCACTCGTCGTCTTCTCCTCTTCGATCCCGTCACAAGGGAACACTCAGGCCTTTGTTCGCTGAATTGGTTTTCAGATGTTATTTTTTCTTAAATCTCTCTTTCTTTAAGAGTATGTGATTAAAATCACCTCAGTCATTTAGCACTGATGCCTTTTGTCTCTGCGGGCCCATTCTGCAGGGAGTCAGAGGGCTTACCACTCTACATCTCACAGGTAGGCTGTAATAGGATTTCCTTCTCCAGTTTCTCAGCACCGTCCGTCTGCATATTTAGAGCTTAAATACATGCATATGTATAAATTAAGACTCAAAGCAATAATCGCACATTTTAATAAGAAGCAGTGTATAATTTCAGCTTTTAAGTGGAGGCGGAGACTGAAGAACCGACGGGAATAGGAACATATTCTCTGTCCAAACATGACTGTGTTTGGTTAAGTTAGAGGAGAAAATCCACGCAGGTTCTGCCTCTGCTCCGATTCTGGTAGATTAAACCATTTATTCATGGAAAGCTATTAGAGCATAACAGGAAACCAAAGAAATATGGTGGAAAAACAAGAGTCAACATGTGATCACAACCTTTAGAAAGAAACAGAAAAACTTTCCAATGTAACCAAGAAACGAGTTAAAATCTCTTCTATTTACACACATCTGTGTCTGGTTACGTGCTAAATAGATACAATTAATAAGATGCATAAATATGATTTTATGCATCTTTCATGGTTTTAGGTTAGTTTAGGATTACTTTGCCATTTCCAGGAACTAACACAGGAACAAAATTAATTTTAAAGCAGAACCACGGGTCCAGTTTAAAATGTTCATCTTGGAGGGATTATTAATTTATGATTAATAAGGACAGAGGATCAATGTAAATCTGACAGAATTAGCATAACACGTAAATCTGATCCTAAAGCAGAGGTATGCAGTTTTTAAATTGTGTTTCTCGGCAGTTTCCATCACCCACTACAAAGTGAAACACCTTGGTAGAAAACTGAAGCTTGTGAGGCAGACTGTATATAAAGGTCAGTAACATATAAATATACACAACCGTTCAATTTTGATTATATAGATAATAAATTAGAAGTTAAAGTTTTTCTCCATACTCCCCATTTGTCCCACAGACTACAGTTTTCCAGACTTTAAAAGACATTTAGGAACTTTAAATTATTTAAATGTGGGGTTTACGTGCATGTCTTCAGATTTTAAGAGAAGTAAGGTGATATCAGTCAAGAGTGGAAACGGCAGTTTCTCAAGATGACTTTTAAACTCCTACAAGTGTATTTTTTTCACTCATGTAAACACAGCAAAGGATGAAAACACATCAGCCACACAGATAAATGACCTTTTGAGTCGTGTCAGAAGCTTTTTGAAGCAAGACTGATCATTTTTCAGCTTCATTACCATCTGCCCCCAATCTGGACCGCACTTCTCGCCCTTTTTAATCGAAGCATTTCGGATTTCCATGCTCTGGATCACTGAGGACCAACCAAGGTTCACTGGGTACATCTGGACCTTTCACAACCTGATGACACTGAAGCACCACTGTTTTCCAGTCAGCTCTACCACAACGTTGGACTCATAGGTCCGAGTTTTACATCCACCCACCAGAATTTGGACAAAGTTCTCATCTTCTTGTGGGTTCTCAGGTAAAAACGGCCCAAATGTGATCGATACATCAACAGATAGATGTACACGTTATTCTCCCCGCGGGGACATTTATCTTGGATAATGCACACTGAACAAAGCTGCTTCCACAATTAAATACACTACAAACAATAAAAATCATGTGAACGCCACAATATATAAAAACAAACACACATATTGCTCAATAAAAGGCACATTGCACATTCCTGCTTACATTCCAGAAAGTAAACGAACAACAAATCAGACCAGAGCAACCAGAAGCATTACAAAACACTATATGCCTACTTTATTTAACAATAGAAAATCTCTTCTGACGATATTTTGTTAAACTTTGTGCTTTTTGCCTGTTTTAGGTTGTTTGTTTCACCTTGTAAAGCAGAGTTTAATCTTCATCCCATCAAGAGATTCTGGGGTACAGATGGTCTTCTGTAGCTAAAGTCATCACAGGAGTGGGGCGATAAAGTGAAGAGTGAATTTTATTGGTTGGTTTTCTAATGAGCGGAGGTGACTTCGGCCCATCGCTGTTTCCAACGTTTGGCACTTTGTTTTGAGCCAAACATTTTGGGGATAAAAAGGAGCTGAATGTAACTCGATCCTTCCTACTAACTCTGTAAACTGTCCAGTTTTTAAGTTACTGTTAAGAAAAATTAAAGATTAAACTAATATGTGAGGCTCAGGTACGCAGGAGCTAAAATATTTGTTTGAGCAAAAATAAGAGTCGCAGTTTAACAGCAACACATGGCTGCAAACTGGAAAAGAGCTGATCTGACCCAAAGCTTTTGATTTATGCCTGTAATACTTTCACTGTTTTGGATTTTTCCACTCAGTGTAGGTGTGCATGAACTCATGTGATTGTGATATGCAACACCCCTGCATCATCTGATATTTGCAACTATCACTTGAATAACCTTTTGACCCTTTCAGCCAAACTTTTGTTCCTCTGAAGCACCAAAAGGTTACTGATCAAACACCCACAGAGGAAGTAGAAGAGAAAACCTTCTCCTCCTCATCATCATCGTCTTGCTCTCCGTTTGGCTGCCAAAGGCCATGATTAATGGTCTGCTTTAATTAATACTTATACAGTACTTTAGAGCAAAGACCCTGCAATTAGCATTGGCCTAAAGAGTGTAATCTCCTGAGCTCATCCAGATCCTTATCCATAGAATGACTGACTGACTGACTGCTGGGCAGAGACGGAGCATGTGGAAGCTTGTGCAGCTCAGACGTTCATTTATTATCTCAGACGAACTGCGGCTCCGTCTCAGAACTCACCTCCAAGTTTTTTTTGTTGAGCTGAAAACTCGTTTTGGCAAACTGCTTGCACCACTGTGACTTGAGGGGTTTTCTGACTTCACATTAAAGATGTAAACCTCTAAACTTACATAAAACCTGAAAATGTTTTAGTAATAATCTCTCGACACGGATCTTAAAATACTGAACGAAGTGGATAAAATAAGAAATACTTTGGTTTGTGAGTTTGACATCCTGTGATTAGGACTGACTCAAACCTTTTAGTCCAGAGAGTTGCCATTATGGAGTCTGAATCTGAAAAAGCTTCTTTAGCACATCAGTTAACAGAGTCATGCCTTGTCTGCTGTTAATTAAGCTGTTCTTTATTAAAAGAGAGGAAAAAAGACCGTCTTGTTATACAGCTGAAAGCTGTTTCCAGTACAGTGAATTTTATTCAGCTGGTGACATTAAACGTAGTTTTTCCACTTTTGCCTTGAAACATGCTGAAGGCCCAACTGTGTGAACGAGGCCCCATAACAACAACCGGGTCCTATACATGGCAGGGATTAGGGACCGAAACAGCCCACAAATACTTGAGACTCCCTCTAAAATCGCTCATGATTGATTACTTAGTGTAGGGCACCATGGGATGCTGCCCAGCCTACATTGACTTACAAGACACTACAAATCAAATACATCTTGAAGGATGTCAAGAAGGCCACTAAACAAGCTTCCCAAGCTTCTAACTGCATATTTTAATATTTCAAAGACCAAATATATCTTGATATGCATTAAAACACACAGTGCATTAATACAGCATTGCTCTAGGCCAAAGAGGTTAGGCAAAGCAGAGACTGGACTTCCTGCAGCAAGCCAACAAGTCCAGCCTTCCACAGGAGCTGCTGCTCATCATCTCGTTATTCAGTCTGTCCTGTGTTCGTCCATCACTGTGTGGTTTGGATCATCTACAGAACCGGACCGGTCCAAACTGGTCTGCAGAGAGGATCATCAGAGTTGACCTTCCCTCCATCCAGGACTTTTACAGGTCTAGGATCAGGAAAAGGGCAGCTAACATCTCTGCAGACCCCACACATCCTGGATACAAACGGTTTGGACTTTTACCTTCAGGGCGGCGTCACAGAGACATTCTGAAAACACGGATGCTGCATTCGTGCATTTTCTGACTCCACACTTGCCCCGGCGTCCAGCAACAGTAGGATCGGTTCTAATTATGACGGATGGTGATGCGGGGGTGCGGCGGCAGTGTAAATGCTCTCATTGACTAATATGGGTGCATAATGACTGCGGCATCCATTCCATGGTGGAGCGAAGACGCAAGCAGTGTAAACTGGGGGTTACGCTTGACCAGCTCCCCAAACGCTAAGCAGCAGAATTGCTGGAATATTACCACCTTTACTGGTCCAAGATGGGGACTAGTAGAGGTGGTGTTGGCGCAAACTTTTTAAGGCTGGACGATAAAAGGAAAACATACAATTTGCAGTAAACAAACTAATCCTTCATCAGACAGCATTTGGGATTAACACAAACATAGACCGCAGATTCTGGCCTATGTCTGCCAATGAAACACCTCTCTACCTTCTAAAGCACCTCTATGTTGCAATAAACTGGAAATATCACCAAATGTTACTGGACTCGATTGCATACAGGGAAAAAGACATTTCTGACATACTGTGCAGTTCTGTTTATTGCCTGTAGCTGATAATTTCTCTCCAACAAGCTGTTTTATAGATATTAGAGATGCTTTTAAAGATTTAAACTCTTATTAAAATCGGGTCATTTTTATTAACTGCAGGAAGGAGGCCTGATACGTTCTTGTTTGTAAATGTTCTGCTTCTCCAGCACAAACAGCTAAATATTATCTGTGGTTTTATTGGCCAACCAGTAAATGTGCTGTTAGCGTAAGATAGAATCCCAATTGGAACTTTAATACCTTTAGTAAAAGACTGTATTTGTTTTAATGGGAAATGGAAACCGCGGGCAGTGAGAAAAATTCCCGAGCATTAATTACAAACTGATTAGAAGCTCCTTTTGCAGGAGGCTGTATCATTTAATTGAGGGGAAAATAATGATCACAATTCCAGCAACTTCTAATTAGAAAAACAGCTCAAATCTTATCAGGAGAGCTTGATGCATGTGGAACACACATCGCTTTCACCTCAACACAAGCACACACACATTTCCGAAAAGGAACTGCTGCTATGGAGTGTGTTGCTCTGTGCATTTTGTTTATTTCTTCTACACACTTGTGTAAGAGTCCCACTCTGAAGCAGAGTTTAAGCGCATCAAGCAGACGCTGGATTACGTCTGTAGATATTACCCAAAGACTCAGCCGAGCGCTTTTCTCCAAAAAGACACAGACAATTACAGATCTGATAACCCCTGAGTTGTATCACAGTTGTTGCCAAGTGTTTACACTATCTGACACGGCTCAAACAACGGCACAACTAAGAACAGAGAGAAGATTCTCATCTCAACTTTCCCAACTTGCTGCTTATCACAAACCACAAAAATCACAGCGTCAAACAAAGCCCTGGAACCGTACCAAGAAGCTGACACACTCAAGACACCGTCGTAAAAAACAAACCACTACGTCAAATGTTTCAGGCCGACTTTGTGTTTTCTGGCAGCTGCAGAGTTTATGTATTAACACTAAAGGGGAGGGTTCCATTCAGATCAACGGGACCTTGGAGAAGTGGTGTTTAAACTGGGAAACAGCAGCTCGTTTGCATCCTGGAGGCCAGAGCTACGCACTGGGCGACTCCTGTTTAGGTGATGAAACAGTGGGAGAATCTGCAGCACTGACAGACACGTGATCTTCCTCCAGCTCGCCGCAGCAGCTTCACAACATCCCAGAAGGGAGGATCTCAATTCAGGATTCTCTTGAAATGTCACACAACATTATGATTAATTGTCATTGTTTTATTAATAGGCAGAGGCCTGATTTATGGAGCATGTCTAGACACTATAACTGCTTTCTACCTTCTGGCTGCGAATCAGCTGATCAGCTTCTAGACAGACAGGTGAAAGTTGTGCTGGCATCAACAGACCCTAGAGCGTGTGTGGCCCGTCTTCATTTCATTTATTAGGGAAAAACAGCAGTCAATCAGCTCGCTGACAGGTCTGGCACGGCTGCCTCTGCAGCTGCTATGCTGGGGAGCTTCCCACTATGAAATGAAAATTTAAAAAAGTATACATCAGGTGCCAACTTGCTCATCATCATAAAGGTATCCACTCAAGAAGAAATTGGAATCTGCTCCTTCTTTGGACCACTCAGAGTATTCCTTTACCGTCGTTCTCAGGCTTGGATTAGGATGCTGCAGGGTTTTGAGCGCGCGTGCCTCCATGCATGTGTTAGTGACATAGGGGGAGGGGGGAGGTGGTCCAGGGAAAGGTCTGCTTGGCCGTCCCTGGCTGAGAGGTAAGCCTGTGCTGAAAACTGACCGTGTTGTCCGGCGCTGCTGAGCCAAAAATCACCGACGCGTTTGTGAAAGCGCCACCGGTGCCGGAGAGGAAGGAGGTATTAAGCAAACAGACACATACGTGGACATGTGAGGTGTGGTTCAACACACACACGCGCAGCAACGATTCTCAAACAAAAGTGCAGGCATACATTGTACGACGCAGCCAAAAGGTACACCCTGAACACACACACAGACATGGTATACAGGCGAGCACGCACTCGGAGCAGCGAGCCGAGTCGCGGTGCCAGGTGGCAGGGGAGGCTCTCGGCTCAGAACGAGCAGAGAAGAGGAGGAGAGGCTCTTGGCTGGCCTTGAAAGCTGATGCACAAACGGCGGCAGCGATGCCCAGGTTTGGATGCAGCCAGGGGAGCCCTGGAGGGGTTTCCTGAGCATGCGGGCAGGGATGACGGGAGCATTGCTGGGATGGTTTTTGGGCAGCTTGTCGGGCTGTGGTCAGCCCCTCTTTGTAACAGAGAAGTGTGATCCCAGACACAGCTGAGCCCGTCCTGAGCTGGACCTACTTGTCCACAGGCCCAGAGCTGCGCTGGGTTAAGACTGGGCTTACACACACAGCGTATTGTTTACCTCATCTGTAGCACAGACTAAATAAGATGCGTCTTTTTTCCCACTGAGCTGAGTGTGTTGCTTGGCAGCTCTGGGACAAACGCTATGCTAATTATCTGTAGAATAGAAATACAACACCCAGAGATAACGGCTGTGTGTTCGCACCCGGCCCTCTGAGGTGATCAGATAAGACGGAGATGACTGGATACCGCAGCCAGATGGACCCGGTACCATCACGTGCCAAAAAACAAGAAAAGAAAAAGGTCGAACCACAGTAGTCCTTTGTGAACAGGCAGAGAAAGGAAGAACCCAAATGTGCAAAAACAACGTCTTTAACTGAAGCAGTCTGAACAGGAGAAAAGTGTTACATTTCTGCTACTGATCTGTAGGGGGCAGCAATGCACCTAAAGTGCTGCTATACTGCTTCAAATACCAGTGGAAGAAGAACTAAAGCCACCGAAGAGCTGAGGAATAAACTTAAAGTTAAACTACTGTGTAAAAAATGGTCAAAAGAAATGAAGACGTATGAAAGTGGTCACTGCTTCACAGACTAGGTTTAAACATCTGGTACCTGCAGATAAAGATCTACTCATTCCAACTTTTATCTCTCCAGTAAATATCTATCAAACAGGAGTCTGACTGAAAATCTATGGAAACATGGTGGAAAATATTAAACTTCACTAAATAATGTAGTTAAATTTAAGCATTTTTATGGTTATTTATCTCCTTAACTCATTAAACTAACAACAAGTTGGTGAAATGCATGGGTTTGTTAACTGGTGATGGAATAATAATGGAAGTGAGTATGAAATCCAGGGCCCTCATCATGACACCCCCACTGCCAACAATATGTTAAAGAAACCACAGCTGGTAGATTATTTCTTAGTGATTTATTTTTTAATTACTATTCATGCGATTCATCAGAAAACATTTTTTGTTGGGGTTTTTATAACCATACAAAAATAAGATTTTTTTAATTCGCTGGTAGATTTTTTTTTTTCTCCCTGATTTCTGACCTGTTTTTTTTTTTTTTTAATCAAATATTTTGAATAACTAATTTTCTTCATAAAAAATATATACATTTTCCTAATAAAACATTTAAAACACACAAAAAAAGAAAGAACAAAACACAAAACTAAGACTTGCACTTTAAGGTACGAACAACTGTTTATCATTCATTTATTTACACAGAGACACTGTACAGCATTTCATTAACCTTTTAGAAGGAAGGACGGTACTGGACAGGTTGATGGTACTCAAATATGGTTTAACAGATTATGAATTGGTGAAAAGCCAGTAAAATAATTAATTCCACACATATCTAATAATTCAATATTCCCCTCTCACCATTGAAGGTTCCCCTCCAGCATGACTAATAAATGAAATTAATGTATATTTATGTATTTACAAATAAAGCTTCCATATTAACAAGGTTCAATATTGTCAGAATTAACTCTCAGATTCTGCTTTTTTGTAATTTAGTTTAAAACGTAATAATCGAGACTAGCATTTCCATACAATTTACAAATCACTTGTATTTATGTATCAATTATGATTAATATTGAATTAACATGATTTGCACAGGTAAAGATGATGATTTGGATAAAGTTGGTTTTACCTTCATTGTCGGCTCATCGTTAACCTCCAGGTGTCGTCACTGCTCATGCACAGTTGTGGGTGCACTCATGCTAATCTGCTAATAGCAGAGCTAGTTTTTCATTTAGCACTTTAGCTAACTGTGAAAACATGTAGCGCATTTAGTTTCCTCTAAATGTATTTTTGATCAATTCGAAAGCGTTAATTTACTTGCCTGTTTTATAAACTTTCAGTTGAATAAAGCCCCACATTTGTGTTGAAGTTTTGATTCTCGACCGTTAAGAATTTTTCAAGTAGTTAGAGGCTCTTATTTTGAAGTGGGTGAAGACGGTTCTGTTACCTCTCCTCACGTTCTCTCTCATCCACCCCCAATAATTTTAAACAAGAAACTCACAGGAACAAAATAAAACATGGACAGATAAGATCTAAAATACAATAGCTAAGGCCATACTAGAACATGTATATTTAATGTCAAAATTAAATTGGTGCTCAAGCGTTGTAGTTTTTTTTTTTTTTTTTTTTCAAATCTTATCTGAATTGAAGTTAGCGCATTAGCTTCTGCTAAATACCGTGTTTGTGCAGTGCTTTAGCGTAGCTAACCTTCTCGTTAGTGATGCCCACCACTGCTCATGCATGTTGCCCTACAGAGCGCCCAAACCTCCAGCTTAAAACTAGCTCAGACTGAGGTGACAAATCTGGCATACGCTGCATAAAACACAAGAAGCAGCATGTAGTGCCACCGACTGCAGCCAGGGGGCTCTTCTCACTCCACAATTTGATGGATAATATGTTTAACTTTTATTACCAACATTAGGACAATGAAAAGTCTGTGCAGCCCACATTTAAAGTTTCGTAAAACAGTGTTCGCATCACTCCCCATGATGCTTTTGAGGACCGGAGTTCTGTTAAGATGGGAGAAGTCCACTTAGGCTGGATTTAGGATCAAAAAGACACTTGGAGAGAGATCTACTGCAGGTAAGCTATTAACCGTTTAGAATATTTTAGGAGAACATCAACCTACATGTGCAAAAAAAATAAATAAAATAAATAAATAAATAAAATTAAAAAAAAAAAATAAAAAAAAAAATACTACAATCTAGCAGTGCTTTATAAATAATCTATCGGCTGCAGCATATTCCAAACCACAAGAGAGCTTCTCATCTCAGGACACCTACTGTCTGGGTTGGCCCTGAACTCCACAAAAGGATCAGGTCCCAGCGGAGGAGACGTCTAAGAAAAGACAACTGAAGAAGAGAGAAGCGGTGGGGGAGAGGGGGTGGAGGAGAAGAGGAAGACCAGGTGGAGGAGGGATGAAGGCAAAGAAAGGAGAGAAACCCAGGAAGGAAAGGAGTGCCAGCGAGGCAGTCAGGTAAAGTGAGCCGTGGGGTGTGTGAAGTGAGCAGGGGGGGTATTTGGGTCGTTTTCACATGGAGTCTGGCCACACTCCAGAAATGAGGGGGAAGGGGGTGCAGGGGTGGGCTCCTAATGGCTAAGCCTTTCACTGTAGGCCACACTGCAGTGAGCCGTA
The DNA here is from genome assembly GCA_014839685.1 of Anableps anableps. NCBI lineage: Eukaryota > Metazoa > Chordata > Actinopteri > Cyprinodontiformes > Anablepidae > Anableps > Anableps anableps. Next base: position 1,234,585 of record CM026087.1, on the reverse strand, counting down.
ATTGAAGGTAATTGTTGGGAAGAGCCGGCACACACAGCTTCCCCACTGTTCCCCGGGCTGAGATGGACAAGCCTGGGATGACAGGGTGGGAGAGGGGGGTGCTGAGGGCGAGGGCCGTGGGGAGGCCAGGTGAAGACAGAGAGGAGGGGAGGCAGAAAGAGCAGGACCGCAGAGAGATATTGCGTTACTCCACCTCCACCGTCCCCAACTGTCCTACACGGCATTTGTCTGCTCGCACAATTGCGTAATTGTGTCCCTGCTAAATGGTCCGAAGGGCCGCTGCAGCGTCTTGGATGCAGGTGGGCCGGCTCGGATGACGGAGATGGACTGAAAGAAGACAGAAAGGACAAAACAAACGGAGCTCACACTGGGACTCCATCTCCGACCCGTCCCGAAGACGCAGTTTGGAACATTTTCTGTTTGATGAAGCCTGCAGGCTCTGAAGTTGATCCATTTCTCTGCAGAACCAGTCAGTGAACACATTCAGCTCTTTGTCACGTGTATACACAGGCGTTTTTCAAATAGAGTTCATGAGGTGGTGCAGAGGAGCTGGTGTTCATGTGTGTGGCTGTGCTCTGAAGTGTGTGTGTGTAGGCAGGAGATGGAGGAAATCACCTTCCCCACTTTGCCTAGCCTCCTCGGTTGGATGGGTTTAGCTCCATGAGCGCAGTGGAGCAGGAAATCCAGATTCGCAGCCTATCAGCGAAATAGCACATATATGACTCCCCGGCCTAAGTCGGTCTAATCAGGCCTGCCAAGCCCGCTAACTCCAGCACCATCATCGCCAGGCGCCAGATTGACTCCTGAGCCCAAATCGCTGCTCCTGCTTTACGCCATAAAATGATTCCTGTATTGGTTTCCCCCCCTTAAACCTGGTGAAGCTAATGCAATGTAATGTAAAAAATTAGACGCATATAGCTACTGTGCTGCATGTCAGCAAGTGCAGATTTGACCGGACAAGGAGGGAGGAGGGGAGGCAAGACCGACCGGACTCGCTCAGGAAAATAAATCAACCCAATTACCGGGCCGAGCTACTGTTCTCCAGCCTCTCGCAAATAAGGCTGATGATTGGAGAAACGTTGTAATTTGCAGGAGCTGATAGCGACAGAGGAGAGAAGTGTTCGAATTAGAAAAATGACAGACAGGATCCGAGTTTCCTCCTATCAGCGGGGCGCTTCTGCTGCTAAATAACGTAACCTTTTTGCCTTAATTACTCGCTATCTCTGATCCGAGGTCCTGCCTGGCTTTCGGCATCAGCGGGGGTCGGCGGTACACGCTCACATCAGGACCGGCTTTGATAATTAACCGGGCCAAAATGAACTTTTATTCTCTCCTTTCAAAATGCCAGATCTGGCCCCATAATTACTGCTGTGTAATTAAAAGTCCCAATCTAGATTTTTTTTTTTTTCTAGCATTGCAGAGTCTCAATGAAAGAACAGGAGAAATTAGACCTTAATCCTTGCAGCACTGTCAACCCCCCCGACACACACACTCTGGAGCTGAGGTTGGCATGCAGACTTTTATTCCTGCTACCAACTCTGAACAGTCAAACCCCATTCTAGCTGCAGAGATTCCTCTTTATCCTCCTCACCTCGTGCTGCTGAAATGTAAAATATAATATGGACCATTATGTTCTTTAAAAACTCATTACAGCGTTTGAAACGGGAAACTGTTGAGACGTTGCTTCCTCCACATTGTGCAGAGATGGGGGGGTGAAGACACATCGAGGGACGTGGCATGCAATTAGGAGCCCAATGGATTAATTTCCTTTTCAAAGTTATTGAGACACAATGAAGGGAGAGGCTTTCTGCCCCCCGCCCTCCACTCGTCATCTGTATTGATGGCTCCCCCTGTAAGCCCCACCGCCTGCCCTCTCCTGGTTAATGACAGTTTGTATTTCACACTACAGAAGCCGAGGAAAAGCCTCCGGCCTCTCCCTGTGAAGAGTGAAGAGCTCGGCCGAGGAGGAGAAAAGAGGTGTGACAGAGCCGTCTGACTGTGTCGTGGCGTGGAGGGGAATTAGTCCCAAGACAAACATGTCAGGCAGACTAAAAGGCATTAATTCGTCCGCATGTTGTAACGGCTCATTCTTCTCTGAAAGTAAGAGAATCTGAAAAGTTTGCAGCGAGGCAGAAATTTCTTGGCATTTAGTATTTCTGAGGCCTCGTGTGGAGGAGCTGAGGTTTCTACCTGCTGGTCTGCGGCTAAATCTACATGGAGTCTCAGCTTAAATCTGCATGCAACTCAAAAATTTCCTAACTCTTAATCTCTTTTTGAGAGATCTGCCCGAAATGGCACAGACAAAATGAATTTATACATCTCTGGAGCTACAAGTTTGTTTGTTTTTTAATGTTGTTCTGGCGTCAAACTACAGATCAGACTCCAGAGGTCTAAAACTCAACACTGACGTTACTGAGGCGTCGTCCACATGGAGACGAGTTCAGGTGAATCTGCAACGGTTTTTTGGCGTTTGGGCCGTGTGTCCACACAGACCCGGCGCTTCAGAAGACCAGAGTCTTTTTGAAAAGTGTCAGTTTATACATGCGAGCCTCTTTTTTGAAACGATGACGTAGTCACTTCATCTCCCTCCAACCTGCATGCGCCTCATGCTCACAAATAAACATGGCGCCATTCGGTGTTTTTTTGCACCGTTCTGTGGGAGAGTTACAGCGCCACCGATTGGCCCGGCTTACCTACTACAGCGCTTTCTGTTGTGTGGGGACATATTTTTTTCTTAATTGTTAACAAAAATTGTCTGTTTGTTTTCATGTGGACGGGGCCTCAGAGAGTAAATACGGCCCAACGTGAAAAAAAATAATTGTTTCTGCCTAAAAACTAACACGCTGTGTGACGTGAATATCCCTTTGAAAGTCTGCAGTTTCAACCCAAAACCTCAAGCAAAGCACAGAAGTGATTTACTGTTGTAAAATTCATGAAAAACCAGTGAAGCACAGAAGTTTTGGAGCGGTACTAGTTGATAAGAGTCCTGGCGAAATCTCTAAATGAGCCATTTTGGCACCATTTGACGTTTCTCAGGTTTTGCTCTTAGGTTCTTCTCCACTTGTATCCAACCACAGAAAGTCGTTCCAACTAAAAATTGTTTTAGCAACGAAATGAGAGAAAGTACTGCAAACTGTGGGTCAAAGCGTTTAGTTCTCTATTCAGACACTGAAAAACAACTCAGGGCAGTTTGTCAGGAGCTCACTAGCTGATTTGGATCACAGCAAGGGAAATACATTTGCCGTTAGAGGGAAATATTTACCCCAACATAGATTATGACCATAAAACTATGAAGTTTAGACTCGGGCTGCAACGATCTATCGAATGAGTCGAGTACTGCAGTTTTGTACAAATATTAGCAATTTCTATTTTATAAATAAAGCTTTTTCATACCTCAAACATGAGACTGTAAGTGAAGTGTACAAAGAAAGGCAGTGTTTACTAATGCCTCAAATTAAGTTTGCCTTTTAATTTTTAAAAGTCGAAGTGAAATTTCTCATCCGTTTTTGCACTTTAATTTTTTTTTCATACCTCAAACTTGACTTAAAAAAAAAAAAAAAAAAAAAAAAAAAATTTGAAACATTTGGTATTTTAACCAATAAAATGTTTTCTTTAAACAAAAAAAAAAAAAAAAGTAATTAAAATTAAGATTCTAAGCTAAGAGTCAATTTACCTGACTTGCAAATTTTTGGAGGAAGCCAGAGTACCCAGAAAGAACCCATGCCTGCACAAAGAGAACATTCAGAAAGACCCCAGGTGGGGATTTCCTTCTAGCAGTTGACCTGGTATGTAATGCAGGGTAACACAGATCACATTTAACATACCTAAAATAGCCTTGCTGCTTACATGGATCATAGAACATACAGATGATAAAAACCCAACAGCTGTTTTTGGACTCAAATGTCTAGAAAACTATCTTAGAAACCTGAGCCTGGAAAAGTAGGAAATTCCTAAATGAAAGCTGTGTCGGAACCCTGAGAGGTCTAACGCGGCAGCAGCATCAATGTGTGAGCATCGAAACATCAGATATTGCAGAGGCTGCATTGCTATGAATTTTCCATGAGTTAAAGAAGAATGTTCTCTTTGCAAGTCTTTTATACTTTCACTTTTTCTACAATCTGGTGATCAGTCAGACTTAAAAACAGACATTACATTTCCTGCTGCTAGGGGGCGCCTCCGGTCTGAATGGCTCAAATATCACTGAATCGGTGAATTGCTTGATCGATCCAGCATGGAAGGGAACTGTTCAAATTAACCAATAAAAGCAGTAAATTCATTGAGTCCATGGTGAGTGGATGGAAGCCTCTGGATCAAGGTTTTTCTTGATGCATCACAAAGTTCAGAGGAAGTGAAACTTCTTGAACAACAACTCTCTGGGGGCCATAAAACCAGGAAAATCACTTTGCATAGACCCTAAACCCCAGAGCTTATGATTAGACACCAAGCATACATTAAATTAAACCATTCCCCTCTTTCTAGAAGAAGAGGTTAAAAAAAACGGCTTTAATCGCTTCAGGTATGAGAAACGGCATTTTAATCAGCCTGGTTTTCCGTCTATCCTGCAGACCGCTAATCCAGACGCTGCTCCTCTTCTTCTTCTCGCCTACTGCACCTGAAAACCCTTCTGATCCCGGCTGGATTCCAGTGATTGAAAGGAACGGCATCAGGATCAAATCACAAAGGAAAAATCAGGAAATCCTTTCTCGGGTTCTTTTCACTGCATCTTCGGCCGCTCAGGAGGCACAGGTCACAACGTTCTGCAGTTCTGCTGGAGGCCAGCAGTGATGAATGAGCAGAGGAATCAGGACGGTTATTTATGCTTTCTGGAGGATTAAAGACAAGCATGCAGCCAGGTTATCAGACTCACAGGCCTCTGCTGTGCAACTCCGGCAGTGAATGGCTGCACCAATAATGTTGCACCAATCTGCAACGCCGACAGAGACAGAGCCGCTCCTTCCATCTTTCCATTTGCTTTAAGTGGGCCAGTACGCAGCACCACTACTTTTAAATGTCACTGGGACTTTTTGTGGTGTTGTAACAGGTGTTGCGTTAGTCTGCGTTTACCCATCAATATGTTCCCCATATGTACAGCTCTGCACAGGCTACAAAAAAAAAAAAAAAAAAAAAAAAAAAAAAAAAAAAAAGAAAAAGTGTGCGTACTCGCTCTCGAACAGAACAACTGGACACGGCACGGAACAAAGAAGATGTGAGTCGGCGCATGAAAACAGAGTCCGGCGCTGAACAGAAAAACAAGAGCTTGAGTGGAAGATCGGTTGAAACACGAGGATGATGAGGCATCGCAGGTGAATGGCAGGAGGCAACATTACTGGTGAGCATCAGTACAAAAACAGGAGGCAGTCTAATAATGTGAGAGAAACTCAACATCTACACAGGGCTCTATGATTTCCATGATGCAAAAACCACGGAATCACTGAATTCAACAAACAAAAAGAAGATTTTTTTTTTTTTTTTTTTTTTTATATGTGAAAAACATGAGATTCTTTGTTTAACACGTAAATACCTGTGAAAGCATTCGATGTTCTGTTAAACCACAGCACTTTGTTATATTTGTGAAACTCCAACAACAATAAATAAGGAGCCCTGGCTATTGATTTGAAATTGTTTTCATTCATTCCATAATTACACACTTTTTAGGTTAATAAATATGGTTGGAATGGAAAAAGTGGAATGAATGAAAAATAAAAACAGAAAAAGTGGAAATTGGGAAAGAATAAAACAGACTTCATGGGTCCTTATATACAGTATAGACAGGAAACAATGTCCAATACAACCATCTACAACAGTCCATTAAAGCAAAAATAAGCATTAATAACCCTCACCTAGGACAATCATCACTACTGGACAGCATCAATAAAACTGCCAAATCACAGAAAAAAAACAGCCACATTCAATTTCTATGCTCCTCTAATCTGGAACAAACTGCCAGAAAACTCCAAAACAGCCGAAACACTGAGTTCCTTAAAATCAAGGCTAAAACCCATTTAGAGCTGCTTTTGATTATTAATAACTGGATCATCATAAAACTTTCGACCCGTCATCGTTTTCCTTTCTCACTGTAATGTGATGTTTTTTGCTCATTTGTCGTTTCAGTTTCCTTCCAATCATGTAAAGCACTTTGAATTGAACAAAAATATCACCACGAAACATGCTGTAAGGATTCTGTTTTACTCCACTTCTGCCCAAAACATCTGTGCGGTTCCAGAACAACAAACATTTTAAAATCAACCATTTTGTTGCGATGCTGCTGAGCTATCCTTGTCCTGCGTGTATCTATTACAGTTGTACTTTTTATTTTTCATACCACACTGGTATTTTTGTTGCTTTGGTTTATTTACTTGGTTTAGCTGCAACCCAATACCCATGTTCCTGATGCTTTTTGTTTGTTTCTCCATGCTGCTAGTTTTTATGCACTAATTGGTAAACAAAAAAAATAAATGTGCAATTATTGGACTGTGATTGTGACTGAATATCACGTTTATGTAATAAAGACATCTGCCATTTGTAGTACCATTGTTATGCATTATATAAGTTTATACAGCACCCAGCACTGCTCAGGACTGTGTTCAGCTTTATGTTGACACTATAAATCCAGTAATAATCATTGATAAAACTTCTGGCTTGAGAATAAACTATGTCTCAATGAATGAAAACTGCATTTTCCATTGCTGCATGTGAACTGATTAATACAACTAGGGGTAAAACCTGTTTGTCTGAAACTACAGAGATGGGAAACTGGAGAGTCCCTCTGCTGAGCCTCTGCAGGAACAACTTCGCAACACGTCCTCTCAAGGCACGTTACAAAAAGCCACTTCCATCTGCTGCCATCAGGTAAATAGGACCCAGAACACGACGAGTTTTATCTGCAGCATCAGATAAATTATGACAAACCAATAAAACATCCACTTTCCTATATTCTTGTAATATTTCAGCTCAGGTCAATGCAGAATCCCCAGAAGTGAGTGAAAAGCTGGAAGGTTTTTCGTCACTGCGGTGCTCCATCACTGCTGCCATCCCTTCATCACAGCAGAGACCCTAATCACTCACTCTGTATCCTAACCAAAACAAAATGGTGCCAACCGGCAGCTTTTAGTGGTGTTTACACTCCTAACCCCCCTACCCTTGCCGCTGCCCCCTCCTGTTCTCCGCTCCTCGTGGCTCGTGGCGGCATGGGTGATTAATTTGGGCTGTGCAGACAGGTAAACACAGGCCTATTTACATGGCTTACCAGCCACCATATTTATACTCAACAGGACTAAGCTTCAGATAGAATATCCTCAAAGCTCCATCTGTTTATTTTCTCGAGCTGCTCCTTGAGCTCCGTCCTGACACCCGTCTTCCACTTCTTGCTCTAAGCCCGACTCTCCTTCCTTCCTCCCTCCTCCTCCTCCTCCTCTGACCTGCAGCTTTGTCAGGTCAGACTTAGGCTGCTTCATTTCCACAGAATATAATGTAGGCTCAGTATTTTTACATTAACCTGAAAAAAATATTCATTTAAGTTGAACTTTTTGTCTTGTTCCAACCACAAACTAATTTCATGTGGACTTTATGTGAGACCAACACAAAGTTGAGAATAAATGTTATGATTTAAAGAGTTTTTTTTCCGAGTAAATCATCTCCAGCTCAGGGTGGAAGACGTCTTGCCACAGATTCTCAGTTGGATTCTGGTCTTAGCTTTGACTAGACCATTCAAACCCATGAATCTGCTTTGATCTAAACCATCCCAGCTGCATGTTAAGGGTGGTTGTCCTGCTGGAAGGTGAACCTCCACCCCAATTTCAGGTTTGCTTCCAGGATTTAGCTCCATCCATCTTTCCATCAACTCTGACCAGCTTCCCTGTTCCTGCTGAGGAAAATCATCACAGCATGACGCTGCCACCACCATATTTCACAGTAGGGGTAGTGTGCTCATCACACTCAAACTTGCAAAAAAAAAGTTTAGCTATGGTCTCTTCTCCCACCTAGACCGGCTCTCCTATATGTTTGGTAGCAACGACAAACATGTCTTCTTCTGGCCTTCTTCTCATCACTCTTCCACGACGGTCAGATTTATGGCGTCTACAACTAATAACTGTCCTGTGCAGAGATTAAGCTGCTGATCTCTGCAGCTCCTCCAGAGTCACCATGGTCCTCTCTGCTGCTTCTCTGATTAAAGAGCTCCCTCCCGTCAGTCCAGGTGGACGGCCATGTCCTGGTAGGTCTGCAGCTGGTCCATCCTGTCTCCATGTCCAGATGATGGCTTGATCAGAGCTCTGGGAGATGTTCAAAGCTTGGGATGCTGTTGTAGAACCAAACCCTGCGTTAAACTTCACCACCAGGTTCTCCCTGACCTGCTGCTGGGTTCTTGGTGTCCATGATGCTGGTTGCAGCTAGTTAAACTTTACACAGTGAAAAGCACTGGGCTCGTGTGAACGCTCACACCCGTGTCAAAGTCTTGACATGTATTTTAATAACCTGGCAGCACAAAGAAGAACAAGAACTGACAATATGCTGACAGACCAGCAAGCTCATTGAATTGTTTCACTGTACAAGTAGAGTTAGTGAACACATGAACCAAGGCCAGTCCATCCAGTTCCAATCCTGCTTCTGATGCACTGCTGTTCCCGGTGTTGCTGTAATTTTAATAAGGAATCGTTTTTACATCTTCGTTCCATCTTAAACACTAAAATGAGCTAGAAGAGCAGAGCTTATTCTTGCATTAGATTCAAAACAGCTGTGCCCACTCTTGCAGCCCCAAGTGCAGAAAACTCCTACAAACACTAGTGTTTGTGCTTTAGTGCCATAAATCCAGTTCAGAGCTTAAGCCTTTAATTGCTCACACTCACTTTAGAAAGAACAAGAACATTTAGGTGTGTTTTGGCAAAATTACAAAGCTGGAAGCCACTTAAAGACTCAACCAATCCAAAGCTGTTAACCATTTAAGCATTTCTTCGTTTCATCAAATAATGTGGTTGAGCCATGCTGTTGCTGTTGTACGTGCAGAGATGCATTCTTTCGCTTTGACTGCATCAACATTAACAGTCGTTGACACCAGAGGAGGCTCTTCATGGTCCAACTAGTTTCCTGACTTGGGTTCACCTGTAGGAGGGTTATCTCTGGACTCAAACTTCAGGGAAGGAAATGAAAGCCTATCTGGGTTAATCCTCGTGTTTAAGAGACTGGTTATATTTGTGCAGCAACATTCCTGCAGAGCACCGATACATGCACACACAGCAGTCACCATGCTCTGCTGGAGCGTAAATGTACGGCTGCTCCTAAAGACTGTATTACTAATCAATTATTCTGACAATTAATCGGATAAAAAAAATAAAATAAAAAAAATTGGAACATTCTGCAGATTTTTAATTTAATTTCTTGTGGTTTTTTTTGTTTGTTTTTTTTTTATACAATATTAGAAATACATTAAAAGAGGCAAATAAAGAACTGCATTTCTTTTTTAAATAGGAAAATAAACATTTTATTGCTAGCTTTCTTTTAGTGAATTTGAACCAGGTGAAGCTAAAACTGCCACTTGAGTTTTAGGTCAAACACATTTACAGACAAAGGTTGGGATTTTTTCCAGTCTTA
>CM026087.1:1057500-1222500 GCA_014839685.1 Anableps anableps | reverse complement strand
TACTTATCAACACTGGAGTTCCCTTAAAGGGATGTCCAAGAGCACACAGGCTGCCTGTTTGTCTGGGGATTTTTATTTCAGCACCTCTTGGAGATGATTTGTCTATTATCTTCGGTGGATTTGCTCCCCTCTTCATCTGCAGCGTATTACTGCAATCATAAAGCTGCAAGGTCAGGGGAACTGCAGGCTGGGGGGATGGCGGGGGGGGAGGAGGATTTGCCTACGATGGAGCTCTACCCAGAACAGTGTTTGATACAGTAAGCTCTTATACAAGCAGTGATAAATCATCATGCATGATAAAAACATGTTCAAATCAGACTTAATGTTTAAAGTCGCTGAAAGATGTTTTGCTAATTAAGAAATTCAGAAGTTTACATACACCACGGCCTTTGAAACAGGTGGGACAGCCCAGATGATGTCATGGGTTTGTACGCTTCTGATAGGTTAATTTGTGACAGCTGAGTTAAATGGAGCCATGCCTGTGGATGCAAGCTAAAGCAACAGCTTAAAACACTCCGTTTCAGAAATGAGCTCAGACTTCATGAAACCGAATTTTGGACCTCCACCAGTCTGGTTCATCCATGGGTCCAATTACCAGAAGGCTTTTCTGCTGTGTTCAAACAAATTACACACAAGTATAAACATTATGGGCGTGTCCAGCCTTCACATGGTTCAGCCCTGTACCACCATGGGCTGAAAGGCCACTCAGAAGAAGCAGCCATTACTCCAAAACCAACAGAAAAAGCCAAAATTACGGTTTACAGATGCCCTCAGGAGCAAAGAAATTCATTTTTGGAGGCATCTCCCCTGGTCCAGTGAGACAGAAAAGCTTTTGGCCATAATGACCATCATCAGAGAACACTGCCCCAACTGTGAAGCATGGGGGTGGAAGCATCATGAGCAGCTGTTTTGATGGGGGAGGGACTGGTGACTCGGCCTGTTCCAATAAGCAAGTGGTCACATGATAAATTAAAATGAGCTTGATCATTTCTATTCTGATAATTAATATTTTCTGCAGGGCAATTTTATTTGTAGACATCATAATCCATTTTATTTATGGTTTCAGTTGTGTGTGGTTTTTATTTCTGTTTTATTGATTTTTATTTGTTGTGTTTTATTTTGCATATTTAAAATATCTTTAAAAAAAATGACTACATAAATACAGAATACGGAAAAAAAAAAATACATGAGAAAAAAGGACGTATACAAAAAAAAAAGAGAAAAAATGACAAAGGCAACTAATAAAACTACGGTTGGAAATAAAATGGAAAATTAAATAACAGTGATAATATTAAACATTCTTGACAAAATTAAAAGTTTACTGATCTTTGAGAGGGCGAACCCACATTATTAGGCCATTATCAATATATTACTTGAAAATGGTCTGACAACAACGTTATTGTTTAACGCAAGAATTTATCGGACAATTTTTCATCTTGGAAAATTTGCTATCGTGACAGGCCTATTGGTGACCTTCACAGAATAGATGGCAGCAGCAGGAAAGAGCATCATGTGGAAATACTGAAGCAGCATCTTAATAAAATCAGGCAGGAAGTTAAAGCTTGGACACAAACAGGTCTTCAAAACGGTTGATGATCCTCAAAATACGACCAAATCAGAGACAAGAAGTGGTTTTTAAGAACAACAAAAATCAATGTTTTGGAGCGGATATCACAAAGCCTTGATCTAAGGTGGCCTAAAAACCTGAGCCAGTTTACACTGGTTCTGTCAGGAGGAATGGGCCAAAATGCCTCCAAACTATTGTGAGATGCTTGTCTGAACTTTGTTTAATAGATATAACATATTAGGTATAATAGTCAAGGAATTAGGTGTAGTACATCATGAAGACACTGGAATATTTGGATGTTTAACATTTGTTTAGATGTCAAGATGGAAAATTGTAATCAAAACAAGCAGGAAATTCACATCTGCTTTGGAAAAAAAAAAAAAACTCATTAAAATGAGGAAATTCTGTTAATCAGCACTGTTAGTATTATCCAGATGTCACTCCACTCAGTATGAGCTGCTCAGGGAGGGCTGAAGGTAGCATCTTTCCTCTGTATCATTCTACATGCTGACAGTGCAGCTAATACTATACTTCAAAACCCAGCAGCTCTGCTGACATGTAATTATAGAAGAGTCTGGGCAACGCAGACATCCAGGGAATCATAATTATTTACAAGGAGCAGAAGAAGACGACTTATTGGTGCGTTCCAAACACAAACAGCAAATATCGTCTATGGACAGAGATGCGAAATACAGAAACCTCTAGAAAAACAGGATTAAACGAGATAAAATAAAATATAAAACCAAAAACTAAACACATTTTGCCAGAAACATTCTTCATGGTGATTAGAAAGGCTTTAAGTTCACTAATGACACTGATCATGACATGTTAACTTCACTTAACTCCATCTCTCCAGTGAAACCAGCTCCTTAACCTCACTGTCCTGCATGTTTTTTATTTGTTCATGTTTTCATGCTGCAACACAGCTTCAGATGTTTTAAATAATTCCCTCACATGTCATCATGGTCTGCAGAAGACTGCTAATGACATGCAGAAACACTGGCTCCGAGACAAACTGATTTATTCATTCAAAACGTTGCTGGTTTAAGTCTCTACAGAACGTCAAGTCCTCTGAAGGGTCATGACTTTAAGACCAAATGGGTAACTGAATAAGTAATGTTTGGACGAAGCTTTTAGTCTGCTTCCAATCAACAGTACTTTCATACGGATCTTCTTTCATGAAGAAATGTTTTTCTTAACACTGTTCTTTCCTACCTCAAAATGTCTCAGTAGATTTTAGTTCATCTGCTGCTCTTTCATCACAAACATCTTCAATATTATTAAAAAATATCAGTAGTTAATCTAAAACTGATATTTTATGACTGGATTAGAGGAAAGTGAAACTGATGATTTATTTAAAAGGAATTCACAACTAAAGAATGAAAAAGAGACCATCTTAAGACCAATTGAAGAACAAACATATGCCAGGGAACAGACAATGTAAGAAACAGAGGCGGTAATGAAACAGACTGGCTTTGAGGCGATTGTGAAATAAGAAGCAGGTGTGAGAATGTAGAGCAGCTGGGTGCAGGTACAGGAACCGCTGGTGAAGGTGATAAACTCAAAAATGAACACAGAGAGAATAAAATGGGACACAAAAATATGCTGCCAACCGAAAGCTTAAAGTTAACAAGGCTATCAACCACGAGTGTTACTATCCCAATCCTTCTAGATCCATCCCTTCTCCAGCACCCCTGATTAGAACGGCTGAGTTTCTTATTCAAGAGTAATTCAGCGCCGTTCATTTGGTTCAGGTCTAGAGGATTAGACTTTGGGCCCTAACTCTGATCTAACCCAATACACAGAACACACAAGAACCTCAATATACAAGGAATGATCTGGAACAGAACCGTGGTGATAATGAGCAAAACACAAAGACCCTGAAACCTGCTCATCACCAAAAGTATACCATACATGGCCGCACATACTTACGCAGCAGTAATGCAGAAAAAGAAGAAAAAAAAAATGATAGTCATAATAAAAAGACAAAACATAAAACTCTAAAGTAACAGGACAGCAGAAGATAAACTGACCAATAAATGCAGATTCAAGGACGACATAAAAGGTCCTGCTGGGTTTACCAGCCTGTTTTAGCTGTTAGCGCCTGTAATGCTGCTAGTTAGCCTCTAGCTTAACGGAACTTTGATGCCAACTCACCAAAACGTCGCCAAGAGCCGGATTTTTCCCGCTCCAGTTGACAGAGTCGTGTCCTCTGCTCCACATGAAGCTCTTCAGACATGTAGACTGACTTTACTTCCCAAAACGAACACTTTACAACTCCATTGTCTTCAACAGTATTCTTCAGCAGCGGTACACCCGATCAGGTATTAGCGTCTGTTGTAGGGGGCGGGGCTTACTCCGTCTCACCAATCAGGAGTCTATATTTATTGACGCAGCCAATAACAGCAGTGCATGTGTAACAGCTGTAATTCACATATTTAGCCATCAAGATTTGGTTGTGATTTTTTTATATTTAAATTAAGTTTACTTTAACTGAGATACTGTTGAATCAGCAGAAATTATATAAAACCAAACAAAGTAACAATGGTCAAACTAGCAGAGAGTTACAGCCAGTAGCTGCGTTTCTATTAACCTTGAAATTGCTCAATTTGAAAACATGAAACCACATTTGGTGAACGGAAACACGCCATTTTCGAAAAAATTCTCCTCTTTCGAGAAAAAGTTTTGGCGCTAGGATGAGATGGTTTTTTGGCCGTATCAAAATTGGTTTATTTCGCAAAACTGCAATGGAAACACTTTTTCCGCATCACAACAGTCGCATGATCAACAACCGGATGTTGCCACTGGTGCAAACCTCCAAAAAGATAACAGGAAATAGTTGGAGGATCATCTACAGGCCCTTTATGGGCGGGTTTCATATCCATTTCAGTTTCATTTGGAGCTGTCATCGTTTTAGCCCCATACAATAGTAAGGCAGTGTGTTGGTCACGTTGAGGCATGGACTCCAATAAACGCCTGAAGGTGTGCTTTGTGTGGCACCAAGATATTAGAAGTATACCCCTTGAGTCCTGGAATTGACTTTTTGTCTTGCAGGCTCTGCAGACGCACAACTGGAATGAAATCTGGGGAACTTAGAGATCAAATAAACACTTTGACCCTTGAAACCTTGAAACCCATTTTGCTTTGTGGTACTGCAAATTATTCTGCTAAAAGTGGTCTAGTCAAAGTCCAGGCCTCAATCTGATTGGAATGTTATGGTGGGACCTTGAGAGAACCTTGCAGAAACAAATATCTGCAATTTAAGTGAAGCAGATGAACACCGTGAGCCATAGTTCTTCCACAATGTGACAGATAGATAACAGTCATGCAAAATAAATACATGCACTCATGGATTTAGTCTGAAACTTCTGCACATCGCTAAAGATTTACACACAGAGTCTTTGCAAATGTCTAAGTCGATACAATCAATATGAGCTGTGTGGAGAAATCCAGAAGTTTGCGACCAAACTCAACATCAGCAGCTAGGAGACACAATTTCACATCCAGCGTTATCTGCCGCCGTTTGATCGCCCCACACCGAGAACAATCTGTCGATTAGCTGCGGTTAAACCTGCAGCCCCTGTTGCCTTTCTTCTCCCTGACCCGTGTGTAAAGAGATTAGCTATTCAAGGCAGGCAACAGAGTGACAATCACCACATCAGATCAATATTACTTATCTCGCTCCCCCTCCCTCTCTCTGCATTACACTCCTGGTACAGTAATACACCTGGAGGAAGCAGTGAGTGTGTGGTGATTAGATTAGGCTTTCACTGTACACAAGCATACACACACAGATAAGAAGGATGCTACTCTGAATCTATTCCAGCTGCAGAGTGAAGTGGGGAGGATACAGACTACACACCCTGAGTGTTTGGTTCGCTCTGCAGAGGGAAGCTGGGAGGTTATTGGTTGATTGGAAGACACACACAGTCATCCAGTCGTCTAAATCATTTTATCCTGAAATTTAGCCTTGTTAAACTGATGTTCAGTTTTTTATTCTGATTGAAATTTGGCATTACAAAGCTGGACTTGGGTCTTATTTGTTAGTTTTGTGTGTTGTAACATTATACAGGAAGAATTAAAGAACATCGCGTGTTAAAAAAATTGACTATTTTGACACCTAACTTTTCTGGGCTGAAAATCTTACTTGTGCAGCTCAGTTTTATAAATCTGTGAATATCTACAGCAAGTTGCTCATGGCAGAGGCTGGTTTTTAGCTTTAAGATATAAATGTTTTTTTAAAAAACATATTAGGGCTGTTTGCACTGTTCCTGCAGTTTTACTTCAAACAAATCTACTCTGTCAGTAAGATGCCACAAACCGTTCAGTTGTCTCATGTTGTATGGAGCAGAACTCCACCTCCTTCATATGTTGCTGCAAGCTGTCAGTCTTCAGCATAACTCAGCTGAATAAAAGGAACCCAGAATGACTGAAAAGACACACATTTATCTGGGATAGCATTATGACCACTGAGAGGTGAAGAGATTTTTTTTTTCTCATGTCCTGCCTTGACATTCCAGGCATGCCGTATGAAAATGCTGGTCGCTGAAGAAGCTATAATGTTCAGAAGGGCATAAACCTCACAGCACTCAGCACCCATGAGCCACACCCCCCAGCACAGGTCCGGTCATCCCAGCGGCCAGGTGCCCACACAAGCCTCTGCACTGAGAAGGGGAATCCCCCAAAGAGCTCCCAACTCACTGGGGACCAGCGAGCCACGGCGTCTGGGACCCAAAAGGACTAATGGGGTGTGGGGGGAGGGGGGTTCATCTGGTCATCCCACCCCATTGGACAGGGCCCAGCAGGACCAAGGGAGCAAGACCCCCGACAGGATCCGGCTCAGTCCGCTCAGCTTACAGTCGGTATGAGAAATGTAAGCATCACATAAGAAGAAGAAATGTTAAAAAGAAACATTTAGTTTTTAAAGCTGATGTGTTAGAGGTCCAAAAAATGGGCATTCAGGGTTAAACTGTGATGAGCAGATGAGAAAATCTCTGAAACTGCATCTCTTGTGCCATGTTCCCTCTCTGCAATTTCAACCAGTTCTTTATAAAAACCCATTTTTGCAACAATTATAAACTTATTTCACTTTGAAACATCTGTAGGCAGTAAGAACAATAATTTACTAGTATATAAAGATATGTAGGGTTTAAAAGCACAATTAACATCACATAAAATCCAGAAAATAAACATTTATGCAGATCAGTCCTTGAGGGAGACCACAACTTCAAGCAGCTGCAGAGCAGGTGAATTCAGGATCTGTTGAATAATTAAGACGGAACCACTGAAGGACCTCAACACACATTTACACCTTGTCCTGATTTGTTGTGATCAATCATATCAAATACTGCGCTCAAATCTGACCAAATAAACCAATGAGTTGGGCTTCAGAGGCCAGAGAACCTCACTATTAACAAGTGAGAAAGACAACATCATATCGTGTTGTTGAGACCGATGTTCTACAAAGGCACCGGTCTTGGAACCACTTTTGAACTTAAATACCACAAAAAGCACAAAACAGAAAATAACATTTTATTAATTATTACAAAGCATTATAACTTTGTCTGATAATCATCTTTTTACCCTATAGATTTATCTTCAGACCCTGCAGGGGGTGTCCCAGCTAGAAGCTTGTGGTCCATGCTCAGTTTCTGAACGTGTCTTCATTATCAGTCTCATCTAAGTGAGAGCTGTCAAGTACAATTCCAGTCTTGACTGGTGCTGCTGGGGCAGTTGGTGTTTGACTGGCTGCCTTTTCCATTTCCAGTGAGACTTTCTTCCCTTTAGATGCTTTGTTGATGCAGAGTGAAAACTTTTAAATGAGACATTTAGGTTTTCTCTTTCGTGTGACTCGCTGAGGTCCTCCTCGTCAACCTCCCTGCCACAGAGATCTTTCACCCCGCCATCTCTCCCGTCTGCACATGGAGAGGGGAAGGAAGGATTGATGGTGCAAACATGCTGCAGTAGTTTCCATTTACCAAAACTAAACATCAGCAGGCGTATCTCTGACACCAAAGGGTCTGCCTGGATGCCCTTCTCCCCCTAATTCTCATTCCTTCCCTTCTCCCTCTCCTCCCTCCTCCCCTTCCATGATCTCCTTTTAATATAGAAGCTGGAGATGAAAAATGGTGCGCTTTTGTTTATTTGCCACCGATGCAAATGCGACCACAGCAGGATTAGTGAGTTCTCCATCTCTTTGCTGATAGCGGTGGGAAGAAAGAGGGGATTTTTATGCAAAAAAGATCTCTCCCACCCTTGCGATGACAATTGCAATGCATCACTTCATAGACAGTTTTTAATCTGTTTCAAACCAACCACACTTTGAACTGCTGGGAATGCGAGATATACAACTGTGGGTATACGGCTAAGTGTGTGCATGTCTGTTAGTGTTTGTGCAAGTGAGTGTGTGTGTGCCGTATGTGTTTTCCTGTGATTAATCTTTGGAGTTGGTTTAAGCACACTGCTGACACAGCACAGATCTCTCTCTCTCTCTCCCAGGCTAACTTCGACTTACAGACTAAATGTCCTTGGATTTAGCTCTGAATAACACAAACTTTGCATCCTAAGTCACAGCCATCCTGTTGAGTCCAACTTTTTTTTATGGCAAAACTATTTTCAAAATCAACCATTGGTCATAAATCAAAAACTAACAGTTCAAGGTGAATATATCCATATATAGCACCTTGCAAAGGAGTTCACACACCTTAAACTCTTCACAATTTTTACAAAGATTGCCACAAATTTGCAGATTTAGGTCTAGACTTTAACTAGGCCACTCCAACATAAGAATCTGCTCTGATCGAAACCAAGGAACAATAACCATAGTCCTCAAGGGCCACTATCCTGCAAGTTACCTCCTGAATTACCTCCTTGGCATGTCAGCCTTTTTTTCCAGAGGCCTGGTCGTTAACCATTCATTTGATTCAGGTGTGTTGGAGCAGGGATGCATCCAAAAGTTGCAGGACAGTAGCACTCAAGGACTGGAGTTGCAAACATCTGATCTAAATCATCCCATAATATTTCTGGCCGCATGTTCAGGCTGGTCGTCCTGCTGGAAGGTGAACCTCCACCCCAGTCTCAGGTTTTCTGCTTTAAATTTCTCGTCAACGTGCTCCCTGACTGGCTGCTGGGTTCCTTAGTCTTCATGATGCTGGTGCATCCTACACTTTTCAGATTTCCTTTAGTAAAGTTTTTTTTCATAAAACCCTCAAATTGCACCTTCAGGTGTGTGTTTCTCATCTACCTGCTTTGACAAAACCTCAAGATGAGAACATGTGAAGTTCTCCTCTTGTTTCCACTTCATTGTATAAACTGCTGATAAACTGCAGGTTGATGAATATACCCGAAACATACAAGTATGTGAAATTTTTTTTAGATTCCCTCCATTGCCTTGAGATGAACAGAAAAAATGAAATCATGGGTGTGTTTCCTTGGAGACTGATATATAAACGCTGTCTGTTTACTTTCCTTTGCATGTTCCTTTGATTCCACCAAGTGTCAGATCAAAACCTCCAAACATCCATCATCTAACAGAAGAAAGGAGAAAATGCCAACATCCCAACAGTCATCAGAACATGCTTCCCTGTTCTTGTTGCTCAGGATTCCTCTCTGGCTATTATCAGAGGCTACGGGCACATGGCTGCAAATCATAAAAGAGGGATAGAAGAGGGGTAGAAAGAGGAAAACATGGGCCTGTTTATCTTCACTGCTGCCATTGGCGTTGAAAGGAGAGCGCCTGGTTCTAGGTAGATACCAATAGGGATGACACAAAGGTGAGATAAACCGTTAAGACATTTTTTAACTCGTCAAATTTAATAACCCTCATCTGCGACACACAGGTATTCAACATGGTGCTTTCAGGGAAAAGGTAAACACGTCGACCTGGTAAGCTCCTGCAGAAATCCAAAACACAAAAACACAAAAAAATCAAACCAGTGGCTGACATGCATTCTGAGCATGTCACAGTGACAATAAGATACACTTTGAATAATAGAATAAACAGATCCATTTTATTATCCCTTCACTCTGCTACTGACACCTCAGCTGCATGATAAAACTTCCTTCCTGGGCTCCACCTTCCCCTTCATCCCCTCATCCTCTGCAGAAGGCTTACCTGTGCCCTGCTCGACTGACACCTAGCATTCGAAAACGCGAGCAGGGATTTAATCAGTCGTCATTATGGAGAAGAAGAAAGAGGCTGTGGCACAATGCTGACACAAAGACAGTCTAAGGGGATCTTTGTGCTGTAAATGTGCTCCTCACAGCGGCTGCGTGACAGCTGACGTCGAGCTCATGAAACACTGATCCACTGTTTCCTTGTAGAGACATCAGGGTGAATACAGAGGTGCCGCGGCGTGCACTGAAAGCCGTCTCAAAGGCCTGAATGCTGCACAACACCTGCACGGCTGCTGCGGTGGATTAGGGTGTCAACGCAGACAAAGGCTGAGGGAACTCAATGGCTTTTGATTCAGCCACCAGCAGCATCCAATACTCTCTCTGACATCCGCCATCGCCAACCACTCAACTTTATAATCATCACAACAGCTTAGGGGGGAAAAAAATCATGACAGATTATTGAAAAATATTTATTTGCAATGAAATAAATAAACATTTTTCAGTTAAAGTTGATGTCTGATGGATTAATCTTGAGAGGGTGACACTTGTGGTTGTTTAGGAATTAATAAGCGGATTGATTTGAACTGTTTGGGACTTTGGTGACACCTGCCTCTGGCCTTGCCTCAGACAGCAGGAGAGGAAGGAAAACTGAGGACGTGGTCCCATCCAGTGCAACAGATAGTCCCAGAAATCTGGGAAGGCTGGTGAATCTTCAGCATAAGAACTTGGCCAGACGGTAAAGGAGTGTTGGTGCCTGGCAGCGCCACAGACAGCCTGGGCTCTGTATCCAGCTCGGCTCCACACCTCTCTGGGAAACATGCCTTCAAAGCCGTTGTTTACATGGGCGCGTGCACATCTGATAACCTTCCTGAAGATGTGACCTGTTTGATCAACAGCTGGCCTATTATTCTGTTTCACTGGCACCACTTTATGCTACAGGAAACTGGCAAAAGTTGCAACATTTCATTGGTTTTTCTCTCAATATTTGCTGCTGAGCTGTTGTTACTGTGGTGGCCTGACAAACAACCACCTGCAAAACACTTGCATGGAGGTGTTACTTTGACTAGTCACTCTGTCTGGGGTTTTACTCGAAAGGAAAGTTT
Source organism: Anableps anableps (assembly GCA_014839685.1). Taxonomy (NCBI): domain Eukaryota; kingdom Metazoa; phylum Chordata; class Actinopteri; order Cyprinodontiformes; family Anablepidae; genus Anableps; species Anableps anableps. The sequence goes on along the minus strand of CM026087.1, from coordinate 1,211,715 downwards.
CCTTTCTCCTCAAGCAGGATTGCACTGACTCATTGTCAAATCGTCTGTCGTCATCCATGTGACAGCCTTCGAGCTTACCTGTTTTCTGCCTCCTGACCATCACCTCTGCCTGCATAGTGTGTTCCTCTGATTCTGGCTCTGAACCTTGCTTCATGTACCTTGACCCTGATTCTGGATCTGCTCTGCCTCCTCTGTTGCCCACCTGGACTAACTCTCCAACCTGTGGTTATTGGATTGCGGATATTGAAACCCCTGTTTTTCCCATGGTGAACTCTGATCTTTGGATAAGTGTGTGTAATCCTACCCACCCTGCTACTTGAGTTTCTGCACTCTGACATTTTTGTTCCTGGTTTCCAGGATACAGAGAATTCCCTTCTGTATGGTCCTGTGGGTGAAACAATCCCCGGTAGAGGGAAACTCTCCATTCTTCTACTGTTACATCACAGATGATTCAAGTTAATTGAGGTCTGGGTCTCCGACGAGGAACGCCTTCGAAACTAGGTGTTATGTAATACTTCCTGTTTAATCTGACCGTCACTCATCAACCTGTCTCCTTCACAGAGTCTAAACATAAAGGCTATTGAAGACGCTATTGCTGCCCATCTTGCATATTCTGAAAATGTCAATGAAACTCATTTAACCGTTCCTGAGTCATGGTTGTTCCAACCTAACAGTCATGTTGTTGGACTGCCGGAGTACCCAATGAAAACCCATACATGACCTGGGACGACATGCAAACTCCATGCAGAAAAGCCCCAGGCCAGGATTCAAACCAAAGACCTTCTTGCTGCAAGGCAACAGTGCTACCATCTGCGCCAAACTTAACTTGTAGTTTAATTATTTTTAGCTGATAAAATAATTGCTGAATGTTTTAAATACCAAAACATAACTTCCTGTTTACTTGGGGTATAAACCTGAACATGCCTTTTACTAAAGGAAGATATGTGTTGAGCTTAATAAGTCAGGAAATTGCAACAAGAAAACTGCTCCAGACCTAAACCATCCCAGATCTGCGGTCAGAGCAACAATTAAAAGGCTTAAAACACCTGGAACAGTTAGAAACAGGGCTGGATGGAGACCCAGCTTGGTTCTTCAGGAGGCATGCCAGGAAAAAGCTTTTTCTAACCTACCATCACAAACGTAAGCATGGAGAGTTTGCTAAGCTCTACTGGGACTTTAACTGGACCTGCAGTTTTGTTCAGATGAGACTCAGATTGGGCTTTCCAGCTACAAACACTCCAGATGGGTCTGCTGCTAAAAATGGATAAAAAAAATGGATATGTAAGAAAGAACCTCACACCTACTGTTCAGTACAGTGGAGGATCTGTGGTGCTGTGGGCCTGTTTCTCTTCCTTTTTTCATAGGCAACAAGGGCTTGAGTGTTGCAATGCTAAAAAAGAGATATAAATTATGTTTTAAAACTGCATTTTCAATTGAATTTAAATTAAAACAAATATTTTCTTTCTTTCTTTTTTTTATTTTCAAAGTTGATCAGCAGAAAACAACAATCATAAGAAGGGTTAGACTGATGTTATTCCCACTGATTATTGAGAGTACAAATACTTAATTATTTTTTTTAAAATACAAATAGAAGATTCTTTTATAAAATGTTACCCCTTGTGATGCCTATTTTATTTACTACAAGACAAAAATGTCTTGGTTGTATAAATACAAACATACAAAAATGTGTGATGGTTAATTTTGGTTCTAATTGTAGGTACAATTTACATTAAACCTTATTATTCAGGGAAGCGTAAACCAAAAAAAAAAAAAAAAAAAAAAAAACTTCTGTTACTTTGGTGAATTTTGGATTCATCTTTAACTTTGCAAAATCCCATTAAGGAGAAAAAAGTCTCAGGTTAGAAAACCACTGAGGGAACATTATGCTCCGTACAAGGCCTGAACTGACAACTTTTAACAGTCACATGGTTTCGTCTATTCACAGGTTGTCAAAATGACAGAAAAGCTTTTCTGAAGACTAAAAGACAAAAAAAGGTTTCTGAGTATGGAGTTCTGTAAAGGGGATCGGCGGTTCTTTACATTTGCTCAGGTATAAAAGGAAAGGGTTAAACCAGGTAGGAACACACAACTGGAGCAAGAGCAACCACTCATCAGCCGCCAACATGAGCAACATGAACATGAAGGGCAAGGTAGGCCATCTGTAGCTGATTCATAAATGCTGTTTTCAGAGACACATAAATACAGCTCACAAAGTCAGTCTTCTATCACCAGAAGAACATTTCCACGATTAAAGGACTAATGTCTCAACAAGATATAGAAGAACTCATCAAATGCGTTTATCTTTAGTCGCATTGATTATTGCAACAGTGTCTTCACAGGTCTGCCTAAAAAAAAAAAAATAAAAAAAAAAAAAAATCAATCATACAAGGGTTTGTTTATTGTGTTATGTTTTTATCATGCAAAGCACTGTGAACTGCTATACAAATAAACTTGACTTGTCTTATCACTGAATTATTTTTGAAGAAACATTTGTTCATGAACACAAAGTCAGACTTCTTAAAAAGGTGAAAATCTGTTTCTTGTGTGTAGTTTTTTGGTTTTACAGACACGTTTATACATGGTTGAAAAGAAGAGGTATAGTATCTCAAATATATGCTGAATAAATAAAAAGCAAACCAGAAACATTTTGAAACATTTCCAGTCTCCTGATTAACACATCGCTGCAGTAAATCTGCAGCCTTCCTTCCTGTAGTTCTCAGCCTGCCTGGCTGCTGATGATGGATGTTTTCAGAAACTAAACTTTTGTGTCCTCTGCAGCAGAGCAGTGCTGCTGCATGTTGGTATTCCCTCTAACAGCACTGTGCATATTTGAGAATCATTGTGTGTGTGTCTGAGAACATGCATGTTGGACCTGGAGTGCAGTTGTTCTGTGTGTGTGCTGCTTGAATGGACGGGGGAGAGAGGAAGGCTCTTAGCGTGGAATGTGGGGGATGTTATATAAACACATTACCAGCAGTACCACCGTACAGCCGTACACACTGCTGGCGCCACTCCACACTGCATTAGCTGACATTTTATACAAAACCGGTGAAAATGGGCCGTCTGAGGGAGCGACCTAGGGCTTTTCTGCTTCTCACCAGACTCTGTTTGGGTTGAACTTGCTCTCTTTCTAGTCTCTGTCAACTTTTGATTGCTAACTGTGCCTCCCACAGGGACTGTCCAGAGGTGCTACGGTCATTCTGTCTGCTTATGTGAGCTGACAATTTAAATAGGAAGTCTGCAGAATTTGGTGATTTACATCAAATACAAGAGCAGGAAATTTGTCTAAGCACCGAGTGTGATCTGGTTACAGGACACAAGCTGGTGCACAAAGAGAAAAAGAGACATTTCCATGCAACGGTAAACAAATGAGAAAAAATATGCACGCTGAAAATCAAATGTACACACATGTTCTCCTGTGCACACCAAAACCAACACACTGACTTTGAAAAAGTAATTAATTCCAGATAGGATGGACATGAAAGGCAGAGGGATGCTGTGAACATTAAAAGGCACAAAAGCCTGAGCGTCTCTTTAAGGCTTTCTCAATCCAGGCCATTCTGAACGGGATTCAATAATGTCCAGGTTTGCTTGTTTGGAACTTCAAAGTTTTCTCAGCAAACGGCTTAAACCCGAGACGGAGAGGACGAAAACACAGGCAGCTCGTTAAATGTCACCGTTCGCTTTATTACCTTCTACTCCTCCTTTACTGCAGCGCCAAAGTGCTTTCACTCGTGGTGGGGAGTTGGAGGAAACCTGCGCTCTGCTGCCATTGGATACTCAAGAAATCAGGCATCGCAAGACAAATGACCACTGTCTCAGGAGAGAGGGCCGAGTCTGGTGAAAGCTTTGAAATTTCTGCTGCTGACCAGAGAGGACTCAAGAGGTGCTTCACAAGACAAAAGAGGGACTTTTATTCTGAAGTCATTCAAGGGGAGGTGGGAACTGGTCAGGAGGTGGAATTAGAGGTAAGGTAAGGTTATCTTAAATCCTGAAGAAGAAAAAAATGAATCAGAAATAAATGTGTTGTGTGTCGAATAAAGGACAAAAATGAATCTTAACCTCAGAGACATTCATCATCCATGGTGTTCTCAGGCCAAAGGTAGTTTCAGGTCAGCCTTGGGATCTTGTTGAAGGGTGCCGTGCCCAGTAAACCCTCCATTGGGAGGTGACCACCATCAGGATCAGATGTCCACCTTAATTGACTCCTTTCAATGTATCAGCTCTACTCTAAGCTCACCCTTGATGATGGATCTTCTCACATCTTCTGCAAGGCTTAGTCCAGGCTCTATATGGAGGAGCATCATTTCAGCAGCTTGTATCCAAGATCTAGTTCTCTCAGTCAAATCCTGACCATAGGTGAGGGTTGGAGCATAGAGGAACCGTTTTATGGTTCCTCTTTCTTTACCCTGACAGACTAGAGTAGCGCCAGTATTACTGCAGATGAAACCACAGTCCATCTCCCCATCTCCCCTTCTGTCTGACCATCATTCATGAACAAGGCACCAAGATACTCGAGCTCCTCCTCTTGAGGCAGAGACTGAGCCATAGACTCAGAGGATCTGACTCTCACAGGGCCACCTCAAACTCAGCTGCAAACCACTCTAGAACGTTGTGAAGGTCTTGACCTGAAGACACCGACAGAACCAGATCTTCTGAAAAAAGCAAAGCTAGGAGGCATCCAGACTTCTTCCTCCCCCCACGTCTCCACCTTTAGATCCCAAAACTTCTGACCAGGACCAGTTTTTTTAATGGAGAACCTGAAGGTGCTGCATGGATGGTTGGATTTACAGCTGCAACATGTTTTGGTTTCTTACAAAAGGATCAGCAGTAAATGTGGAGTTTTGGTTCCAGTCCAGTAGCGGTCGGATTAAGCGTAGTCGGACTGCATTCCTGAGGGCTGTAACTTTAAACCTGAACAAACAACATAACGCAGCAGACGAAAGAGATGCACTAAGTTTCCCTGAAACTTTAACGCAGACTTTCTTAACTTTACAGGGTTTAGCAAAAGTATTAACACCCCTTAAGCCTTTCCACATTTTGGACGACCTCGCTATCAGAACTTAATAGCAAACAGCTGTCAGTCTCCTAATTATTGTTTTATGAATACCTGCCTGGTGTGGTATTGCAGAACAACAGATGAAGGAGTGAGTTTGTGCTCTGGTGTTCTCAAACAGCAAGCCCGAGTTGATTACTGTCTTAGCATAGTAGAGCTTTTAGCTTTAGCAGCTGATATAAGAACTCATTGTTTAACTGGAACCAACTTTCTCTGCTCAGACAACCTTTCAGATTTGTTTCTCGGGAGCTCAGGTAAGCAGGTTCAGACTTATTTTCGGCTAGGTGCAGCCACTGCATCCAAGTTTACCTTGGATCCCAAGTCTCTTCGAAGATGCAGTCTTTTACTTGGGCAGCAAGATCCAGACGTAGACGTGTGTTATCCCAGATGCAACCTGTGTTTTGTTGTTCTATGATGTCAGAGCGGTATCTGCTGTGACTCCTCCTTTCTGGAAGCTGTGCATGAAATGGTTGATGCTGTGCATTCTGGGATTTGGAGTTTTTGCCAGTCTCCTTTGTTCCTTGTGCTTAGTTCAGTCTGCTTTGTTCCTGGGCTCACCAAAAGCCAGAGGAAGGCAGAGCAGACATGTAAACTGACAAAACGCACTGTGTGGAGGGAAACTGACACTGCACATCACTCTGAGCACACAATCCCTACAGGGAAATATGGGAGTGGCGGCATCATGCTGTGGGATGGAGCTAAATAGATGGTAATCCTGGAAGAAAACCTGTTAGAAGCTGCAGAAGACTTGAGACTGGAGTCTGTTTTCCTTCCGCTTGGCAATTACACAATGCTGCGTGTTGGTCAGGTAGACAAAATGAAATGAAATGTGATGCGCACCATCGGGTCAACTATTTGGTTCGTCCATCACTGCACTGCAATGAGGAGCTTTACAATAAAGCTAAAGAAACTGAAATCTGTAGCAAAAGCAGATCAGACCACAGGCTGTCAGGATGGATACCAGCAATCGTGTAGAAACAAAGAAACATGAAATCAGAAAAGAAGGAAAGCTGGTGCTTTTGACATATTTCTGAAATAGATTGCCTTCTCTTCTTCTTCTGCCCTCCCTGCCTCCTGTGTCCGTTCTCCCCCTCGTAAAGAGACAAATGTTTTATCACCGGGGGACGAGCACACGGGGATGTTAAACCAGCCGAATGGAGTGCCTCCTCTTTCTCCAGGGCCGCCAACAAACCGCTGGCTGGGAGAGCGGCCAGGAAGAGAGGCAAGAAAGCCAGTCTGAATGTCATCTGGCTGGGCTCCGGCTGCTGCAACGCCGTCTCGCTGCACGCCCCAAAAAAAGGCACACACGCCTGAGCACGCACACAGGGCTACAAGCAAACATTCACACATATTCCTCACTGTCACGCTGTTCACGCTCTGAATCAGGAAGTGGACTGCACACACACACCCACACGGTGCATGTGCACGCTCCCCTGGCAGCACGTCTTTCTGCAGCTCGGGCCTGTGATACTGAGGCTGAAGGAATTTGCTGTGGATTACTTCTGGACTGAGGCGGGCAGCTTTGGCAAGGAGCGGCCAGGCCACTTTGAGGATTTAACCAGCAGCAGCCGCTGCCTCCCAACAGCCCTGGGAGCAACCCAGACACACACACAACACACACGCACGCACACACACACATGCGCGCGTGAAGTTGAATGTCACGGATTCATCAAAGATATTCTAAGAACCTCAGAGATTGAGGTCACTGAGGGAGGAATTTACACATCATGTATTTTTGTTTTGTTGAAGGTTTAACTGATTGAGGGAAGATGCCAGATGTGACGACGCTGAGCAAAGCTTATCTTCACCTCCTGCATTCCTCAGCAGACATCAGCATCCTTCATCTCAGACTGCAGGAGAACAGATGCAGATGCAAGAACCTACTGAACCTTGGAGACACGGTGCATCAGTGCATGGAGGAGAGCAGCCTGAGGTTCTGCTGAGGTTCTGGAAGTCCAGGCTGCTTTAATAGCTGCCTTCAGGTCATCCGCATTGTTGGTTCTGGTGTCTCTCATCTACCTCTGGATAATACTCCATAGATTCTCTGTGGGGTTCTGGTCAGGCCCGTTTACTCGGGTTACCATGGTGATTAAAGCAGGTGGCACTTACCTTTAGCAGTATGGGTCAGCATCGAGTCCTGCTGGAAAATGATATCAGCATCTCCATAAAGTCACATGAAGAGCTTTAAAATCTCCTGCTGGTCGGCTGCGTTGACTGTGGGCTTCAGAAAACCCAGCGGACCAGAACCAGCAGTTGACATGGCGACCCAGACCATCACTGACTGTGGAAACTTCACTCTGAACTGAATGCAGCATGGATTCTGGTCCTCTCCACTCTTCCTTCAGATACTCGGACCTTGATCTGCAAATGAAAAGCAAACTTTTCTTTAATCTGAAATGAGTCCAGTCCGTTTTCTCCTTAATCTGGGCACGATGCTCCTAATGTCAGTTCAGAACCAGCTTAACACAAGGCGTGTTTCTGATTCTAACCCATGCCCTGGATACGTCTGTGTGTGATGGTACCTGAAGCTTCGACTTCTGCTGCAGTCCGCACCTTGTGGATCTCTGGTTACCTCTTGGTACTGGCTTTCCTTCACAAGCCTCTCACTTATCCCTGTTGTCTGTGGATTTTTCTCCACCTCAGTTTTTTCTTCCACTCAACTTCCATAAATATGCTCGCATAAAGCACCATTTTCTTTAGCAATCACTGTCTGCTGGACAGCAGTAAATTCAGCAGTCTGACTGTGTGGGCCACAACAGAACAGCTCTGTGGTAAAAACCCTTTTTAATTGGACTCAAGTAATATTCATTACCTGTAAGCCAGAATCATTATATTTAAATAAATACTTGGCATATATAATTCTGTGTGGAAATTATTTATATAACACATGTTTTAGAGTTATTGAAGTGAGATAAATGACATTTTGATGTTATTGTAATTCATTGAGATGCTCCTGTACATCTTCAGTCCAGGTTTTGGACCTGATGATGAAAAATGTATTTCTCACACATCTAAATGTTTCTATGTCTTCTGCTAAATTCAACATATAAATCATCTTTTAGCACAAGATGCAGATAAGGCAGATATGAATGGAAAGAAATCAGAGAAATTCGGGTAGAAGGCAGTGAAAGAGCAGCAGAGAGTGGCTGAGGGAGTCAGGTTTCAGTAGGGGGCAATGCTAGGCTACACAGAGAGAGCTGAAGCTGGCTGCTCCCAGCAGAACACAGATCATCTTTAATATCGGCCTTACCAGTGGGTGCAGGGCTCCTTTGTGTAGCTGTTTCTCTGCTGTTTGGAAAGCGGAGGATATCTGAAGAAGTAACTGTGACATAAAGAGAAAATTGTACAAGAATAGCTGAATTATCAGTGTAAAAATATTGATGCATATACAAGATTCCAGTCTGCAGTGTATTCTGCAGCTACAAGTCCAAGCAAATTTATTTTGGAAAACACATTTCTCCTCATTTTACCATCAACTTTTCATCCATACTCATCAGGAGCTTTTAATCTGCCCAAAATTAGCATATTCAAATGTTTCTCCTGATGACTCTCATCTGGAAAAGAAAAGTTAATTTCATACGAGAGAGTAGGCTTCAACTGTGAGCCGGGGAAAGACAAAGTAGAGGGCAGGAGATGCCTCACTTTGATTTCCTCTGCCTTTAATAAGCCTGGTTTTAATTGAGCTTCAACTCTGAGCTGAGGGTGGAGGAGCTGGGAGCACTGGTGTGAATGGCATATTGCCTGCTAATGCTGCCCACTGATGGATCCCACTTACACCAAGGCAAACAGAAAAAAATTCTTAAAATTTCATTCTTGAGCACAAAAACAATTAGGAGCAGCGTAGCTTTGATGTTCGGCGCTGCCCTGCAGGTCAGGCGGGAGAGTGTTTCTTTATCTTAATTGAAAAAATTAAATCATTAACCTGATGCCACCATTTCTGAATGACAAGTCCACCGCTTTTCCCTCCTTTTACAGCCTGAGCCGGAAAAAACGCGCCAAAGAGACACTGGAGTGGGGGAGAAAAAAAAAAACAATGAAAGAAAGATGACAATTTCAATAACACAAGAAAAGTTTAGTGGGTGTAATTTGATTAATAATGCTAAACGGAGGCTGAGAGTGGGGCGAGATAGGACCGAGGGAACAAATTAGCCAACGCAGCTGGGGAAGGACTCTGTTCGGCGGGGTATCAAAGACTCACCACACTGCCTTTCTCCTCCACGCCTCCGCAAACTTAAATTAAAATTCAATATCTTGTCATAAGAGCTTCAAAAGTGTCCTGCTTTATTGGATCCATTTTTTTCTTTTAATTTTACTCATTTATTCTTTTATTTTTCCTCAACAAGACATGAAACTGACATCTACATCCTGTGAGGCGTTTTAAAGGAAAAAAATAATACTTTCACTAGAAAAATAAGATCTTTTTTTCCATGCCTTTAGTTGATGAAATGGATCATAAGAAGCTTAAGTGAGTCATGAAAACAAGTTGCGATTTCTGAGTGAAAACAAGATAAAAATTCAGCTTGAATTTGTGGCGTGATGCGATTTCCTGAAAGGTTTCATATCATATTCAGATGCGCGTCTGTTCCCAGATAACGCCTCGGCCTCGGCTCAGATGGAGGATAAGTGCGTGTGGATTTGTGTGCGAGCGTCTCGGGTGGGAGTGGGAGGAAGCTTGTCATAACACATCTAGCATTTAGCGGGCTAATCGTGGGAGACGGCCATGTTGTTTTGATCACCTGTAGTATTACGGTTTAAGTAAATAAAGGCTTACACAGGAGGCCTGTCACTCCGTCTGTCTGAGGGGCTGCGAGAGCAAGCGAGGCAGCTCTGGGTACTGAGGGTGGAGGGGGAGGTGGGTGGGTGGCGGTGACCAAGGTAAGAAAAATCACTTCGTCTTATCTCCTTTCCTCTGACCTGAAACAGTCAAACTGCGGTGCTTGAAGTCAAAGCCAAAGAGAGGTGGGTGGAGGGGACACACACACACACACACACACACACACACACACACACACACACACACACACACACACACACACACACACACGGTGCTGAAAGCTGCTCCAGCTCCATGGGAGGTGATACAATACTGCTGAATTAATGCTGGGTGATTTTTACCAAAGCAGCCGTTCAGAAACAAACATTTCTCTGCAGGTAAATCAGCTCTTGCTTCTGGAAGTGTGCAGGGAACAGAACTAAATGCAGCATATCATTAACTTAATGTAGAGCCTGGCAGTCGTGACTGCTGCCGTCTAACAGTCCGCTTAATGTTCTCATGGGATGAAATGCTGGAAGTACGCACAAATGTCCCCTCTGGTTCTAGATGCTGTGGATACTGGAATCCTTCCTCCCCAGCATCACTGTCCACAACTCTTTGAAGATACTTGGACGATATGAGTTATGACAACATTTCGTTTCCCTTTGGGATAAATAATATATTTCTGAATTGAATGAAAAACTCAATTAACACCAAACTAAAATCAATAAGTTGATCAAATATTATTTAAAACAGAAAAAGGAAGTTATTTCAACTGCATCTGGAAAAACATATTAAATATCATCATTATATCAACTCACCTCTAACATTTATTTATGTTATTTTGCAAAAAATAGAAAATGAAACCATGAGCTGTTGTAGTTTTCTGTTGTTTATCGATGGCTGACATTAGCTGTAGTTTCCTACTGCTAATGAGAGTAGCAGGGTGTAGTAGCAGTGGTGGAGAGTGATGGGCGGAGCTTCTTTAGTTTCCACAACTCGACTGTTTCCATTATTGCTCCATTTCAAGTTTCCACTTATTTCACAACTGAAATTTAGACAATTTTTCTGACTTTTATCACCACCTTGTTGGGTTTTAGTCTTTGAATGTTTCTACAAATCATGACCCGGCATGACACTGAAGCTGACATCTGCTCCAGCAGTGTGCTAAAGGGAAATTTCACCACTTTTCTGCTGTGTAGACCTTTTTTAGTTCAAAATTTTCTTTATACTTGTCAGATCTGGAGAAAAAAAATAACTGTCTTTTGTGTAACTGTGTTTTGTCTGGCATCTGATCCAGACCCGGTTTAAGACTCCGCTCGAGGACAGGCTGGAGGGTTTTTTTTAACTCTTGACTGAATGTTTGTTTATCTGCAGGTCCTGTCAGTAACTCAGCCCATCTTTCAGCCAGCTGAATGTGCAGCAACAGGTGGGGATAGGGCAGGGGTAGTCTGATAAAATGCAGGCATTTTCTCTCATGTCTCTTTAAACCAAACTAAACTGGAGATTTTTACAGACTCTTCCAACTCAGCAGATGATTATCTTTCTCTACTATTCTTCTGATTACTTCACTGCAACAAATCAGAGTTCTGGGTGTAAAAGCCCAACTTGGAGCATCACTTCTGAAAACTTTAGCTCAGTCTAATGTATGTAAACACAACAGTTCAACTGAAAATGACGTTTTAATACCTCAACTGTTCAAAAGTTGTAGAAAAGGGAAGTTATCAACCATGTCTGCATGAACTACCAACACTTCATTGCAACATGATTTAATGTTTTCTATTTAAAGCAAATGACAGGTGATCTTAGATGGGAGTTCTGTTCAGTCGAAAGCAGATATTTTATAAAAACTGCCTTCTCTCTGTTTGCTTCATCAGTACCACTCTGTAAAAAAGGAATGTTATGTGTAAAATCGTCTAAGTTTTGGTCAAATAAGTGCAAACCTGATCTTTTTTAGCACCTCAGGTTTCATTGACGTAAAAGGCAAAAGTTTTTGTGAATCGGGAGAAAGTGCCTCATTTTAACATGTTGGAGGTAAATATTTGTTTTCACCGGTTCCATCTTTATTAGGCTTGGAAATAAACGTTTAAAGAGGGATGTTTGGTTGAAAATGTGCAGCTAATAATTACATGCACTGATATTTTAGGCAGTAGCTGCTTTATATCAAAACCTCCTGAATCTTCAGGTTTAAAATGACTGTACTTCTATTTTTTAAAGTTTATGGTGTTTTTATGTCTGATTTGGTTTAAAAGTTGAAACTTTAACTTGAAAATAATGAAAATTGTTTCGACCATCACCATGTCTACTGCTTCAGCGAGTGAAACGCAGCTCATGTCAGTGTGTTCATGTTCAGGAAAGCATCTCACAGCAGCTGTCTGGAGCCTCAGAGCTGATTTACTGATGGCAGAAAGACGCAGCAGCCTGAAGACGTAAAGTGAGGGGGTGCCGGGTTCGTTGATCTCTGCCCTGCACCTGCGTTCTTCTGAGGTTTCACACGCCCGCTGTACAGTATGTTGCAACAGTCACCTTAAAAGACCAGCAGAAGCCTTTCAAGTCAGCATCTATTTTCCCACTGCACGTGTGAGCATCTGCTGTCGGTGGAACTTCCAGTGCTGCCTTTTCTTTTTCCACCTCCTGAGGTGAGGAAGAGGTGAAAACTTTTTAAATTTCAACAAAAACAGAAAGTTTGATTCACTTTGTTGTGATCCATGTATAAAAGCAACCCATAATTTCTTCTGCAGAAACAAGAATATTAGCTGTTGGGACTCTGAATGAACTTCCCAGTGGTGTAATGATGTTTTAAAACCCACATCGCTATCTCTAGTGATTTTAGCTGGCCACGCCCACATTTACAGACTAATATAATGACTTTATATTCAGCTGAGCTCTACACAATATAGTTAGATTATGCTTATTTGTCCTAATACATAAATATGTCATCGTCTGGCAAAAGCTGGCAATTGTGCCTTGAATGAGGCAACAGGATCCTGGAGCACAATAATCTCTGTCCAGGAGTCTTTCACAACTTGGAGGATTTTATACACGACTTTTCAGCGCCGCCTTTGAAAAGGAAGGAGCTGATTTTCTTCCTCCTCCCTGTGCGGCTTTAACTCGGCCTATTTCAACCCCGCTGAAAAAGCCAAATGTGTTTCTTGGCTGCTTTCAGTCTGAGCTTCACAACTTATCTCCTCTTCCTCTTTGTTATTAAATGCAGTGAGTGAACGATCGGCGTCTCTCTGAGGGACACCGGAGAGAGAGTGGCTCTACAGAACCTAAACAGGGAGGTGCGGCGCCTGCATTACCATAAAAAAGCAGAAAGAGGTGTGTGTTTGTGTCGGGCGGAGGGGTGGTCCTGAAGGCCTTATCGGTTCACCGACAGGAGAACGGAGCTGATTAACATCTAATTTAACCCAATCTGCTGCTCAGTGCTCTGCCATTCAAAGAGCTGCATCTATATGTATTTAAGAGGTAATCACTGCTCGGACCCCCGCGCTCACACCGCCACCCCCCGCCCCTTTTGTGCTGCCGGATGACACACAAACATATTTCCATCTGAAAGGCGGGCCTCGGTGGCTATAGATTTCTGCAGGAGAATTGCTGGTGGTATTGTTGGGTTGTTTGTGCAGAACTTTGCCGTTCGGGCGGCGAGTGGGTTTCTGAGTGCAGATGCATCCGTGTTTGTTAATACAGCCAGAGAATGCAGCGGAGGGCGGCTGAAATAGCTCAGAGCTGCTGCTTTTAATAGGCAAAAGTGATATTCAGTGATACGGTTGAGTTTTTTATTATTACCCAGTTTCACAGATATTAATAAATATAAATTATTTCACTAATTATCTCACAGAAAGAGTTGGTGTCCCACAGGGGTTGATGCTTGGCCCCACCCTTTTCTCCATTTCTAATAATAATAATAAAGTAAATTCTGTTGCAGACTCACATAGGCCCCATTCCCGCTGCAGGCGAATGTGGCCCAAATCTGATTTTTCTGAGGTCAAGTGACCAGGTCAGACTTTTTAGAATAGGTCTAATCGCTCAGATCGGACCCACATCTGACATTGTTGAGTCAGATTTGAGCCACTTCCATGCAGGGTCTTGAATCCGACTCGTATCTAATCTTTTTGAAGGTGATTCCAGCGGGTCAACCAAAATGACTTTGAGGTAATTTTTCGTCAACGTTTGTCATCACTGTGCGGCGACAGGAAGTGCTAAGGGCTCGACACATGGGAGCTAACGTCGCTCCTTCTGCATTCATTTCCTATGGAAGTTGCGCAATGAGGCGACAAGCCTTTGCCCTCCTCTGGCCAAGCGACATTTGTGAGACGTGCACACATAGGCTTGTGAAGTGACAAAAGAAAGTTGAAAAAGGTTCAACATTTGTTGTTGTCGTCGCTACCCCAGTGAGGAGGACTCTGGCCCTCCGCTGTCGTCTGCCGAGCCCATTAATATTTAGCAAACTGGACAACAGCTGCGATGGTGATCTGCAATAAAACACAACACCCACACGCTTCTTCACAGAGATGGGTTGTCTCAAACAAGCGTCCTGTCTTCAGAGGGGTGAGATGCTGACAATCGTGGTTAAATATTCCTGGGTTTCCCATTCCAGCTCTGCTGTCCTAATGAGCTGATGTTGGATAAGTAGAAAACCATGGATGGTTGAAGGGAAGCATGGACAGATGGATGGATGGACGGACAAATGGATTGAAAGTATGATGGATGGATGGTTGGATGAATGTGTTTGGTGAAATCCAGACAGAAACTTACAGCTAAAACTGGATATGAAGGATTCAAATTTATGAAAGATGGAACCAGTTCAGCTCTCTTTTTACATCTGCTCACCGGGCCTCATTCAGAGAACTCTCAGGATCCAGATCCACATTCAGAGCCACAGATCCATGTCATCATCCCTGTAAAAGGTCTGAATTCAGACAGCAGTTCCTCGGTTCTGCAACTTTAACAACGACTGAAATCAACCTGTTCTCGTCAAAACTTGAAGAAATAAAATCAGCGCTTTCTTGTCCTGCTTCCAGTTGTTTAAATGTGCAGGAAGTGAAGAAATCAAACCAGCACCCTTCTCTCTCTTCTCTCTTTGTGCTGCACATTAACAGGCATCATATCAGGTACACAATGGAGTTCAAATGTACTCCCTGTGAGGGTTTGACAGATTTTAAAGCCGACCCTTTCATCTCTGTGTCATTCAAATCTAGCAGCAGAAGACTTTCAGATTAGAAAAACGATTTTTTTTCAAAGAGCACCCGGACAAAATGCAAGGACAAGCGAGAATGGAGTGTGGAGACGAATTCAGGCCACCGCTGAATGAAGATGAGAGGCTCGCGGGGCTGCAGCGCGTCGAGCTAACTCTGGGCAAAAGCCTGGCAGACGCAGTTCTTCATCAGAAGGTGAGCGTGAAGATCCCAGCAGAGGTTTCTATCAACACAGATTACATGCATGTGGAGGAGGTCAAAGAGAGAAAAGGGAAGAAGGTAAGTGTAAAATAAAGAATCAAAAGGGTCGTGTTCAATCTCAGCCATGGGGGTGATGACAGGCTTGCCTCACACCTGAGAGGTATTATACACTCCATAACCGGCACACACACACACACACACACACACACACACACACACACACACACACACTGACCGGCAGCAGCAGGGTTGTGTTGGGTTTCTCTGACAAGGTGAACTTCATGCATCGCCTACATGATATATAACTCCCGACTGGGGAACAAAAGCAGGCCAGACGGAGCAGGAACGAAGGGAAGATGAAGAGGAGAGCTCCTCTTCTTTCTTTCTCTGCTGCCGTCTTGTTTTTTTTTTTTTTTTTTTTTTTTTTTTGTCTCTTTCTCAGGACAAAGGCAGCGCCGCGTAGGTGACCTTCGTCTCTGTCCCGCTCTTTCACGGCAGCACAAAAACAGAGGGCCGAGTTCATTCATCTGCCACTTCAGCCAGTGCTCTTTTATATCCTGCTGGTGGAGTGGTCGAAGCAGAGAAAGGAGGCGGTGAGGACGTTCTGTCACGGCGGTCAGACAGGAAGGACTGTTGGAGCAAACCTGGAGACATTTGAGGGTTTTCAGAAAGTCTAAAAGGGGAAAAAGAGAGAGGAAGAGAAGAGTCCGCTTTAAAAAAGGCAATTTCTGGTGGTGATCGGCTGGCTGCTCCAAGGTTCCTGGCCGGGCTAATAGCCTTTCATTACAAGTTTCCTCCTCAGCCAATTAGAGGCAGGTCCGTGGCCGTCCAGCCCTCCAGCCTGCAGATGCTGACGCTTTGATCGGCTCTCTGTTCACTGACACATGTCTAATGACCAGGGGAGAGCTGGCAGGGAGGCCTGTGTTCACACATAGCTCAACCCAGGCTCCACACCGCCGCCGTGAACTGCAAAGATAAACTTTATCCACTGACTCAGGGCCCCCGCTTGATTATCAGGGCAGAATTTATGAGTCTTCCACAATTTAATAGAATGGAATAGAACTGAAATATCATGGGCCGATAAAGGCCCACGATGGGGAAATTTCTGTGAAACAGCAGCAAAGTGACAGAGACATGCAATAACAGAAAAACATACTCATATATATATATATATATATATATATATATATATATATATATATATATATATATATATATATATATATATATATAAGTTCTCTGTTGATTTGGAGCCAATTTTAAAATCAAAACGTTGAATTTATGCAGATGTTGCAGACTTGGATGGATGAATGGATGGATGTGAGCTGTAATCTTAATCTGTGGTGCAGTAAAGTATCTCCTGAATGCGTTCCTGCAGGCTAACAGCAGATATCTCCACTCAGAGCTCCTAAACCCTGATATCTGCAGCAGTCAGTATCGCATGCATGCATGTAATTACAAGCCTCGACACAAAGACCAGCAGAGGCTCCAAAAAACTGGGAAAACAAGCCCAGTAATTAGCAAATTACACTAAACTGCAGCTTTAATGCAGCCCCTCCTTTGTTCTGTTCTCAGAGGATTTAATCCCGGTCAGCACACACTGTTCCTTCACACACTCCCGCTACAACTGATCAAATAATAAATGTGAGTGTGTGTGTGTGAGCTGGGTTGGGTGATTGGGGACTCAGGTGAGTTTCCTTTAATCATTTACAGCATTTACTGCCTCACCTCTGACCCCGTGGCTTTGGTTGACTAACATCGCCAGCAGGCAGTCGGGATACCAGTGTTTATGATGCATGTCAGCAGAGGAACACTTCATGCTTTAAACTGTGAAAAACATCATTAGATTGCTCCTTTCAGCTCGCAGAAAAATAAAATTACTACCAGGAGATGCAGCAGAAGTAAACGGAGGAAGTCAGAAACAAACGGGACAGAACTGACAGGAGAGCAGGGATGGCCAAGCCCAGTCCTCACCAGCTGCGATCCTGCAACTTTTACATGCATTCCTTCTCCAACACACCTACATTAAAAGAACGCTTCGTTCCCAGGAATCTGAGGAGATGAATGACTGCTGATGAGAGGGTTCGGATGTGTTGGAGACGGGATACATCTAAGAGTGAAGGATGGTGGATCTTCAGGACTGGATCTGGCCACCCCTGATCTTTAGTATACAAAATAACAGCTAGTCAGAGAGGAGTACCCAACCAGGAATCTATTTTCAAGCACTGCTATTAAAAAGGAAATGGCAGAAGTAATCATTGAGTTTTTTTAACAGTTCGGTTACTTAGGCGGCCTAAAGAGACAAATAAAGCCTCGCCTTGGTTTCTGTCACCTCTGGTTCTAAGACCTGAACCCACCAAGAGTCAGGTTGGTTTAGAGCACCTGTTTTTCTCTGATATTAAAATGTGGTTGATGATTTGAAACATAGACGTGTTAAAAAAAAGTCAAACTGGAGTAAAAAAATACTTTCACAGGACTGCATGACCAGATTATACACTGACTGCTCATGTTCTTCCCACAAGACCACACCTCCAAAACATTAAACTTCCTTCCCCTGCAGCAACATGTGCAGCGTTGCATTAATGCATTTTTTTTATTTATGCACTAACAGAGCGGGAGGAAGCAGGAGTTAGTTGTTTCCACAACATTAAGGCAGCTAACAGATGACTAAACTGGGAAAAACACTACAGTGTGTTATGGACACAAATACTGAGACAGCCATGGAGACAAGAAGAGGTTGTGTTACCTTCACATCTACTAGAGAGACGATGTGTGAACGCTAGCTGCATCTGCCGAACGTTAAAGCTCTGTGGCTCTGAATGTGTGAAAGAATCAGCAGCGTGAATAACAAAAAAAAAAAGGAATGGCATAAAAAAACCGGAAGAGATGGTTTTTATTTTCTAAAAATGTTTCCAACCAAAAAGGAAGAGGTCTTCAGATGTGTTAAGAATGCACAAGGAAGAACTTGAAGTGTGAGATCACACACAAGTAAAACTGAGCTGTGAGAGAGGAGGGAGAGAATCTTAAAAACTGCTTCTCGAGACTAAACATGAGGAATTTCACACAAATATAGTGACAAAAAAATCGTAGTTACACCTGTAAAAACTGCAACACCTGATGACTGCTGGGTTAACGCTTTAAAAAGATGTTTCACATCTCCAGGAAGTTTTCATTGGCTGGATCTTCTTTGATGATGAATTTTGAACACGCTGCAAAAAAAGGACGGACAAGACCAGAAGTGCAGGATTACCTTGCTGAAGATGGCCTCCTATCTGGAAGATTTTAAACTTTGCTGAACTTTATTTTATTTGTAAAAAACAACAACAACAACAAATGCAATGCTTTATTTGCCTGCAGAAACCCTGCTGAAGTTAGCATGTGATTCACAGCTTCAGTCAAGAGTTTTTTTCACAGGTGGTTTGGCTTTTTTGATCACATTTGAATGTCTGTAGTTCCAAATTTAAAACAGTTTTGCATTCAGGATGGGTTCTTGCTTTAAAGTCTGCAGCACCGTGACAGGTTGTTCTCCACTTCAAGTCATGGAGAGTTGCTGTCCTGCACCTTTTAGATGCAGCATCCCTGCTCCACCACAGCAGAACTGAAAGGCTGAACCTCAGCATGTCAGGAAGCTCTGCAGAGGTCAGGTATTGAATTGCTGGGGGGGGGCTGGAACAGCGATGGATGCAAAAGCAGCAGGACAGGGGCTGGAGACCCCTGTTTCTTTAGGATCTTTAAAACATTATGAAACCTTAATATCTTGAGACACAGCTGCTGCTGTCTGAATGTTTCACTGCAGATGTAGAAGAAAGTAAAAGCCTTGGCTGCTTTGCTTGAGATGGACCTCCATGTGTCTGAAAACAACTCAAAAGAGATTAAAATGAGTTAGCACCAGATGTTTACTGCAAGAAAAGAAGCGCTTTCTCCCTGCCTGACAGTAAATCAGACCAAACTTTTCCTGGTTTTGCTCAGTTGGGCTTATGGGATCATTTTTTTGCTAAATGTCAGAATGATGAGAGGAACTTCTAAGCTGTCTTCAAACTGAGAAGTTTGCCTCCATCTTATCAGAATTGGGTACAATTGCATTTAAACCGTCTCAGATGGGTCGAATGTTTTGGGTCTCCTTCCACAAGCTTCTCACACCAGTTTGCTGGAATTTTCTGGCCCATTCCTCCCAGCAGAACCAGTGGAACTGAGTCAGGCCTTTTCAGATCTGAACACAAGTCTTCTCTGGGGTGGAGATCAAGGTGGTGACTTTGTTGTCCTTCAGCCACTTTGGAGCTAATCTGGTGGTACGCTGAGGGACATTGTCCTTTTGGAAGACACCTTTGTGTCCAAGCTTTGACTTCCTGGCTGATGTCTTCAGATCTCAGGCTTGAAGACATAATGATGGTCCAACACCTCAAGTTTCATCAGATCACAGGACATGTCTCCAGAAATGAAGGTCTTTGTCCCTGTGGACATTCACAACCTGGATTCTGGCTTTTTATGTTGCTGTTTGAGGTCACGTCTTCTCCTGCCAGCCCATGTTGGTTCAGGATTATTTCGCTGTGGATAAGGAGTCTCCGACCAGCTTCAGCAGCATCTTCACAAGGTCTTTATCTTTTGTTCTGGGGTGGATTGGGACGTTTCACACCAGATCCCGTCTCCTTCCTGAATGATATATCGACTGGACACTGGACAGGAACGTGGAACCCTCAGACATCTGGAAGTTGGACCCAAGGATGAACCAGACTGGTGGGAGGTTCAGGTAATCCTAACTGACCCAAACAGGAAAGGTTTATTCTGACTTTATGGGTTTTTTGCAGTGTATGTAAATATCTGGTTTCTAATGCATTTAAACTCAGTGACTAAGAACCTTTGACAGAAGCTGGGTGACAGAGGACGGACTGGGACAACCCAGCGACGTTTTCTGTTCTTATTTACAGGATCCACGAGATTTTCAAAACCTTTGAGGCATTATTGGATTTTAATCTTTGGGAAAAGTTTTTAAATATTTCAACAAACACCCAAAAGACAGAGAGAAACGATCAGATCTCAGAACTCTTGAGGACGCCCCCCCCCCACAACCTGGATTTTCTTTCCCACAGTTGGAATCTTGTTGTTTAGTGAAACAACGGATTTAAAGTAAATTGGCTGAAAGGTGTTTAGGAATGTCGGTTAAAGCTGCTGTTTGTGTTGATGCTCAGGTCAGCCTCACCACAACATCACCTCCCGCTGAACCCCTGGAGGCTGAGGTGAGTGAGGAGTCACTGGAAGGGCGTGTCTCTCTCTCTCTCTCACACACACACACACACACCTTTACAACGACAAGTTAAAACACCAACAATAATCAAAACTTAAACTTCCGCCTCTTGAGATCAACAGTGCGAGCCAACGGTTTTTTCCCACATCGCTGATGAAGATGAAGGGATGACAAAGCAGTGACACGGTGAAAGTATGGATGAAGGACAAAGAATCAAAGGAAGTGACCCAATCAGACATCAGATTCAGGGTTGGTTTGGTTTTTTCTGGAGGGTTTCATTCCCAGATTCGGACCCAGAAAAGAAGAGAAATGGTGGTCAAACAAAACAAAACAGAGAAGCTTCGTTGTGTGTTTAGTTGAATTGCCACTCATCCGTTTGCGATAGAATAAACACACACTCCTCTGCATGCACACACACTGTGATGATTACCATACTCCACATTACTGGTGTACAGATAACTGCTTGGCTCCCACAGGCCTGCCAATCCACTGTAATCCCTCAAACACTCTGAATTTTCATTTCAAACAAAAGCTAAACTGCCAGAAGACACAAGGAAGCATTGTGTTCCTCCTTTTTTCTCCTTCCCTCCCTCATATTGGCTTCTCCATGGGGACATTTCCTCTTCTCTCCTTTTATGTTATCAGTATTTATGACATTTATTTTCAGGATAATGTATTTTTTTCTTCACTAGGCATAAAAACACCTTTTATTTACATAAATCAGAGATTATATCATAACTTCAGCATTTGGCCTTCTCGTAGCCTGATTCTAAAATTAGTTTTCTGAAATTAGAAGTGGTCAAGGAGATAGCAGGATGCATTTTTTAAATGAAATGTTCCTCTTTGACCTCAAGAATAATTTCTCTTCCTAAAATTCAATCAGAAGGAAAAACATTCCAGGAAGAAGTTGTATTAATAATCTGGTCTGTTGACACACAGTGCTTGTAAATCTTAGATCAGGGGAAGACTGGATATTTCAGTCTTAACTTTAGACTCTGCAGCGTCAATAGTAAATTTCACTTTAGGTTTCAAAGGCAGTGGTAAAATTGTCTACAATGTTTCAGATCATCAAACAATGTTAAAAGCAGACCGAGTGTTGCTTAGTGAGATCTTTTGGCCTACTTCATGTTGTCAGACAGGCTCTGTTTTAATCCTTTAAACAGAGGCTGTACTTCTGCCAAGAAAGGTGACCTGAACTCACTGCTTGGCAGACTATCAGATGCTTCTAAGCATGCCAGCTCATTTTAAAGTTAATGTACCATCGCTGCTTCAGCATGTGGGCCATTAGAAACAGGACCCTTTCCTCTGAGTGCCAAACTCTTTGTCGTTCTGTAATCATAAAATATCTGAAGATGAACTGATCAAACTTCTCAGCATGTTTTCATCCAAGATTCTCGTCCAAATACTGAAAATGTCGGTGTGCCAGTCGTCCCTGGGCTTAACTGTTAACAGGAAAACCTTAAACATAAATTAGAACAAAAGCAAATGGACTAAATGTGTCAAAGTAGACAAAGATGAGGCTCTTCCTATCACATACATTCAGGATAATGGAAGACCTTCAGATATAAAGTCAAAAATGTCTCCCTGAACGATTTAATCTATATGTGCTCCTCTCAAGACAAAGCTTCTCATGTGCACAGTCGTCAGTGAAGACTCCATCTCCAGAGTGACAGACAGGTTAGCCAGTAAAGGTGATAACAAAAGACAAGAGCAATTACAGCGAGGTGGGAGAGATAAGCTAATTGAAAGTGGATATTGCACTCACCTGACATAAAAAAGAAGACGGGAGGTACAGTGATGAAGACTTGAGGGTATTTTATGGGGGAAATATGCAGTGTAGTCATTTTTGTTTCTGTAAAAAATCAAGCAGAAATTCTTGAAATAAATTCTAGGTGGTGCAGTCGTGCTGAAACGATGCTAGCTTCACCTCTCAGGAAGCTAACCGTCATTACCAAACGTGTATGTTTCTGACATTCAGGCCAAGTTTTCTGCTTCTGCACAAATGCATCATCGGACTCCAGAACCTTACAGGACAGAACTGCTGGTACCGACAGTTCTGCTTTTACAGAGTTTAGACAGAACTTGTTGCCATGTGATAAACAAATATTGCTAAGTTATATAAAAAATATTATATAGTACAAAGTGCTTATTTCATGCTAAGTGGAAGTCATAATCTGAACGGATTATATTCAAAGTCCTTCAATGGTTTATTGTAAAAAAAAAAGAAAAAAATAATATAGTTCAAATTTAAAAAGAAACTATCTAAAACAGTTCTAGTTCTTGATCTAAAGAGGTAAAAATAAAAGTTTAATTTAAATTAAATTAATTTAAACTGATGAAATCTTGATTTATTGCTACCTTTTTACCTTTGCCAATGTAGTTAGAATTAAATTTGATATTTCTAAAAATCTAATCATGTCGATTATGCTAAGCTGTGCAACTATAGGGGAGGCTAAATGATTAAAGAAGTGAACAGTGTCCTGTTCCACAATTTTCAAAAACATGAAAAAGCTAAAACATTTGGTGAAAAGAGGGTCTAAATGTTTCCAGCTGAAAGCTGGATGTTGAGCATAAAAGGTATAAACAGAAGAAGTCAGAGCTGAAAGTGTTGAATATTTTATGTTTAAATGATTAAAACAGTTGGAGAGCAAAAGACATAGAAAGGCCACTAAAATCAAGAAATCAGTTGAAAAGAACCTGTCTGACAACATGAAGTAGGCCAAAAGATTTCACAAAGCATCCCATCAAGCGCTGATCTAAAGAAATTCAAGAACAGACCAATCTTATATTTATGAAAAAACATCCTGATGATCCCAAAACTCTTTCCAGATCAAAGGAAACTTTTGGAAGGTGTGAAGCTAAAAACCACGATCTATTTCAGAAAAAGGACATCATACTGACAGTCAAACATGGTGGTGGTGGTATGATGGTCTGGGCCTGCTTTGATGCTCCAGGACCTGGATGAGTTGGAATATCCAGGAGGAGGAAATACAGCTATCAGTTTGTGACCTGAGGCATAGTCGTGAACTTTAATGAAATTATTTTTAAAACTAAAAAAAAAATATTTAAAGTGTAGCCAAAGTTGAAAAAAAAAAAAAAAAACTTAAAATCTTGAAAAACTGAAACCTTTCACAGTTTAAACCTTATTCCAGATGTTTCATTGGAGGTCTGACAGATGAAAACACTTAGTTCCTATGAACAAAGAGGGTTCTTTTATTCTGACGTTATGTCTGTTATCAGCACCCTCCCTGATGTTTTCACCTGTTCTAGAAAACCTCCATCACCAAATCGACTGTCTCTACAACCATTACTGGCGGTTCTTCCGGCCCTCCAAAGGCCTCCTTGTTCTCCTACACAACCAGCCGGTTTCAGGGTCCTCTGGCCTGCTGACTACTGACCCCTGGCATGGCTCACAGTCTAGTACTGGCGCCCTCCATTAGCCTAATTACAGCCATGAAAGAGGGGCAGAACAAGGCCGGCATTAGGGCCAATTAGGTCTGCCTAGAACGGGCCTTGCCGGAGTTGGGTTACCCACAAACACTTACATGCTGAAAGGTTACATATTCATCTTACCACTCCCACACCTGAATTAAGCCCTCCCAGCTAAAAATAACACTTCCAGCAATCTACAAGCAGGAACTAATCTCCCGTTTCAGTCCCCGGTGGAGTTTGAACCAGTGGTTTCTAGTCCACCTTGACGTGAGCGGCAAGAAGCTCGAAGAGACAAACCGGGTAAAAGAGAGAGCATCTTGTATCTGTCCATTCATGCGAGTGGATGTGGATGCCGAGCTCGGGGAGCCGGCAGTAATTTGTGGCTGTCACAGGCAGATAATAAGGCTTGTGTCCTCCTTTCAAATAAAAAGGTGGAGATCCTTCTCTTAAGACAACCGTCCTCTCTGTCTGGTTTCCTGGAGGCACCCCTGAAAGTAT
Source organism: Anableps anableps (assembly GCA_014839685.1). Lineage (NCBI taxonomy): Eukaryota > Metazoa > Chordata > Actinopteri > Cyprinodontiformes > Anablepidae > Anableps > Anableps anableps. Next base: position 1,187,335 of record CM026087.1, on the reverse strand, counting down.
GATGGGATGGATGTACGGGTAGATGACTGACTGGCCTCTGCAAGTCAATCAATGCTTGATAAAGCTCTAGAAACAGATTTAATTTCTAGAAACATTAGTTTGCTGTGAGAAGCACGTGGCAGATTCTGTTGATGTCTGTAACCAACAGTAAAGCGACACGCTGGAGATGCAGCTCAGGCATCCTTGACACGTTGGCATGTAGATTGTTTAACCCCAACTCCAGTCCTCAGTGGCTGGTGTCCTAAAACTTTTGGATGCGTCCCTGCTCCAACACACCCGAATCAAGCAAATAGTTCATGACCAGGACGTTGCAAGACTTGCTGACATGTCAAGGAGCTGTTTCAGTCTTTTGATTCAGGTGTGTTGGAGCAGGGACGCATCAAAAAATTGTAGACCCCTGCCCTACAAGCTGGGGTTAAAAATGTGCCCCCCATGCACACGGTCAACTGGCTTCTGTGAGGCGATGATGCGAACCACAACAGAACACTTACAGACACCTTGGCCCGATTGGGTGGTTTTAATTTTGGTTAAAAGAAATTTACCTTGAAGTTACGTTTGAAATCACTTGTGGAAAGACATTTATCTGTATCCAATCACTTATTGAATATTTCACACTTTTTACCTCTCAATCACGGTAGAAACAACTTCTGTTTAAAGTTATCTTAAGAAGCAGCCCTGACTCCCCTAATTTCCATCAAATCTCTGCACATTGACCCTGCGGCAGGCATGCTGGTCAGCCGTTCGCCCACAGCAGCTCCAGCATGTATGGAATCTCCAGCCAGAAGGGTGATTAATTGTGAAATCTGTCTAGAACAACACAAAGCCAAGTCACGGCGCTTACAGAGCAGCTTACCTAAGACTCGCTTGCTGTCAACACTCTCTGATATGATCTATACAGAGGATGAACTTTCCCTGTTTGGGGCTTAACTGATAAACCACATATACAGATAACCACAGGCAGGCACACTCCTCAGTGGGTGTCAATAGCAGGTGAACAGCCACCTGCCTTATGAGCTTCATGCACTATTAGTCAATTCTGCTGGGTGCTAAGAAGTGTAGCATCAACAAATTTTACAAACTGTCATGTTCTAACGGCCTCTAATCTCTATTAAAGACTTTGTTTTATTTGCTATTGTTTATTTAAAGACAGTGGTGTTTGGTTTTTTACATGTCATGTTTACATAGAGGTAGGGGCGCTGATCAGCTGATTGCCAAATACACATTTATAACAATAAAACAAACTGTAGGGCAATATTTTGGTATTTTATGTGATGAATTAGTGCACAGCTGTGAACTTTACTCTGATACCCCTAAGTAACATCCAGCGCCACTAACACCCTTCAGAAGTCACCTGATCAGTAACCAGAGTCCAGGTGTGTGCACTAGAACCTGGGGCTGTTTCCACACCTGATAGTCCGGTGGACTTGGTTCGATTGGAACCAAAACTGCAACATTCGTTCCATTTTCAGAGCTCTGCTGCGGTTCGGTTTCTCACTGCACTGTGTCAAACAAGCCAAACCCTTTGAGCAACCTGTTTCCCTGCTCACTGGGGGTGGCGATGCACCAAGAACCACTGAAGGAAACAACATGAAAACCTCTGAAGATGACAATGAGCACAACTTTCTTCATGAAATGTAAACAAAAATGGAGTCAGGTTAGATTTTAACGTTTGGAGGATTTCTCTTTTGTCTTTGGCAAAAGACAAAAGACCATGAGCTGTTTCTTTCACTAGACTCACGTTTGTCTTGGTTTTATTTTCCCAGAATTCCCTGTAGTCCTCTTCCTGCTTTTGGAGTGGTCTCTGGTCCGCTTGGTGTTCACATCTGCATTCGAACTGCACCAGAGTTCACTTCAACTGAACCGAGACCGAGGTTTGTGGGTGGACCCAAGTTCGATTAGGCGTTCACACCTCCCCAAACAAACCGGACTTGGTAGGCAAACAAACTAGAGTTCGATTAAGGCGGACTAAATAGGGCTGCTGGGAATGCACCCAGAGTCTAACTGCAGCTCTTCAGAGAACATTGGAGAACAACCAGCATCATGGAGACCAAGGAATCCAGGAGCAGATCAGGGAGAACGTTGTGGAGTTTAAAGCAAGGTTTGGTTTTACAACAACATCTTAAACTTTGAACATTTCCCAGAGCTTTGATCAATCTATCATTTGAAAATAGAGAGATGGAGGGACAAGACATGGACGTCCATAGGGGTATCTATGGGCAGGACAACTATTAGCCATTGACTCCAATCAATCCTTTTAGGAAAAGTGGCAAGATGATCGCCATTGTTAAAAGAAAGGCAGAAGAAGTCCTATTTTCAGGACGCTAAAAACCATGAAAAAGAGACAGCAAACATGAGGAAAAAGGAGCTCTGGTCAGATGGGACTAAAAAGATTTTAGCCAACATGCAAAGCACTGCATTAAGGAAAGTTAATACCACACCTTACCCACAGTGAAGCATGATGGTGGCGGAGTCATGCTTTGGGGATGAACTGTTTAAATGATTTGGTAATAATGCTGTTAGATTTGAGACATTTTCTTGAGACATGTCTGGTCGAGCAAGCCTGTTCAAGGGAACTGATCATGTTTAGTATCAGGATATCATCGGTCAACATCTAATTCTTCTTCACAAGTCAACACGGTTAAACCGAGCTACAGTAAACCACCTGTGATTGCTTCTGCTTGGAGATAATGTTGGTTTTACCCACACTCGCGCACCGTTGTGTGAAGAACGTATACGTTGGAAATGATTGAGGATGGGGGTGCCGATGTGTGCGTGGACATCAGGGGGTGTGGGCCATCTGTAGACACCCTGGTCTCCCCTTATCTTGCAGTGAGGTGGGCTGTGTTCGCAGAGATTAAACACAACAAGAACCGCCGAGGCCTAAAGAAACGGAGGAAAACCAGAAACTGCAGCTACTGTTGTTGTTAGCTGAGGAGAAAATCCTTGTTCCCAACACTGATAAGGACATAAAGTGTTTGTGTCCCCAAGGAGGCGGGAGGCAGATTCAGCCTCGGTAGATCTACTGTAATGAATATCAATGGCGAGGAATGGGGCTGCTCCCATCCCTTTGGGCCTCCAGTTTGCTTTCCGCCTCTCTTCTGCTGTCAGAACTGCGACAGGGACGCTATGCATGAAAATGCGCGGCTTAATATATGGTAATGCTATGTAAACACGAGCTGATCTGAGAGGAAGGTTTTCAGGGAGAACAGATTGACGGTCGTCTGTGCTCAAAGCCGAGTCGGCGAGTATATCTTCGGGCCCAACAGTAGCCTGTGAGCACAGTTATCTGCAAATGAATATGATACACTGTACAGGAAGAAGGGAGGAAAGGGTAGATGGGGAAGAATGGGAGGGGGCTTTGTGGTTCCTGCAAACTCAGCATCGCCCCCCTTCCAGCACCCTTCTTCGCCTCCTACTTCCTCACCTTCCTCCTTGTCACCTGAACTGAACAGGGTTTATTTAAATTGGTATTAGGGTGTAGAGGTTACCTGAGCTGCTGTGAAAAGGTGGGAGAAAAAAAATAAAATAAATCACACACACAGTCCAGGGGTACAGTTACCACTCAAAACAGGCTGTCTGGTAAAGGTGGAGGGAGGTGGGGGGGTTCAGCTGGAAGTATTGTCTCTGAAGCGGTGTGGGTTTCCTGGCATGTCCGACATCCTGACACAAGCAGCGCTGCATTCCTGCACAGTGACACCTCATCATCACCGGCTGCCACTCGTCACCTTAAAAATAACCGGGGTTCTCATTTCATGCAGCGGGGCGTCAATTTACATGCCACCAACACAGCAGCAAGGGACGGAATGACAGGAGGACAGAGACAGAGGACGGGAAAGACGAAGGAGAGCCACAATGAGACGACCATCATGGTGTGTGTGTGTGTGTGTGTGTGTGTGTGTGTGTGTGTTGATGCCATAGCCCGAGGCAGCGAGGTGGGATTTGTAAGCCCTTTGTAAGTAACAGGCAGCACTCTTAGCAGGCAGAAGGTATGTTTTTGTGTGAGTAATCCGTGATGGATGTTTTAATTGAAAGCACAAGGCTTTTAAGGCTGTTTTCAGAGACCACAGCCAACATCTGACACCTCCACTCAGACTGGACCCCCTCTTCTAAAACCCAACCTCTGTACAGTCACTCATACAGTATGTAACCTGGGTCAACACCCTTAGCACACTGATTTTATTAAAAACACAAGAATTAAATAACTGCTGACATGTCTTTAGAAAACTAAAGGGTTTGGCCTTTTTGTTGGTTTTTGAAGCGAATAAATAATTTTAGAATTCACTTTTCCAAAACAAAAAGGAGGCTTTGGAGTCAAACCCTTAAAGCTGAATATCTATTTACATACCTAACCACGGTTTTGAATGGAAAACAGATTTTCTTGATATAATAAAGACTATGGCAAATAGATGTGAGGCCACAATGGTGATAAAGAAAAGTCAAGGAGCGAGCACTTTAGCTTACATGCAGGAAACGTGGGTGAGCGCCTGGAATTAAACATTTGAAGAGAACGAATTTCTTCTCACCCACCAAAAACAATCTCAACGTGAGACACACTTTTTGCCCCAGATTAATGGAACAAGTAAAATTTTGGACTTTTTATACTTGGAGCTAGAACAACCCAAGCAGGCAGTCAGCAACTGGACCACCCAGCTGGAGCAGGTGTTATTTGTTAGCATAAAGTGCATCTGGTTAATAAAATGCCTTCTTCTACGGATGTTTTTATTTTATCTGTTTCTGTTAGTAAAACATCTGGTGATGTTTGCAGATTTAATAATTTGGCATGTTTAGCCATAGCTTTTTTTTGGTGCATGAGCCAAATGAAGTAGAGTGTTTTCCAGAAGCTTCAATTAGATTTTATATCAGCAATTAGCTTACCCTACATGCCATGGGTGGAGCACTAGCTTGAAGGGATTTTTTTTTTTTTTTTTTTATAGCTGAGCAACATGTTGCGAGACAAGCAACTGCAGTGTTTTAGGGTTTGAGAAGCAGACAGACAGTATCCTCTGAGAAATGTTCAGTAATCAACATTACTGAGCAAATAAACCTTCACTGGTAAAACATGGATTGATTATGTGTAGAAAAGTGAGACTTGCACACCAGCATTGAGCAGGCTACCTGGGGAGTCAAGACGCTGGTCAGAACTGGAAAGAAATTACATCGTCTACCTGAATGCAACCACAAATGTTTTTTTTCTTTTTCATTAGGTTTTTTCATTCTTCTCTACGGTGAATTACACGAAGACTAAGCTCACCATAGAGAGATTTTAAATCCCTGGGTAGGGTGCCAGTTTATTAGGTTTCCAAGCTACAGCTCTCAGAAAACATTTCTCCCGTAACTTTCCCCTCCTCATAGGATGAATCACCAGAAAAATGTTGAATTCAAATTTGAGCAGCAGACTTTGCTATCACTAATTTTGTCTTTGAAAGCCATTGCATTGGGAACTGATGCCCGAGTCTGGCACTTCACATGTGACGTTATCACTTCGGTAAACTATGGCTGCTTCTGGTTTTAATTTTATGCTGGGGTTTTTTTTTTTTTTTTTTTTTTTTTTTTTTTTTTTTTTTTTTTTTTACATATTTCTAAATAGTAACATTGAAAGCAATAAGCATGAAAACAGTTAAAAAAGGAGAAATTGTAAAAGGAATGATGTGTTGTTTTTCGAGATCTGAAGTTAAGATATGAACAAATGGAGATACATGGGATTTCTCATTTTCTAGAATTACTGCTAACGTTGCAAATTGGGTTTTAATGAATTTGGATGTGCAACAAATATTACTGTCTACTTGCATAAATTCTCATGCATCAGGAACTGTTACTTCAGGAGTTTGTTTTTGGCTTTTAAACTTTAGACATCAGAGAACGTGTTAGTCACCTCTGAGATAGTCTGAAGCCTCACCAACTGGTAATTTTTGGTTGAATTGGGTCGAACCTCCCATTTTAAGTGCCAGAAACACCAGGACCAAGTGTTTTGTAATTTTTCAGTTAATTAAAAAATACTCTGCTTTACTTGCACTCATTTTCTGGAATATCGTTACTTTTTAGAACTTTATTGCAAGAGTTGACTGTTAAATGGTAAAATGCTATGACATAACTGTGGAGATGACAGTGGACTTCTGGAGAAAACCTCAACAACACTGTGTCTACTGCAGATCATCCACAGAACCTGACAGGTCCAGACTAAAACGATCAGGTCTGCAAGGAGGATCATCAGGGCTGACCACCCCTTCATCCAGGACTTGTACAGGTCAAGGGTCAGGGAAGGGCCAGCTAACATCTCTGCAGACCCCACACATGCTGAACACAGTTTGTTTAGACTTTTACCTTCAGATTGATGCCACAGAGCCTAAAGTCCTTGTTTATGGACACACTCTTGGCCAATAAAGCTGATTTTGATTCTAATTCAGATCTAAAGAAAATGATTTTTTATACTTCATGTTGCTGAGCAACTTTTATTGCATTTGTGATGAGCTTTTGTGACATTTGTAGGAAGCTTGGAGCAAATGTATTTGTTTGACCTAAAGTACCAACCAGTACCAAACATGTTATCATCAGCTTTTATATTTGTGTAAATCCTTGTGTAAACAAGAAAACCCAGGCTATCAAAAACAAGCTTCTGCTGCACATGCTTCGAGTGACATCACATTAGGCAACTAAGTAAATTTCTTCTGCTGTATTTGTGTTTTTTAATCAACTTCCTCTTTCAAGGGTGTAACTGTAAATCTGTAAATCTTAAATGAGCCGTTTGAGTCTTATGTGAGAACTCGTGTGATTTTTATGAAATTTTAACAACAGGATGAAAACCATAGCAGCAGTCTGGAGGTTCAGGACAGACTGGAGAGGCTAGATTTTATTATCAAAGATCTTCGGCGATCATTTTGAGCCAAGCTGTTATAAAAACCAGATGATCTGGTCTATGATTGTACTAAGAACTTCCAGAAATGTTTCCTGCAGAACTGCTGCATAACCCACTACTTTCACTGAAAAAAATAATAATTCCTGCAGAATAAAAGGGACTTTTTAACAATGAAACCAGGCACGTTTTCTGCTGGCTTTCAGTGATGATGTTTCCACTTTTTATGCTTGAGCGGCTGACTCCTCACACGGCAGGAGTTTTATCTTGTTCTGTCTTGAATTGTGGAAGAGAGGTTTTTATTATGTAAAAATAAGTTGTAATTTTCAGCTAGAAAAACTACAACTGGTGATTCTGTGTAAGTTTTAAAGTGTAATCGCTGTAACAGACTCACATGTGAAGGTGGAACTCACAAATTTTAAAAGACAGACTTTTCTCGTTTAAGAAATGGTCTTTCTTAATTATAAGAAAGACCATTTTTAAGAGATTTTTTTTAAAAACTTCAAGAAAGTTTCCACACATTTCTTTAGTACTTGGTAGAATAAACTATATGAAGTTAGTCAAATGCTTTCAGTATCCTTCCACAAGCTTCTCAGAGGAGTTTGCTGGAGCTTTGGCCCATTCCTCCTGACAGAAATGCTCAAACTGGATTGCTCACATACACATCTTTTCAGCTTAGGTCCTTAAGCAACTTTTTAACTAAACTTGGTTTGACGCTGAGGGACATCGTCCCTTTGGAAGACCTGTTTGTGTCTGAATTTTCACTTCCTAACTGATGTCTTTGATGTTGCTTTAAAATGTTCTTTCCTCATGAGGCCATCTACTTTGTGACATGCACCAGTCACCAGTTACAGCAAAACACCCCACACTGTGATGTTCTCAGTCCTGCAAGCTTCATCCAAACATAACAATGGTCTTTATGGCCACACACTTCAGGTTTAGCGTCGTCAGTCCACAGGACATGTCTTCAAAACTTAAGGTCTTTGTCCCTGACTGTATTTGCAAGCGTCTAGCTCGTGTGACTGTTCGAAGTGTTTCTTAGTCCTGATGTCATTTAGACTTGAAGCAGACATTTTTCTAACCTGTAAAGGGTTGATTCAGGAAGGCCTTGGGGTAAATGAATGAGCCCTACAGTAACCTGGGTGGGGCCGGGGCCTGAAACCAGGGTCATAAATTTACAACATGATGGGCCAGATTCAGTGAGGGGGACTGACCCTGCTTGACCTGAATGGGTGGGACCTGAGGCCTGTTGGGACTTTCTGCAGCCTCACCTCGAGCTTTCATGCATGTCAGTGCTGCAAAGCTGCAGTGTTTCCCTGGAAAAGTAACAGAGAGGGACTGTTGGAGCTGAGGCAGGAGGGGAGGAGATGGAGAACTTCACAAGGATTTCTTCTTATTCTCTCCTCTCACTACCCGTCAATTTACCCCCCAACACATTTGGAATCAAAACTTAATTAAAATTTTGAATAAATAAAAACAATGTAAAAAAAAAACTGAAGTTATTGAATTCTGAACCCTTTGATAGATTTATCCCCCCCAAACCCAGAATAATGCAAAATAAGATTTAATAACACCTTTCATATGGAGAGTACAAAGCCGGCTATTTGCATTAAAGTGTAAATCGTCGGGGAAAGGCAGCGTGCCTCTAAGCTTATTGATGTTCAGTTCTGAGCAGCCGGGCGGCATTGTTTCATGCCGAAGCTTGACGGATGTCAAGGTGATTATAGTTTAGATCACCCGTAAGAAGACAACGTTTTGAAATGGTAAAATACAGACAGGCAGCACAAAAGCCTTCAAATGTTTGTTTTACTGGGAGGGGAAGAAAGGAGAGAGTGAAAAACTCCCACTGAGTTACAGCGTTCGTTCACGATCCACACAGAGGATGGATGACTGCAGCGCCGTTCAAACAATCCGCCTGGATGGAGCGCTCCTCACAGGGACACAAAGCCTTACGGCAGGAACAGCATCACTGAATGCTCTGTAAGGCCGATCTGCAGCCCTTTACCTGCGTCGGATACTCAGCCGCCAGGCCAGAAAAAGCTTCTCTTCACAGAGATCCTCAGAGGGGTGCAACACCTTGTTTTCCTGCTGATTCATTAATAATCAAAAGAAAATAAAAGTGCTGCCTTGTTGGTGAAACATGTCCTGATTTCAAAGCAGAAGGATAAACATGTCTTCTGAATTTGTTTAGGGGGGGCTTGAAGTTCCCTGGATGACATTTTTAACAATGTTCAGAGGGGAGATTTCACTTCTCTCAAATGATTCATATTGAGATCAAATGAAAAACACTTATCCTCCATGACGTTGTTCGATTCCAGCTGATGAACAGTAGATCTTTGCCTTGGCCTCCTCAGGCTTTGTGCAGCAGGGAATCCTGCTACCTCCAGGTTCAAAGTGTGCATTTCCCATCTGTGCTGGAACCCATCGAACTGACTGCTGATAGGACGGCTGACAGAGGGGACACGCCTCACATATGCAGATGATGATGTGCCTTGTGCGTGTGAGCAACGACCGCGTCTTTGCCACAAATATACAGTAGACGCTGCTCACGTGGAGCCTCGAGGCAGAGTTTCCAACTGACTTGACTGACAGGAGCTAAATTAAAGCTCTTAAACCGAGGTGTTAGTTCTCTTTGGCAGCAGCAGAAATAATTAGCAGGTCTGAGCAGTTTTACTGTCGTCATGAGAAGTGAAGGTGAAGGAGTCAGATGCAGCGCATATGTGCAAAAAATAAACGTTTCTATCTGACTTCTCTTTTTTCTCCATAGAAGGTATGCCTGGTCCAGTTTTTCCTATGTTTAGCTGTGTCTTTTTCCTGGACAGAGATGTTGACAGAGCTACTACTGTCATTAGAAAGTAGTCCGGGCTCAGCTGTGCCTCCTGCTTGGACTGAGTGACTGATGTAGCCTTTCCTGCGGTTCTGGCTGTTTTTATTTATTTTTCAGAGAAGTAACAGCTGACTCAATGTTCAACTCTTTTCCCTTTTCCTGGAGAGTGATGGCGCCACTTTTTAAAATCTCCCCTACAGAACGTTGCACTGAACACTTAGTTCCTCACATAAACATTCTGAATGAGTTCCAGTATAAAACAAAGCTGTGTTCTTTCAGCACTGAACTGACAGGGATGTGCCAGATAATTTTGGTCCCTATACTTCAGTTACAGTGTAAATATGGAAATTATCTTTGATACAGAATAAATGTTAACATGTGCTTCAGTCGTAGATATTTAGCACATCTTGACCTTGGTTATACCGTCTTTGACTGCAGATGTTTAACTGCTGATGTCGAGGAAGTTCCATCTTATTTTTCTGAAACATGAAAACACAACCTGTCCATCAAAGTGCCCCGATATATGATCAATAAATCCTCCATCCAACCTGCTGCCACATGCCTCCATTTTTCATTTATTATCATTTCCCCGCAGGAGAGAAGAAGCACTTTCCCAGTTCACTGCAGCCTTGAAAAGGAAAACGGCTCCAAATCATCGATTTTCACTACAAAGATTTTCAAATTTTCTCCCATTTCCTCTTGAAGTGAAATATTTCAGTGGGCAGACGAAAGACGGAGGTGAAATGGACGGAGAGGATGGATGGAAGTCTGGATATATGAAGGCGAAGCAGCGAGCAGAGGGAGAAGGGGGGGAGGTCAGGTTAGGGGTCACGTGTGTGAGAGAGATAAGGCCTCCTCATTCCATTTTGACTGACGGGCCAGGGGAGGACCCTCCACCCCACCTTGTCCATAACTCCTCCCTGCAGCTATCATACTTTCTCTGCAGCCCATCATTCTCTGCCTCTATCGTTCTCTCCATCACCTCCTCCTCCATCTGTCGCCTCCCTGCTCCTCTGAACTCGTTTTCCTCTCCACCCTGCTGTCTGGTTTCTGCATCCTTTCTTGTCACGAAGCTTCTTGTTTCCTCTTTCTCTTTGTTTCGCTGACCGGACTCTGAGTGACATGACTGAGCGTTGGCTCTTATGCATCTGGATGGAGAACATGTCTGAGCATTGGTTTTTTTCAGGTCTTGCCACAGATTCTCAATTGGATTTAGATCTGAACTTTGACTAGACCGTTCCAAGCTATGAATCTGCTTTGATCTAAACCATCCCATAATATCTCTGCATGTTCAGGGTGGTTGTCCTGCTGGAAAGTGAACCTCCACCCCAGTTTCATCTTTTCTTCCAGGATTGACCTGCATTTATCTCATCAACTCTGATCAGCTTCCCTGTCCCACAGGATGATGCTGCCACTACAGTGGGAATAGTATGTTCAGGCTACTGTGCGGAGTTAGCTTCTCTTCTCACACAGTGCTTTACATGAAGGCCAGAAAGTTGAGTTTTGGCCTCATCTCTGATAGTAGCACCTTCTATAGAGTAAAGAGAGCAGAATATAAATGTGTGCTGCAGTTTTTGGATTATATTTGTATAAAATGTTCCATTTTTCCTTCTGCTTCCCAGTTTTACTCCACGTCATGTTGGTCTGTCACATGAACTCCCAGTAAAAGAAGCTGAAGTTTCTGGTTGGAACCTGAAAAAGTGGAAAAACTTCAGGTGTGCAAAGACTTGTGCAAGGCAACGCAACAAGCCAGTTCTGGTACTTTCTAAACAGCAACAGAATGCGACGCATATGGACCCTTTACCTGAGCGGAGCAGCACATGTTTATTTAGCTCCGTGTTGTACGGACACGGTGAGGGTGGTATGATGGTCGGGGATCGTTATTTAAGAGCAAATTTGTTATTTCTGTGGCTTATTTTGTATTATTTATGCTGTGAATTAAGTCAGTCAAAAAACCCCCACAGCATGACACTACCACCACCATGCTCAGTGTTCTTGGGTTTTTAAAGCCTCACCTTGGGTGATTTCTCCATGTGGGCCGCTGCAAATATAAGATGAGGTGCGCGGTGTCAGTTTCAAAGCAGGGGCTTCTTTCTTGTGGCACCTTCTTCTTCTGTGACGATGTTAAGATGGTGTTCCAGAAGTTTCCGCTTCACAAACCACCCTGGATGGAGAACAGTTTAAATAAATTATTGAAATCCCCAAAATAAAGTAGCTAAGATCCCTTAAAATAAATAGCAGTCAGTCATTAGTTAATGCAAAGCTGCAATATCTTTTGCACTGAAAATAATCAGTCAAAAGTCAGTTTTGCAACAAAACCCTTTAATGGTTACAAAGTGCACATAATTCTGACCAAAACCTTGATCTCTAACCTGATAAAAACCATTGAAGCTCTCGGTTTTTATTCTTTTTTCCAGCCTAAGCAAGAAAGACAAATGCAAGACGTGAAAGATGCAAACAAAAGGCTTGAGAGCTGTTCCAAAAGGCATTATCTTCGTTTTTTAGTACCAAACAAAACCCAACAATGCACCACAGCAACAGGATCCTGCGTGCAGAGCCGGAGAATGGAGCTGAGGCTGTTGTGAGAAGTGGGAGAGGAGACGAGACAAAGCGGGATGAGAAGGACGATCTTCATTGTGGCGTCTTCTGCCATGAAAAGACACCGACGCAGAGTCCACAGGGCCGCTGCCAGCTGCAGAACAATCGAAGCAGCGCGGCACGGCGCGGCACGGCGCGGCGCTTTACGGCACGACCACACCGCCCATCTAAACACATTAGGACAGCATTGTTGAAGCCATATTCATCTCTGCCACTTTGAATGGCTGCACAGAGATTCATGTGCAATCAGAACATCTCTTCATATCAGAAGCATCTTACATTTACATAACCCTCTCATTCACACGCCCACGTTTATTTCCCCACTTTCTTAAAGCATCATTTAATTTCTCTGTCCCAAAGAATTTAAAATAGACTTTAATCAGGGTAGATTAGATGCCATTTCAGATGGAAGTGGCATTTGGAGGCTTTTCTTGGCTCCAATAGGACACATGCTGCATAAAGGGAGAATATAATCTATGCATCACTGGTTCCACAGGATTACGGCAGAAAAAAAAGGAAAGAGTGGAGAGAAATGGTGAGTAAGGGAGACTGACGGAGAGGGGGAAGATGTCAGGTTCTCTCTCCGTATGAAAACACCAGACGCAGCAGAGGAGCGGATTGGATTCACTTTTTTAAAATGTCACCCAACATCTGTTTCATATTTATGATGGTGGCGCTGCCTCCCCGATGCCCCCTTCAACACTTGGCCGATTCTATCTCTGCCTCGGATTACCCCCACTACCCACCAATGCATAATTTATAAGGCTAATCTTTCAATGAAAGACTGCAGACAGAGAGGAAAGGAAGTGTGGGAGAGAGGAAGAGGAATAAAAATGAATTATGAAGAAGAAAAAAAACTGCCAGATTTTTTGCTGATATGCAAAGTGAACGGCTGATTTTGGAGATGATACCTTAAGTATCTCATGTAGTAATTAACAGGATTAAGTGAGTGGGCTTCTGATAAGGTGGGGAAACAATTCAGGATTGGGCACATCTTGTCCTCTTTAACCCAAACAGAGACATATCAGCGCATGTGGCCCATGTTTTCTTTTCTTCTGTAATTTGTGATGCCTTCAGATCCCCCGATAAGCTCTGGATGTCATTAATATCACTAATGATAGCGCTGTAGCTATCTCCAGTGATGGAGCTGTATTACAAATAATCCTGCTGGGCTAGGGTGGCTGAGGGGGGGGGGTTCTCCAGATTAGGGGCAGAAGTTGCTGCCATTGGCTCTTTTTTCCTTCTTACCATTTGATGGTTGTCAGTTTTACGCCATGAGACCAGAACCACATGAGTTCTGGTTTTTGTCCACGTGTCTTTCCTCCAGAACATCTTAAACGACTTTCCGTTTCCCCCTCCTTACTCAGCTCTGCGCCGTCCCCCCCTGCGCTCTCGTCTTTTCGTCAGCTTTATTATAAAAAGTACACAGTTTCGATAGAGTGCCCTCCTGACATTTTCGACTTATTAGTTAGTTTTCATGCCGTCTTCAATCAGCCCCCTTAATCCTCACAGGGAGCAGCGCTTTTAATTCACAGATGGGCTGATAAGGGCCGCCTAGCAAAGCACCAGAGAGGCAGCGGCAGCAGCAACGCTAGCAAAGCAGGCCTCGGATGAGCAGGGGAGGAGTGGGGGGTGGGAGAAGAAAAGAAGACGAGAAAAAAACGATTTACACGTAGATGAATCGTGCTTACAAGATGGAACCCTGGGCATTAGGAGCGGATCTGAATTTCCTATCTGTCATTTTTTCCCCACCTCCTTCTGCAGCAGCATTCGTTCAGTTTTTTTCATTCCCTCTCTCTCTCTCTTTTTTCTCCCCTCCTTCTTCTCCGCCATTACCCTTGCTGATTGCAATCTTTAAGCGCCATTGGGCCCACTGCTTCTGCAGTTTTTAATCTGTCTTTAATCCCATAGATTTTAAATATTCCCCAGCTCCCGGAGACTGGAGGCAATTAACTGCCCTTCTGATGCTCTCCTTATCAGTTGCCTCCTTGTATCTCTCTGAAGCAGCCTCAAGACACTGCCAGAGCTGACAAATAATACCGCCATTTACTGCTGAGCATCCTCGGGGACTTGAAGGGAGCGCGGCGCAGCCACCGCCGCATTCTAAACAGGTATTTGGTAAACATATCATACGGAGGAGAGCGAGGGGGGAGAAATCCTGCAACAGCACTCCCAAAAGCAATGCATGTTTGTCTGTTTGCCATTTCCTTTAGTATGTCTGTGTGTTTCTCCTCAGAAAGAGGACAAAAGATCGTCTTCCAGCCCCTTGCTGATCCCAGGAAGGCCGGCATGTTTGGGGAGGTGTGAACGCGTCATCGAACTCTGGTCCGTCTTCAATCCTCGGACTCGGTTCGGTTGAAGAGAAAGAACTCTGATGTGGTTCGAATGCATATGTGAACGCCAAGCGGACCAGAGACTGCTGCAAAAGCAGGTCCATCCAGGTACCTAAACATCACGAAGACAACTTGCTTTACACCAGGTGGGCTGGTCAGAAGCGGACTACAGCGCAGGGCATTCTGGGTAAATATAACCAAAACAAACGCGGGAGTCTGGCGCTAGCGGGAGAAATGGCTCGTCGTCTTTTACCAACAACAAAAGTACAATCCTACAGCTACTAAAATCTGACGCCACTCCATTTTTGTTTACATTTCGTGAAGAAGGAAGTGGCCTCATTTTCATCTTCAGAGGTTTTTGTGTAATTTCCTACAGTGGTTCTTAGTGCAGCGCCCCTACAGGCGAGGAGGGGAACAGGTTGCTCAAAGGCTTTGGTTCATTTGACACAGTGCAGAGAGAAAGAGAACTGCAGCAGCTGGAAATGGAACAAATATTGCAGTTTTGGTCCCAACTGAAACGAGTCTACCAGACTATCAGGCAGGAAAACAGCCTTAGAGCATCCAGGTACCTAAACATCACGAAGACAACTTGCTTTACACCAGGTGGGCTGGTCAGAGTATTTTCACCAACAACCATCACTCAGTTTTACATCGAATGGTCTAGAAAAGAGAACATATCTAGTTGTGTGGAACGCTGTCGATGTCAGAGGTCAGAAGAGACCTCAGCAACATTTAGGTTGGCAGCAGAGGTTACATGATGGTACCAAGGAGTCTAAAAACATGCCAAAAAAAACCTTCCCCACATCATGACACCACCACCACCAGCCTGAACCAGTAATACAAGGCAGGGCGGATCCAAGCCGTCATGATGTTTTCACCAAATTCTGATTGTTGCAGCTTAAATAGTGACCAACTGGACCGGGAAACATTTCTGCAGTCGGCTCTGGTCCAGTTCTGGTGAGTCTGTGTGAATTATTGTCTCAGGTTCCTGTTCTTAGCTGACAGGAGCGGCACCAACAGCTCACCTGTGAGATGTGGTGGAATGGGAGATTCTCATCATGGATGTTGAGCCAACAAATCTGCAACAACTGTGTGAAGCTATCACATTAATATGGACCAAAATCTCTGACAATTAAGGCGGTTCTGAAGCGGAAAAAATAAGGCTCTGAGTTGGAACGAGCAGTTTGAAAACAGGGGTGTAACTACATGTTGTAGAATAAGATCTTAGAATATTTCACCCCAATATTTCTCATCAAAGTAAAGTTTGTTTCACCAAACTATCCAGCTGCTGCCATCTTGTCACTTCGTCAGTGGAAGCCTTGGATATGAAGGGGAGATTGAAGTTTGACACCCTTTTTCCTTGTTTGAGACTTTTATTTTGAAGTAATGAAGGAAGCAGATCTTAAGTTGTCCTGTGATAATGGAGACGGTTTGTGTGGCTGGTCGTAGCCCCATTTTATACACTTATGCTGCCATTTTATCCCTTTTGGATTTTGGAAAAAGGCACATGAAAACAAGATTTTGATGGTAAACTGAGAAGTAGAGCTGGCCCAGTCTTTGAAAGCATCTCATCCAGAGGTGTTCAAGCCATACAGTGAAGCAATGGGTGCTGTTCTGCTAGATTAAACTGTCAGTCTGTACCCTACAAGAATCTGGAAAAACAGTGGCCACCAGATGCAAGAAGCCATGCTGCACAGGAAAAACACACATCTACTGTAACAGATATAAAGCCCACATCTGCTTTGTGCCACACTGAAACTGCTTCACAGCTGCTCATCCAAAATGAGAGATTGCATGAAAATACCCAGCAAGCTGACGCTTTGCTAACTGTTTGGTAACTGTGTAATCTGTTGTTACATATTTACCTTACTATACATAAAAGCATGTCAATGCATTTGAAAGTTCAATGATACATTTATGAAGCTAAAACTATGTTTTGTATTCTATATTCTGTATTCAGACATGTATATGTAAAAGAACGACCGCTTTACTAAACTAGAGCAGGATTTGTTTCCTGTTTTTCAGGATCTGAACAGAGACCCAGGAGCGTTTAGCTCCATTTTCACCTTTGCCAAATGGTTCGGCTCCACAGGAGATGGCCGAGGTTCCCTCTTCCCAATCTATCCCATCTCTCCTCTGGATAATGTGCCCCATGGCAGAGCAGTGAATGCAATCACCAGCGCGTGCACCACAAGCCTGCTAACAACACCACAAGACAGTGCGGCTCAGCCAAACCCAGCAGATAACCATCAGCTAAGAGCTTTGTGACATCATCAGAGCGAGGACGGCTACTGACTCCATGCCAGGTTAGAGAGCTGCTAATCCAAGCCGCAGACTGCAGCAACACAGGCGGAGACAAAAGCAGAGAATGTGCATCATTACAAACACTCTTAAACTCTTAAGCTCATTGTTGACCCGGACAGCACAGACACTGGAATGAAGCTTGGACCTTTTCCTCACGTCTTGTAATGGAAAAGTGAGGACCATGATTACATTTTTATGAAAACAGAACTTCTCTGAGGTGTTCTCGACGAGCGGAGAGCTGTTGGTGTTATCGGCTGGTCTCTGGTTTTGGGTTACTAACTGTCCGTTAAGATCACATTCAGTTGCAGAGACGCAGCTCTCTTAACGGGGTGGGGGTTGTCAAATTATGATTGCAAATGCACCACAGATGTCTGCTTCATACATGTACACAGAGATGATTTTTTTCCCCCAAATCTTTGTCCTGAAGTAGATGTGGGTTGGAGTTCAGAGAGCCGGTGGAGGTGAGGAGGATGCATCAGAGGCTTGTATATGATACACCAACACAAAGAAGTGTATCACTTCTGGAAGGAAAACCCAGTTTTCAGCATCTTTTATGACGTAATTCCCCTAAATAAAATCAAATACAACCTATTGCCTTCTGACGCCAGCCGACAGGACGACTGCTGATCATGCAATCCAAAAAGAAAGCCTGAAGTCCTGTTTGCAGCAAACCATGGAGGAAACAAAGCAACCATGTGGATCTGATCAGAGGAGACCCAAACTGATCAGAACGAGTGGAGAAAAACTAACACTGCACTCTTAACACATGAAACACGGTGGTGGCAGCATCATGCTGTGGTCAGAGTTGATGGGAAGATGGATGGGGCGAAATCCTGGAGGAAAACCTGCAGAAGACCTGAGACTGGGGTGGAAGTTCACCTTCCAGCAGGACGACCACCCTGAACATCCATCCAGAGATGTTACGGGATGGTTTAGATCAAAGCAGACTCATGGTTAGAATGATCTAGTCAAAGTACAGACCTAAATCTGTTCACAGATATTCTCCATCTGATCTGACTGAGCTTGAGATGTTTTACAAAGAAGACTGATCAACACCTTCAGCCTATAGATGTTGAAAGCTGGTGGAGATGAGCCCCAGCAGACCGGCTCCTCCAAACGTCACCCAGGGAGACTGAAAATAGATACACGCCGCTCTTCTCAGATTTTTATTCACAGAAAATGAAAGAATATTAATTCTTTTTGTTCGACTTTACAAATATGCCCAACTGGACGCAGTGTAAGGTGCTGCATCCCGGAGAAGAAGCTGCTGGCCGATGCCTTTCTGTGCATCGTCTCTAATCCAGCCGCACTTTGTTTCTGCGTTAAGATGTGCTTGCTGTGTGGTTTGGGACGCTAAAGCTGGTGCTGCCCCCCGAGCGTGGCCGACACAGATCCAGAGAACCACGGGGTCCAACGAGTGGGCCCAAGGTCTGCAGCTCCATCCTGCAGACAGGAGAGCGCGCCAGGCAGGGCTTGGGCCAAGAGGGGTGGGGGTTAGTGGGGGACAACCACTCTCATCCTTTTAAAACCTCAGCTCTTGGGTCACACTAGGGGGCCACCCAATTTCACAGTACAGAACGGCGTAAGCCTGGAAAAACAAACATCCTGCTGCATCCTGCAGCTTCCGCGGGAGTCTCTGCAATTCACTTGAAAAGAGAAGACTGAGGTGAAAGTTGGAAACCAGCATTTTCATCCCTGCAACATGAAACACTGCAGCACTCTGCCTCCTTATCAGCTCCCTTCTCATCAACGAAGGCTGCTGATGGAGGCTGGTGGGGCGGGAAAGGGCGGGGGCGCCGGGCTAAGCCGAACCCCCTCCAACCCCGTCACCCCTCACGCACATACACACACTCCACCCGTCGAGTCCACCCTCCTCCCCTGGTTTCCGTGGCGACTGCTAAGCCCGAAGTTACGGTAAAGCTGGTGTGCCGCTGAGCCCTGGGCAGGATTTGTGACAGAGAAATCACATCAGCCTATGCTGATTAACAATTCCATTCCACCCTGAGATTTATATAAAAAAACTATCTTACATTTGGCTTTTTAATAGGAACGATCGCTATCTCAAATTGAGTCCCTGCAAACTTTAATAAAGGCTACAGGGTTGAGTGGCATTTTGCATGCTGATTTAGGCCCGATTGGCGGCTTTTGATGAGAGGGAGGCTGCTATGTAAAGCGGTGCTCCCAGCGCTTTTCCACATCGCCGGTTCAAATGCAGAAGGATAAGAACATGAAGAAAAAAATACCACTTCCATCTGCAATCTCCGGATTTCTCTCTGCTTCCCCCCCGCTCTCGCTCTCACTTTTTTTTTTTTCAGAGAAATGATTGACTGTTGAATATGAATAAAACGGAAAGGAAAGAAGCAGAAATAGAGAGAGGCTGCGCTGCAGACAGAAGGGAGATGGAGGAAGAGACGGAGAGAGGGAAGGGGAATAAAAGAAACCCTCTCCTGGACTTCTTTCCTCTGGAGGTGAAAAATAAAATCATAAAGCCGAGCTTTTTATGCTCTCCCATTCTGACATTTGGAGAATGGTATTAGTGTAGAATATTCACAGTGTGGAGAGAGGACCATGGGCTCAGCGCAGAGCTGTTGGGAAGGAGGGAGGAAGGGGCATTGAATTTACAAAAACATTGCTAGAAACACTCCACCCCTCAGCGCCGACCCCTCAAATCTACATCAGTATTAAAACACTATTTATAGCAAGAGTTCAGCTTAATGGGATAATCAGCTCTATTTGTAAAGATACTGGATAATCTCCAACAGTTTTATGGGCATAAAGATCTGGAACATTTTAGTTGGATATTCAGCTTTTTGGGGGACGTTTCAGATAACTCCTGCATCCCTGTGGAGACGAAAGGAATGTTGTTGGGTTTAATACAAATACACTATTGTTTCCTGGTCTTATTTCTCCTTACAGCATAAAAAGGAGCAGGTCATATGAATCATTTATGACCACAGACATCTGGGTATATGATTGGGATTTTATGTAACAACTTAAAGTTTTATGGGTAAAAATAGGAAAATTTGGCTGTGCATTTGTTGTCAGCCCCACCCAGCTGGTGCTTTGCAGGATGAGCTTTTGCTACAGTTAACGCTGCAGATCTTTTGAGTTATGTCTCCACAATACTCCAAATGATTTTTTTTTTTATTATTCTGCTGAAATAAAAGAACTGGCATCCTCCTGAACGTGATGACGTCTTCCTCAGTAAGTGAGGCAGCGTTGGAGGTAACTGTCGGACCTGATCGGTGTTTGGACTGTTCTGATCCAATCCATCACAATGTTCTCTCAGGAATATTGGAAAAATCATCAGATAGCATGGGATCAGTTTTCACTGTTATGCCGATGATATGCAGATATATCCATCCATAAATCCTGATGAATCCAATCCATCAGGTAGATTATAGGCAAGCCCTGAGGACAGAAAAACCCGGATGACACTAAATTTTCTTCTTTGAAATTCTGACAAGAGAGAAGTTGTTTTTGGACCAGAACCTCAGAAAAGACACTGCTTAGTCAATCACTTGATCTGGGAGGTAATAAATTAGTAACAGAAAGAACCTCAGTGTTATTTTTGACCAGGATATATCACTGAAGTGCCATAATAAGCATGTTTCTGGGATTTCCTTCTTTCATCTCTGGAATATTGCCAAAATTAGAAATATTCTGTCCAGGAGTGATGCTGAAAAAGGCCCCGTAGACACCCGTCTACTTTCTAGACCAGGCTTAAACCCTTCCTCTTTGATAAAGCTGGTAGTTAGACTGGCTGAGGTTATCCTGAGCTGTTTCTGTAGCTATGCTGCCGTAGGCTGAGGCTGTTGGAGGACAAACTGACCACTTCTCCTTCAAATCACCCATTATTCCCTTGCATTCTGTTTAGCCGCAACACCTTCCTGGAGGGGGCCGATCGGTTGAGCTATGGCTGCTAGTAACTTCGGGGATGATACGCTTGTCTCTCTCCTAGACAAAGCAACTGAAGGAGCTGTTGCTGTGAGTAACCATCATGTACTCATGGCATTCATTTTACTACTGGCTCGTAGGTTAGATGTTTAGCTGTGGCCAATTGGTTGCAGTTGCTTTTATTTAGGGGTGTTGAAGTAAAGGGGGTTCAACAGTTTATGCATAATGGCCCACATTCCGAAGCCACTTAGACAACCAAATATTTGATTGTGTGTTTTACTTTTCTCAGTCTACCGTTAGAAAAGGGGGTTCTTTGACACCAGAAGGGGTTTCCTATAAGTGGGTCATCACTCATAATTATTCTAGTTTTGGGCTCATAATCTGTCATCATCAGAGTTGACTGTTCCAGTCAGTCAATGAAAGTAGAGTGTGATTAAAAATCTTCAGGAAATACCACACAACTAAATGAATCACACATGAGATGGGCTGGATGGCACAGCGGTTGTTGCACTGTTGCTGGCGATTGGAAGGTTCAGAGGTCTTTGTGGAGTTTTCAAAGTCTCCCTGCTCATGTGTTGGTTCTCTCTTGGTACTCTAGGTTCCTCCCACAGCCTTTAAACATTGACATTGTTTGACATATTCAGTGTGCTCCCTCTTCCTGCTAGTGGACTGATGGAGAAACGCAACAGCCTACCTTCAGCCCATGAATCTGCAGGAATTAAGCTGCGATCTAAAATGGATACACTAGAGTTAAGCATTTCATGATTATCTCCATAACCGATAAAACTACTTAAATGCCAAGAGAATTAAACTGGTACAAAATGGAAGTTTGTTTGGGATAAAATGGACCGCTTTTCGGACAGCCTGACCTGGAGCTTTTCCATGTGGAACAGGTAAGTTTTTCCATCTCAAATAAAAAGTAGAGGTTTAAATCATCATCATGTCAGATGTAGAGTTTAGCTTTGTTGGGAACAACCACTCCTGGCTCATCCAGAGCTGCTTTTGAAATAAAAAGAGAGATGAAGAGGAGCAAGAATGGGGGGAGTTAAGAGGAAGAGGGCCAATGGAAGGCATCCAACAGGATCAGTGAGTAGGGCATGCTGCCAATCCCTGACTGACACACACACACACACACACACACACACACACACACACACACACACACACACACACACACTATTTCTGGCATGGCTCTCTCCCTTAAGGAATCCCTCATCCACCCTGCAGGGTGAACCACATCCACCAGGAGTCGATATCCCACCCCGGTCACTCGGAAAACCACGGAGAAATGCATTTCACCTGGATGCAGCTTTGCAGGATGACGGCTTTGTTGGGAGGAGGACGGTGGAAAATCCGGCAACATAGTGACAGTAAATCCAACATGAGGTCTGATCCAAGTTGTGAGACACTAATTCTTACTCTTCCTGTTTCATTATTGCAGCAACACTGTCCTATACATGGTAATGGATAAAATAGGCAGATAGCGGTGACGGGTAGAGACTCATTTCTGCAGACCAAAGATGTTGCAACAGCTAAAAATGGTCTATTAAAGGGTGATTAAAGTGAAAACATGGAAACAGGAAACATTACAAGAATATTTGAGATGACATCTACCTTCACATTAATTAGATCAAGTACATTGATTAGTGTCTTGATTATAAGGTGAACTGTCAGTGTACTCAGTGTTCATTAAATGCATTAGAACTGAACACTAACACTAAGGTTTTCTACAAGCAGTAGTTCAGGTTTACACATCTATATGGGAAAGGTGAGGGAAAAATTAAAACCTTAGATTCAACAACTGCATGTTGGGTCATTTAAATTAAAGGACCAGATTCTGATAACCGTCTCCGTTTGTTTTGTTTTTTTTACAATCATAGGAAGAACTCGTTAAAAACAGCAGCTAAGTCTGAAATAATTAATCACTTAGAAGTTTTGATTCAGAAAGCTGTTCAAACTAAATCATGGGCCGATCATTTAGAAATCAATCAGCTTGATTAACTGACAGAACTGATTACCCATTTCATTAATAATATCGATTTTAACCAATCACTGCGTAAACAATAAGTAACTTATTCACTCAGAGTGAACTGATTCTGTATTTTTGTCATTTTTGGGGTGTTTAAATGCTAATTTAAATAGGTCATAATGGTTTGCACCAACCCTCAGGTGTAGAAGTCCTGAATCAGAATTTCAGCTTCAGGATCCATTCAAGAATCCACTCCATTGTTCCCACACTGACAGCCCTTGTGTCAATAGTACGGTGCATTAATTTGCATACTGGGAAAAACCCTGCTGTCCCAGTACAATGGGCCTAAACATTGTCAGAAAAGCAGCAAGGTTCCAGGATGTTGGTTTAGCACTGAATCATAAACACTGGACTCGAAGATCAGCTTGAAGAAGATGAAAGAAGGTGGTGGTACTTTCTACACCTGGTCGTAGTATCGGAGGACGTGACCCAGCCTATTTAGTGAGGCGTGTGTTTGGTTGTGTGGTCACTGAAGGGCTACTGGTCATCAAAGAGGATCTTCAGACAGATCCACACTCCTGCCCCTCCCTAAACCAGCCCAGGACCCTGGTGATACTAACTTCCACCTCCTTCACCGTCTCCTCCTGGCCAATGCTTCCCTTCAGCTCTGATAAGATGCTATCAGCAACCCTTTAAGCACTTGAGAGGCACTTTAGGAGATCACTGGAGCCATTACCATGAAAAGTAAAAGATACAGGCTATATTGATGCCAGATTAATACTGACCACCATGTTATTGATTTCTGCTCCCTCTCCCTGTTTACTCTCCCAGTTTTTCTTCTTCTCAAGTCCGGACCTCTGGCAGCGATCTTATTTTATGATGGAGTAACTCTCTCTTCCTCCCCCTCATTCTTCTTTGGTGAAGGGCCACTATCTGCACTTTCACAGGGCCATCCTTTAAAAGGTGCAGAGCAAAGGCTCACCGTTATCTGCTGATGTTATTCAATTGTTACAGGACAATCTGGGCCATTAGCTGCTGTGTTAAATAATGCATCCGCTTTTAAAGGCGAGCCTTATCTCTTCCCTCTCTGTGTGTATTTTTTAACATTATTAGTATAGAAGTGTAATGAAAGGTCCCCTCCTGATGGACGCTGATATACATCCAAGGTCTCTCTGCAATCCTCCGACTCCTCCACAGCAACACATAAACAAACGGTGACCTTTTTAATGAAGCCTGACTTTATCTGGATTTATTAAAAAGGACAACAAGAAGCAGAAACGCTTCAGACGAGATAAAAATGGATTCATATGTGCTCAACCCAAGGCAGACAATCGATCGCAGCATGGACGCTTGGGAGTGTGTTGCTACGAGACGCTAAAGAAGGGAGCGAAAGGAGGAAGAGGTGAGCATCCTAAACCCGAATGTAGACAAAGAGAGCAGGAAACAGGAGGATGCGAGGGATGAGTGCAGAGAGAGAGGGAAGGATGGAGGCTGGGGTGGGGATGGCGGCACAAGAGCGATAACCACAGTGTCTTCAGTCACAGATTTACACAGGCCATTGCACTCCCATTCTCCCCGGCTCTTATCACAGGAATTATTGAGCAGTGTGGCATACCATTAAAAATTCTGCTTAGATTTCACAAAATCAAATTGCGTAAGGTAATGAACGAAGCTTTCAAATGGACTGCTGGGTGATACTCGTTCTCAGCGGGGAGAAATACATCTCAGTCATAATTCGCTATCTTTATTGTACTTCAACGCAGACTTAACTATGCTGCCAGGACAGTGGAAAGCTTAATAATAGCTGTTGCCCTTGATGTTAAAGGGATGATTTTGTGGCTATGGCTTTGTAACCATTCCTCCCTCTACTGAGACTCTATCTATCCCTCCTCTGTCGTTCTCCTCTGTTTCATTTCATCCCTCTGCATTTTTTTGCCACTTGCTCCATCAGAGACGATCCCATGGGTCAAAGTGGGCTTTTAGAACGAGGATCCAGAACCAGGCTCATTTTCTGCCACATTTCAAGGATGTCGGCACCCATGTTTAGATTGGCTCAAACGCATACATCAGCACCGGCAGGCACACCACGTCATTAAAAATGATTCTGTGCATGTGAAGACAGAGCTTGCTGGTCTCGTTCTCACAAACTCAACCAAAGAAAGGCTGCCCTGTCTGCATTTACTTAATAAACAATGGAGTGAGATGACTTTGAAGGAGCGGCAGATCGAGCTATTAATCTTATTGTGCAAGAGTGTTGCTGTTGGAACAGTTTGGCAATTAGCAACACAGACAGCAATAAGGAAACATGAAGAAGGTCTTTAACTTGAACAATAGAGCAAAGCTAAAAGTCAGTTTCCATTAGATTTTGTGTTTTATTTTAAATAAAGGGAGAAGACTTCTCTGCTTTTTGCAGATGATGTGGTTCTGCTGGCTTCATCAGACTGTGATCTCCAGCTTTCACTGGAGCAGTTCACAGCTGAGTGTGAAGCTGCCGGGGTGAAAATCAGATCCAAGACTATGGTCTTGAGCTGGAAAAGGGAAGAGGTTCTGCCCCAAGAGGAGGAGTTCAAGTATCTCAGGGTCTTGAAAATGGACCAGGAGGTTGATGGGTGGATTGGTGTTATCTGCAGTGATGTTAGCTCTGCACCATTCTGTTGTGGGGGAAGAGAGAGCTGAGCTAAAAGGCGAAATTCTTGATTTACTGGTTGATCTATACGTTCCTACCTTTTGGGTAGTGACCAAAAGAACAAGCTCGCGGATACAAAGTTTCCTCCGCAGGGTGTCTGGGCTCTCCCTTAGAAGTAGGGTGAGAAGTTCAATCACCCAGGAGGGGCACAGAGTAGATCTGCTGCTTCTCCACCTCGAGAGGAGCCAGCTTAGGTGGCTCAAGCATCTGGTTAGGATGGAGGCTTCCCTGTTGAGGTGTTCTGGACACATCCCACCGGAAGGAGACTCACAGGAAGAGACAGGACATGTTGGAGAGACTGCTTTTCACTCTGGATTCCTAATTCCACTCATGTTTATGAGTCACAGTACAACAGAGCAACAAATAGGTCAACCGGCGTAGGACCCGCCTTTTCGTTTCTTATTATTTACAAAAGACCTGCTGGTTGGTAAACCTTACTTTTTAATCCACCAAAACCAGAGGCAGTGAAACCACCCTACAGAATAATACTGCCACCACCATACCTGATTGTTGATACAGGGATTTTAGGTCTGAAAGCCGAACCTTGACTCCCTCAAACAGACTACTCATTACTCGTCCTGGCGCCTGTTTAAAAAAAAAAAGAACCAATTTAACTATAAGAAGAGTGGCTGAATATCCTAATATGACGTTCATGACCAGAACTGTAGGTCAGTGATTAATAAATCATTAAACTTTCATAATAGGTTGATTTCCACAGAGCTGTTGATGATTCTTTGACCTTTAAATAAGATAGAGCATAAACAAAGACAAATCGTCTGACTGCACAGAAGAATCTAGTTCCACTTAACTTAATGTCAGCCCCCCACCCCTGGTCACAGTCATCCAGAACTAAAAATAACAATCCAAAGCCTGAACACTGTCCTCTTTGTAGCTTCCTGGCTCCGGCTCTATCTGGCTGGCCTTTCCCTGCAGCCAGTATCAGTGCGATGTGCCAAAGTGACAACTGCATGCCATGCAGATCCTGACTCTGCTCTCCTCTGTGGCTAGTTAGTCCGTCGGAGCATTCAGCCGTCTGTCGGTCAGTCCGTCTGTACCCCGCCTGGCCTCTCCAATCACAGGCCTGAGCCCGTGCAGCCCCTAATCCAACCACGGGCTTTACCCCACTAGCTCAGTGTAATCACATAGCTAATTCACAGGCAGACGGGAGGAAGGCAATCCGTGACGGACGTTTTTTGTGCGGCTAAGAATGAGCTCCCCGGTGACCAGGGGAGGTTGCAGAGAGGGAGACTGTCAATGGAGGGGCTGTGAAAAGATGGCTCCAGAAAGGCGAGATGCGAGGGGAATAGATGAATAGTAGGACCCAGCTCCCAGATAGGAGCACGGAATAAGGAAAATGTTTGGTGTGGAAAAAAAAGAGGACATGAATCTGCTGCAGCCTTTTGCCAAGAGAATGTTGAAAGAGCCATTGTGAGTCTATATTACTCAATAAAGGCTTTGATGAAAAGCGAGGCTCTGTATTAATTTGGATAAGAAACCTTTGCCTCCGTGCCCCCTTTCTTTCTCGGCTCCCATCCACGACACCTCTGTGGTTTAAAGCAGTGTTTGGTTTCAGTTCAGCAAGCCAAGTCATTACATTTAAACATGTCACACCTTTCAGAGAGGGGAATTAACTAGTGCTGTTACTTCTTCATTCCCTGCACGCTGGGACCCAGAAGTACAAAAAAAAGAGGTGTTGATATTTTGACATTGTCACTTCATGCTCTCCTGCATGCATGCACGCGCTGTGTGAAAGTACCGCTCATCCTCTCCAGAGAACCGACTTCTCATTTCTAATTTCAGATGAAGTCAGGAGGTGCACGGATTGCAGCTTGGCTGTCTGCCCGATTCATGCCATCCAAGTCTGAGTAACAAAGGGAAGTAGGATCTCTCTGACACCTTCTGCTGGAGCTGCACTCTCAGGGCGTAGAAACGCAGATTTAGGATGTTTCCTGAATCTGACCCTTCTTTAGCCAAGCTTTAAATATCTGAACAACAGCAAGAACAATAGACACGAGGGAGGGGGAAGTAGCTCCTTAAACCCAGCTTTGTTCTCCCACACAGGTCCAGCAGTTTACAGCTGAATTTATGTCAAGACAAGTGATGATACATACAGTGTCGGCATTTACACACATCTCTGCTTCCAACCCCTGGTAACAAACCAAAAGATGCGTTCTATGGCGACTGCTTCATACCAGCGGAATCACCTGTCTTAATGAGAGGGAAGCTTACATCAGTGGTTCATTATTCACTTTCATGACTTGTTTCAAATATTTGTTGGTCTAGGGTGGAATGATTATAAGACATGCAAGTGCAATGATTTTTAAAAACACAAGTTGGGTTTGAAATTACTGTGGAAAACCCATCAGGAAGCTTCTGGCATCACTGGCTGGATACTGGACCACTCTGACAGAGAACTGGTAGAATTTAGTCAAATTGGCTGCAGCCCAGCTTTTAAGGCTGCAGTATGTAAGTTTTATGAAAAATATAATTTTAATATATTAATTAAAATTACCATTTTGTGGTGACAGTATAAGACAGATAATCTGTGGGAAAAAAATCAAGTGCCTCTGCCTTTTCCCAGTGCTCCCAGTATTAACTGCAGAAATCCACCATGCAGTCAGAAACAACCAATCAGAGCCAGGAGGAGGGGCTTAGCGCTGCCAGTCACCCTCATGTACACGCCGCTCACACACTCCCCCTGTTCTCTGCTGCGCTACAGCCAGTTCACCACAACATAGCCTGATGCTAATGCTAAAGCTAGCTAGCATGGCCACCGATGACGGCGGATAAACAGTTTTCCTGGAACGGTGAGTTGTTTCTCCACCATCAGCACATTTAGTCTAGTCCCAAAAAATCTGGGAGTTTAGTTTACTTTCGATAGCCGAATCTAGGAGGTCAATCTGCTAGAGATGACATCATTCACTTCAAATGTTTGAAAAAATTGCTCATCGTAAAGTGAAAAGAGTGAAGACCGCTGATGGATCACAAGCCTGGGAGTTAATTCATGTCACGTCAGGTCAAAGTCACCACAGAGGTTAAAGTTTAGCTCAAAACTGGTACAAACATGGATTTATGATTGTTTTATTAGATTGTTTTAAAGTAAGAAGGGTTAGTTATCTGTATATTACAATACAATAGGATGGGAGGTCATTAATCACTCAGAGTTATGGAGAAGGTACAGAAAGACCAAATATTGACAGTTCCTGAAGGACACTCTGACAATCAGAAATGACCTGCTGCCAAGTTATTTTTCTATCAAATCCATGGAAGACTACAACATAAATGGTGCCAGTCATATAAGGATCATTTGTTAAACTTATCATAGCCTAAATAATTTTTCTAACCAAAAACTATGTTTTTTTTGCACGAACAAAACCATTAAAAAGCAGCTCTGTTTACCAGAAGAGCCATGGATGCCTCCAGTTTATGCTGGTTTAACACCAACAGCTGCAGCAGTTTTAATGGTCAGCTGTAGCTTCTATCTGCAATGAGCTGCTGGCTGCAGATTTCTCATTAAAACTTTGCATCACAAAGCTGAAAACCAAATCTTAGATTTGTGATGCATTATGTCAGTGTTAGAATGATTGCACTGTTTTAAAGCTGAACCAATTCTTTTGCTCCATTCAGAGATCAAACTGCGGCTAAGCTGCAGTCTGATTTATTGCTCCTGTCCTGATTGGTGAAGGAGGCCTCCTGGAGGTGGGTGGAGCTGCATTTTTGCCTCTGCTGCTACCTGCCTGAGTTAGTTCAAATTAGATAATGAGTTGGAGGAAGGGAGCCAGATGAGATTCAGGGCTGTAATCTGGGCTCATTAGCAGCACCAACAAGTGTTTATGTGGTAATTTGATCAACCAAAGCAGAGCCTAAAGGAGAAGAGATGGACTGACTGATAGAGAGAGACTTTTATGGTGTTTACACGACGTGTGCTGAGTATCTTGACACTGTTGGTCATGTCTATCAGTCCCTCCAGTAAATCTATGTGTAGAAAGCCTTCAAATCTGTTGCTGTGGTTTATTTTCATCTCAAAATCGTTTTAGAAAAAACTTTTAATTTGAGTCCATTTATCTAGTGAGAAAAATCCCACATCATGAAATACTTTTCAACATCCTAGTTAAATCCTCCAAAACCTAAAACTCCCCTCTGACATATTTGTTATTCAAGGCATTGCAAAAAATATTCACACCTTGTTATTCACCTTCCAACCACAGGGGTCAGTGGGTTTAATTAGCTTTTACATGAAACTTTAACACAAAGTAGCGCTCAACTTAAGAGGAAGGAGAAGGATTCACAGTTTATAAGAAAACAATCTGAAAAGTGTGGCCTGCATTTATATTCTGGCCCCTTGAGTGAGAACTTTGTAGAACCACCCCTGGCTGTAGGTCCAGCTGCAGGTCTGATCAGAAACCTTCGTCCACATGTCTGCAGTGTCTCCTAACTGGTTTGTGGCAAACTGAAAACAGGGATTCACGAAATACCTCATCTTGTATAGATTAGAACCGTGTGCTTTTCAGTGACTTTGTTCTTATTTTATATGCATATGTTGTTTATTGCTGCGGTTTCTCAGTTCTTAGTTTTTTTTCTCTTTCTGCAGGTGTAGAAGCGGACTTCTAGGCTGTTTTCTTGTCTTCTCTCCTTCTTCCTTTCCGCTATTCTTCCCTGTCATTCTCCCTTTTAACATTTTTCCCCTCACTTTTCTTTTCTGTCTCCATGTCCATCACATTTGAAATAAACCCAAAGCAATTTCTAATAAAGGTTTTATTGCATACGTATATGAATCAGAGCATTATATCAAAAGCTGCAATGCTCCACTTGTGAAAGTAAATCTGTTGGGCTTCTCCTTGGGATAATTCTGAGTGCTACACTGCCGCACAGGACATGTTAAAAACAAGTTAGCTTACAGTCCTCCTCTGTCCCTTATTGAAAGTGAATTTTATAAATGTTTATGAATTTAGACACGAGAAATTATATGTCAAATCAAGTTAGAATAAAAAACTTAATTGCTGATAATTGCTTAATAAAATGTTGATAAAAACCTCTTAAACCTTCAATATAACAACAAATATGAATTATTTTATTTCTCTAAGCATAAATCAGATAATAAACTCATCTGATGTATGTTTCAGCAGCCAAAATGACATCACTCTTTTTAATAAAATAATATTTTAGCACAAAAGACCTAAAATGTGCGATGAAACTTGGCAAGGAGAACAAAATCAAACACTGAGAAAGAGAAACTCTCTGTGGCTCCAAACCGGGGATCAGGTGCACATGCATGTCTAGTTGCTGAACACATATACACCCCAACCCTCACACACACACACACACAGAAACACACACATGAACAAAATAAGGAAGCAGAAGAAAGGGGTGGTGGGGCCAAACCACCAGAGGAAGATGCTGCTCCAGAAGCCTTTATTAACTCTACTTACAACTCCAGCTTTTAACCACAGCTAGGTCATGTCACACATAGTCAGAAACAGACATACACATATTCAGAGGCTCAGGAGATGAGCAACATGCCACCAAGTTGGACGCCACCCAAGACTGTTGGTGCCACCTGCACTATAGTGAGATCTTCCCTCTGTTTTAGCCAAAGCATCCTTCTCCAAAATAGCTGTGAACACCCATACAACACACACACACACACACACACACACACACACACACACACACACACACACACACACACACACACACAGTTCGTGTGTTCATGCAGGCTGTGTTCAGCAGGAGTCGGTGTATATTACCTGTTTTAGTTGTGGCCAAGCTCAGCGAGGAGATGGGGGGGGAGGCAGTACTAAGCTGGCTTGCTGTTGTTGTGCCAAAACTAAAATCAAGTGTGTGCACAAATTCTCACACACACACACACACACACACACACACACACACACACACACACACACACACACAAACGTCCACTATTTAAGCTGTTACTTTTGTCCATGCCCATCTCTCTGTTTATATATATGTGTGTGTGTGTGTGTGTGTGTGTGTGTGTGTGTGTGTGTGTGTGTGTGTGGAGATGTGCATGTTGTCGAGCGTGATTCTCAGTATGAGTGTGTAAAAGACATTTACTGTATGTAAATAAATAAGAAACACCTTTCAAGATTATTCTCTTCAGAAATTGGCTGATGAGTTAAAGCAGCTTCTCTATGCAGGCATTGAGCATAGGGAAGACTAAAACAATGTGTGTGTGTGGATGGGTGTGTGTGTGTGTGTGTGTGTGTGTGTGTGTGTGTGTGTGTGTGTGTGTGTGTGTGTGTGTGTGAAGGGTGTCCAGCTTCCTGTGAATGATGTAAATTACATATTGCTGCGACGGTTAAGAGGGGTTACCATTAGCTTGAAGTGCTGTTTTCTGAGCTGTGGGCTTTACAGCGAAGATGTTTTGTACCTGTGGAGAATTTAATACACACACACACACACACACACACACACACACACA
The DNA here is from genome assembly GCA_014839685.1 of Anableps anableps. Classification (NCBI taxonomy): domain Eukaryota; kingdom Metazoa; phylum Chordata; class Actinopteri; order Cyprinodontiformes; family Anablepidae; genus Anableps; species Anableps anableps. The sequence continues at coordinate 1,155,429 of CM026087.1, read as the reverse complement.
CACACGTACCAGGATCACTGGACGAAGACTCTGCTATTTCCCCTAATAAGAACAGAAATGTACAAAAGTCTTTTCTTATTTATTTATAGTCAGTCATTGAAGATGTGACTTGGGATGAAAGACTCGAAAGCTTTACTCGACTCTACTGACTGGGACATGGAACAAATAACTTGAGACCTGACTTGGGAGAAAAGGCCTGAAATTTGACTTGGATCAAATGACTAGAGGCCTGACTTTGGATGAACGAATCAACTAGGAGAGACAGTCTTTAAGACCTGACTTGGATTTCAGAGGAAATACTCAAGACATGACTTTGGACAAAAGAATCTGGACTTCACCCAGGACAAAAGTCTTAGGAATGTGATGAAAGACCTGACTAGGGACAAAGGCTAAAACTTGACTTGGACCTGGGGAGAAGTTTTTGAACTGGATTTGAGCCAAAAGCCTTAAAGTTTGGATTTGGATTCAAAGAATTAAGACTTGACAACAGACAAAAGAATCAATACTTGACTTGAAAGAAATGCTCAAGACCTGGAAGGAAAAAAATGGACTTGTTGTGGATCAGAAGTAAAAGAATAGAGATTTGAGATAAAATCACAGAGACACGACTTGTAGTGGGTTGAAATAAATAGATTTGATTTGGGACAGAAGTATTAATACTTGACTCACCCCACTCAGCAATCAAGATTTCACAAGGAATGCAAAGAATGTCCAGATCCGAGGTGGAAAGCAGAATCAGGACTCGACTTCGACTTGGGACCAAGGACTGGAGACTTGTACTGGAACTGTGCTTTGGCTGAAAGCTCGAGACTTGACTTTTGATAAACAATTTGACGCCAACGCTGCCTTGTGATGCAAGACTGGAAACTTGAACTGGACTTGGAATGAGAAAAATCAAGAGTCGACTTGGATTTGAAAAAGATAGAAACAGCCTAGTTCCGCGTTCTCATCTTTGACTTGGATCAGACATTCTTTCATAACGAATATGAATTGGGAGTTAAACGCTGGCATGGGTGGCATCACTTCGTGGTTCTCAGAAAACTCGGAGGGCTTTTCCTGCACATCTGTTGAACTGAAAGCAGACCTCGCTGCTGTGGTCAGTAAGGTGATCCAAAGGCCACAATGCCAAACAGCAGATGAAAACAAAACTGCACAGTCAACATAACAGCTGCAGATGGTTGCATTGTTTATAAAGAAAGGCTCTGCTGTAGAATTAGTGTGGGAGGAAGAAAACAGCATGGCTTAATTACTGTCGCATGATACCAATTATTTTGTCTCCACACCCTTATCTTAATTACTTCAAAAGACCAACTTCAATTAGGATGTGAAAACTGCATCTAGAACTGGCAGTCCAATCCCCAGCGAAGGCAACATCACTCAATTATACACACTTATACACACACAATTACTCAAACATACAAGCCAAATCTTACCAACAAATTTACTGATAATTAATTGACATGCCAGGCATAATATTCAGCATAAATAAACGAGCATTGTTCTAAAAGTGAGGATGAAAGCGTCGCAATTAATTTCCTGAATCGGTACACAGAGAACCAGCCGTCATTTGCATGACTTGGATGAAATGTCAGCTGTTTTATCTTGTTAGTGGGTTGGAATAAGAGTGATGTAGTCACAGGTTTCAGAGGCAAAACCAGGTCAGTTCAGATGTCAAAGGATTGGTCATTAAAATCCAGAGTGCAGCACATTCAGGCCTCTTTTGTTTCTGCAGGAACCTGTGCTCACTATGGCCTTATTCAAGCTTCCCACAGCTATAATAGACTGAAATGTGTAGCAAGAATTTGGGCTAATTATCAGATGGCGGAGTGCTTTATAAAACAAACAAACAAAAAAAAAAATCATAATTGGGTCAACAGCAGATAAACAGATATCTATACATATTCAGAAAATGAACTTATTTTTACAATTTAAATGTAATCTGCCACTCACAGTCTGTGAATCAAGGGAACTTTCATATATTCTACACTGCGGACCCCCCTAATCTTGGGGTTAAGGATCACAGCTGACTGTAAATAGATAAAATCCACCAATACTTGAAACTTCCTCTATAAATACCTGTAACTGCCTATTTCAATAGTTCAAACACCAAATATACCTTAATATGCATTAATACACGCTATAGAAACCATCTTTGTGCTACCACAAGCTAACATTCACAGTCTCTTATCTCCACTCATGGGGGTTCAGCCAATCAGAGACAAGGAACATCAATGGCACTCTGGGATTGGCTGCTTTCAAACACAGCCGAGCAGCATTGCTCCTCAGTATTTTAGCTTCTGAAGCTGCAGTTTCAGTGGAACATTTCAGATATTTAATGTGTGAATGCTGAACAGCTGCTAGGTGGGTGTCCACTGTAATATCCACATTTTTCCTCCAACTACTGAATGAATACTGTTAGAAAAGAATGTTAGAAATGGTCCAGCACATCCATCTTACACCAAACCAGAGATACTTTAACCCTCACTGCCCTCAACATCAGTCTCAATTTCTACCGCCAAGTATCTTTGCTGCTCATCTTCATCTCTCACTTGGAGGTGGGATTTCTACTGTCCTCCTTCTTAAAGGACCACAGCCTTTTAGGGTGTTTTCCCTCCTGATAGTCTGGTAGACTTGGTTCGATTGGGAACCATGATTGCAACATTGGTTATATTCTCAGTTGGTGCAGTTTGTTTCCACACTGCACTGTCAAACGATCCAAACCCTTTGAAAAACCTGTTCAGACCCTCGCCTGTGGTGGCGCTGTACCAAGAATTACTGAATGAAACACGAAAACCTCTGAAGAAGACACTGAGCGCAACTTCCTTCTTTGCAAAATGTAAGCAAAAATAGAGCAGCATCAGATTTTAGAGGTTGGAGGGTTTTTCTTTTGTCTTTGTTAAAAGACCACGAGTCATTTCTCCCGCTTGCGTTGGACTCTCACGTTTGTTTTGGTTGTATTTAACCAGAATGCCCTGTGCTGTAGTCCACTTCCTGCTTTTGGAGCAGTCTCTGGTCTGTTTGGCGTTCACATATGCATTCGAACCACACCAGAGTTCACGTCAACTCCACCGAGACCGAGGTTTTTAGGTGGACCGGAGTTTGCATCAGAGTCCGACTGCGCATTCTCACCTCCCCCAACAAACCAGACTTTCCAGGCAAATGGACTGGAGTTCGATTAAAGCGGAATAAACAGGGCTGGTGGGAATGCACCTCATTTAAGGTGCATTTAAGGTGCATTCCCACCAGCCCTGTTTATTCTGGAAACCAGGTGAAGTTCACAGTTATGGAGTCCATTAACAGCCTGATCTCTTCTGCAACAAACATTAACTTTGTCTTCTTTAAATCATAAAGATCAAAACAAAAATGATGATGGAATAATGGTGGAATAGGGCCAGAAAATTCTATTTTCAGAATCTTTGTTGGGCAAAATGGCACCTAAAATAATGTAGTTACTCTACGTTACTGTTCCCTGAAAGCTGTTGGCAGATCCAGGAGGAACATGTTGTCAAAAAGTGGTCTCAGCCTCTGAAAGACCCTCTGATGTCCGAGAAACCTGAGCAAAGAGGCCTTCATGTGCACGTATATAAGTAAGGGAGGTAAAAAGAAACTTGGTTGCACACTGGGTGTGCTTGTGCAGAGATGAAAGGTAATGCGGACCATCAGGTCACATGTCTGGCTGCATGACAAAGGGCTGGAAAGCGTTACCATTTGAAACATAGAGAGGTGGGATACATGTTCAAGACTGCAGCAGACGGGAGGTAGAGGGGTGTTCTGGTCCCTGACCCATGTCTAAGTGGCGCTGCAATGTTTACTGCGAGGAAGGAAGCTGTCAACTATGTTTGCTCCCATCTCAGCAAGACGGAGCAAATCCTCACCCACCCCCTCCCAGAAATACATAGACAGCCAGACACCAGTGAACAGAATGTTTCTCCACACAGGAAAATCAAGAGAAGGAATATTTCTTCGGCCAACTCCATTTGGTCTGCATTGGTCCGTCTCGTAATGTCGAGTTGGAGCAACGGGCCTCCCAGGCGAGCACCCAGAGGTGATTGACAGGTTTTCTACTTGAGGTTTAGAGTTTCCCCTCTGGTGCAAAATCCCAGTGGCTCTCCACGAAAGGGTGAATGCATTCCTGACCAGGTCATGAACTGACCACCTTTACCACTGTGAACCCACCTCAAACCCCACCCCCAAACCTCTCAAAATGCACTTCAGAGTAAAATCAACCTGACAGTTTCCTCTCCCGCTCACAGAACAGATCCAGCGATTCTGTGAGTTAATACTGGAAAACATTTCATTTATTATTTCAATCAGAGACAGAACATAAGACAATAAAGCAACTGTTGTCCATAAAGCTCCTCTGGCTGAAGCCTAATTCACAGGCCTAGTCTGTGCTTCAGCTTTTAAAAAGTTAACCTTTCAAACTAAAGTACAAAGAAATCTAAAGCTAGCATTAATATGAGACTTGAGAGAAAGATACAAACTCTCTAGTTTGATTACTGGTGGCAGACTCTTCTAAATCAGTCCATTAAATGAGGAAGAGGACTGACTACTTTCTGGCTGCTAACACGTTTAAAAACTGAGTTTCATAAAAGACAGATGTGTAAAACTACCAAAGCTTAGAAAATTACACCTTTTCAGGTTTTAATAAGGATGCCAAAACATCAGGTTTTGATCTAAAACCTCCAAAGCTTGTTTGTACAGGGACATCCCAGGCTGTGAAACCAAATGGCTAGCTTGGCTACCAACACTCACACAATGGGAAAGGTGTGACAAAGTCAGAGCAAGTCAATTTAACTCTGTTGCATCTGTTGTTTTCAGAGTAAATCAGTGAAGAGTAGCCTCTGCAGTTTTAGATGTTTAGGTTCCAAAACACTTGTGATGGACTGACTGACAACCTGTCCGGGGTTTGACATTGCCTCTCGCCCAATGACTGCTGGAGATAGGCACCAGCCCCCCCACGAGACTGAAAGGATAAGATGATATAGATAATGGATGGCTGGTTCCAAAACAACAGGAGGATCTATGAACTTGTCGCCTCTTTGAAATTTCCATCAATTTCAGCGAGATGAAGACCCCAGAAAAAAAACTTTATTTGCAGATGGTCGAGTTTCAGCTTGTGGTCTTCATCAGGGTCATCTCCAAGCCAAAACCTGCTGTTCTGAAAATAACGATTGTTTTTTAGCACTTCAAGTGTTGCTGGAGTCTTCACCTCATTTGCTGTTCAGCACCGCTGCAGCAGACTGAGGAGTCTTTTCAGTTACATATAAGACAGCATCATCTGCATACAATTGGCAGAAAAGATCTTTACAACTTTCATTTCATCTACATTTACATGTAAAAGCAGTAGTCCTAAAATGGATCCCTGTGGAACACCCATCTTAGGTCTTTAACAGACTGTTCTCAATTTCATAAATCAGAACAAAAGCAACAAAGGGCTCTTAGTGAGAAATTTTTCTGGTAAAGGTGACCTATTATGCTTCCTGGAACAGGTTAGGACAGGTCTTTGGGCTACAAAACATGTTCATGACATTTTTTGCACCAAATCATTCTCAGATAAAAAGATTTCAGTCTGGTCAGTTCTACTTATTCTGAGCTCCTTCCAGAATGAGCTGGTTTAGGGCCTCTTGTCACTTTAAATCCAAATAAGCTGCCGCTGGCCACGACCCCCAACTCAACATTTACACTCGTAGTGAAAATGGCTGCAAACAGATGCGCAGTTTTACAACCGTTCATCTTTGAAAAGCAGGAGCAGAGCATCCTGTACAACCAGCAAGGAGGCAGCAAGTCATTTCTGAACAGTGAGTCAACAACAAACCACGTGTCTTTTCCAGCAGCCATCGTACAGCGGTAAAATCAGCTGACCAATCGTGCTGGAGCTCTGCTTGGGTTGCTAGGTGAGGGGCTGAGCTCAGCTGGGGTTGCTAGGTAACAGCGTAATGTGACTTTACATTCGGAAGGTTTTTGAAACAGGTCGTTTCCCAAACACCAAAACACATCGACTTATTGCTAAAAACAGCTGGGTGGTTTTTTAAAAGAACTTGGGCCATTTTTAGAAACAGTTTAGACCCAAATGGAAGAACTGAGATGTGAAAAATGTCAATTTTGCATAATAGGTCCTCTTTAAAAGTTTATTTGGTGCAAGAAAATAAATGACTTCACAAAAAGTATATTTCAGGTCTAGGAATAAGACATTGTTTGCTTTAACTTCAACCAAGATCAGGAAAGTTACCAACAAGAAAAATGGCAGCTGAGTGGGGAGCAGAGCTAAGAAACTGAGGATAATAGACTGATGACTAGATGAGCAATGAACACAAAGTAAACACAGCTGAATATAGAAAATGCAGAAATAACTCAAAAATACCAAACTCAGACAAAAGTAAATCACCAAGTTCATGGGATAGTCAGGCTTGGCTTTACAGTTGGTCCAACAAGTCCCAGTCCAGTTTACGTTTGTGATGGTAGGACAAATAAGCTTTTTACTGCCATACCTGCAAAACAACCAGTTTGCAGTTGCCAATGGTTTCTTTGGAGACTGGGAGAAGCCACAACAGCGAGCTGTGGAGATGTCTTCAGCTTCTCCTCACTGTGTGCCATACAAATGTTTTTCTTCCCACTGGTTAAATTAACTCGACTTGAAGGTTGGATTTTTCTAAATAATTTAGATTCTGCCAGAATAAAAGATGAATCTATTTAAGCATCTTTATTGAAACCAATAGTCTCTTTTTAAAATGGGCAGAGAGTGGAGCCCAGTTTCTCTGGCTGGGAGCGGCTGGCTTTCAGTACTGGTCCAGTTTAACATCTGATCTGAGTTCAGTTTCCTGGAAGATCGACAGCAGGAAGATGACTTATGTGGAATCAAAAACATCCATCCAACCACTAGGCTTAATCATAACTCATGCCTGGTTTTCCATTTTAACTTTCATGAAACAAAAAAAGCCCACAGATAAAAGAATAAAGCAACGACAGCTCGCTGATGAAGCGATCAGATGAAATCAAGATGAGCAAAAATTGTTTTGTCACAATATGTGCTTAAACCACATAAGATGTTATTTTTCCTTTCTTTATTTCTTAATTTAAAGATTATTTTTAAATCAGGGTAAGAATTAAACATTTATATAAATAAATGGGTCTGTATGGAATGAATCTACATCCAAGTTTCACTTTTCAAATTGAAAATGAAGCAGTCTCTGGTTTTTAGGTATTAAAGCTTGAAGTCTGGTTTTAATGAGAGAAATGGAGAAAAAGATTCAGATTATGGCAAACAGTGATCATTTCTGTCATCAAGGCAGAAAATTCAAACCTTTTAGTTTTCAAACCAGTGCTACAACTTTTCTGATACACAAAAGTTTCAGTTCAACTCAAAAATCCTTTATTTATTCCAAAGGGAAATTAAATGTATCTCACATCAACCAGGTATCTTTAAAGATGGTGATGCTGTGGGCAGGAAGGATCTCCAGTAGCAGTCAGTCTTGCAATGAATCTGAAGAGGCCTCTGACTGAAGACACTTGTCCTGGATGACTCCATCAGCTGTTGGCAGCTCTGCTGATCCACCTGCTTTGCTTTTGCTGCTCCTCTAAATCTCTATGCGGCCGTGTGGGTAGAAAGCCGAGCAGAGAGACGTTGGAGTTAGGGATATGATCCTTGCCGGTCATGATGGATGAAGGAGATGGTTTGAACTTCCTCCTCCTCTCTCTGCTCTGCATCTACGAACTCTTCTTTCCAACTCCTCTGGGATTTGGGGTCAGAGTTCAGGTATTGTTTGAGCTTTTTTTTGATGCTCATCAGCTGCTCCCAGTAGTAAAACCAATGCCTTGTTGCCATGGTTACACATCATAATTTTCCAAAAGTAGAAGAAAAAAAAAAAAGAGAGCAAAAATCCTTCCAGCTGCTCAGCATTCAGAACAAGAGGAAATGGTTGCCCAAGCATGCAACCAAAGAAGTGATGAACAAAAGTTTGGAAACTGCTTCAACATGCTGCCACCATGAGCGGCGGCACTCGAGAACTAATGCTAATCAACCCCTCATCATTCATGCACAACAAAAACATTTCTGCTCCAATATTATCAGTATTTCAGGCCACAGTTACAACTTGACATCCCTGCAGACTCCGTCCATGTTTCTGGTAGAATTCAAGCTCCTTCAGCAGGTTTGATCAGTGAGGGGACATCTGTGGGTTCTCCTTTGCTCTTTATTGTGCGATTTTACATCCCATACTTGCTTCCAGCCCCACCACAAACGCTGACTTACACTGATGCAGGTACATCCACCCAAGCCGACCTTTGCGGGCCACCTCCATGGGCCTGGTTCCTGCAGCTGGTCCTGTCTGCCCGTATCTGGACCCCAGCAGAAACCGGGCAAATTACGCGCCTCTTCCAGGAATGTGATTAGATTCCTGATGTTGGCAGCAACACATCTCTGTTTTTAATTGGGTTTGGAGGCGCGACCAGATTAGCTTTGTGACATCACTGATGGTGTGTGTGTGGAGAGGTTGGTGGTGTCTGCTGATAAGAAATGGAACGGGGGGCGATGACTCCCCCACACCTGCCAGTGGATTATGTTCACTAATGTAGGCAATGATTATTTTTATGTTTTTTAGCCATACAGATCATCATGCACACCAATGTCACAAATTTGAAGTTTGTTATGATTTAATTCCCTTTTTTCACCAAGGAAAACAGATCTTAAAAGAAACAACTTCAATAAAAACTTTTAACCTAAAAGATATGTTTTCATTCTCTAAAAACAGTGATTTAGATTTTCAATCTTAAAAGAGAGAAGTATGGATTTAATGAGATAAAGCGTGATATGTCTGTGAGCTACGCTCCTGTAACAGGCCACATGGTGTATTCCTCCTCGGCTCTAGAGACTGAACCTTTCACTCATTCCTTGCAAAACAGCTCAAGCTCAGCCAGCTTGAATGGAGAATGTCTCCATCCTTTGACTAGGCCATTCTAACCTGCTTTGATCTAATCCATCCCATAATATCTCCTGATTTAGCTCCATCCATCTTTTCATCAACTCTGACCAGCTTCCCCGTTCCTGCTAAAGACAAGCATCCCCACAGCACTGCTGCCACTACCATGTTTCACCATGTCTTGGTAGGTCTCCATAAATAGCTATCAAGACAAGAGAGTGGTGTGAAAAGTAATTTCCTCCTCCTTTTTTCACATAAATGTTTCAGATTATCAAAAATATGTTAAGATCAGACAAAAACAACCCAAGTTAATAAAAAAAAAAAGCTGTTTTCAAATGATGATTTCTACTTTTTAGGAGCAAAAAGTCAACCGAAAGCCACTTGGCTCAATATGGAAAACGAACTATCTTTCTTGGTAAATCATGAATTAACTGTGATTAAACACATTTTTAGCTCAGTTTCAACAGCCACGCCCAGCCTGATGCTGCCTCACTTGTAGGATCAGGAAATAACTTTAAGAAGTACCAGTTTGACGGCATTAAGTAGGCTAAAAGATGTCAAACAGCAACATATCAGTCTTTGATCTAAAGACATTCAAGAACAGAAGAGAACCAGAATCATGACCTCCAACGTCTGGATGGGCGACAGAACCGTCTGTCCAGGCAATCATGACCCATACCTGGACCAGTGGAGAACCTTCCCAAAATCACTCCAAGAGCTCATCAGCAACTCATCCAGGAGCTCCCAGAAGAACCGGGAACACCATCACGAGCTCTGCAGGCCTCACTGCCTCAGTTAAGGTCAGAGGTCATGATTCAACAATAAGAGAGAGAGAAAATGGCCTCCATGGGAGAGCTCCAGCACCAGAACCACCGCTGACCCAAAAGAACACAAAAACCATCTCAAAAACATTCCAGTTACTTAGGAAAGAGGCTGATGATGGTGGTGCAACAATTCCTGCAAATAACAGTGAATAACATTTGTTTTGATGCAACATCCGTACTGTTGAGTTCTTTTAGAATACGTTCTGAAAGACAACGAGCAGAAAATGTTTCCGTCATTAATTCAGCTCAATGTGCTCATAAAACTAGTTCATGTCAGGTTTCATTTTATTAATGAAATAAAATGAGAAAGAAAGCGGACCGGCGGTGCTGTTGCTGGTCGGAGCCGCGTGTCCTGCCAGCAGCACCACCGGACCGGAACACAAGTTCTGTGTCCAATCAGAAACAAAGGGACCTTCATGGAGCAGCTCTGGATCACACCAGTTACTGCAGAGGCGTGGTAACGTGCGAGCAGGACGGACGGAAGAGGCTGTATCAGGTGGATTTTTTATTTAAAATGTAAATTAAGTCAGTTTTTTCTTCAATTATCTGACTTAATGTGACGACCTGCCGTGTGTGCAGCAAACTTTCCCCCGCGGCTGTGATGGGAGGTCACTCCGTGTGAATGTGGGTTGAGGTGGGGTGGATGCTGGGGTCACCCACTCTTCACCTCCACAGCTCTGCCACCCCCACATCTCCTCCCATTAGCCCACATCTCCTCCTCCGTGGGCCAGAGAACAATCAGCCTGGCGTCTGATACTTCCTGCCCGGCAATAATTACCCCACCTAATTAAAACTTAATTGCTGGCCTCTCCGACCGCCATCTTAAACGAGCAATGGGAGCCGGGGCGGGGGCGTACGCCTGCTGGGATGTTTGTGTGGACGGCAAATTGGTTTATCCCTATCAGATTCCTCAGTCTCTGGCCCCGGCCGACGCTGCCGCACCGCTCGGCTGCCCAGAAACAGAGAGAAAGGGAGAGGGCTTAATGTGATGGAGGCCAGACAAGGCCTAATGAGATATGCTTCTTCTCCCCTTTAAGCCACACTTTCACTCACACTTTTAATTTGGCTGGATTAAGAGATGGGAGCAGGATTTTTATTTTAGAAAGTGATGAAAAAGTTTTATGGAGAGAAAGAAAAAAGACTTTGGAGTGAAAGGAAAGAAAGGAGGAGACGGAGATAAGGAAGTTACTGCAGAATCATGAGTGGGTAAATGAAAGAGGAAATGCTGCGTTAATCGCTATGGATTCTCATAATTGTTACGATTAAATTTCATAATTGACTAATGGCCAGCTGCGGCTTGCATTACACGGAGGATAAATACATCACATTAAACATGCAAGCTGAGAGGACATGAGTGGAGATGGATGGACAGATAGGACAAGATGGATGGACAGATGGACATATGCACCAGGCTTTAAGGGCCTCAGGGCACTGAATTACATACAGTAATGTGCAAAAGTCTCAAATCATCCCTCATTTATCATTTAAATTAAACAGAGCTACGTAAAAGTATTCACACCCTGCCTGTTCCAACCCTAAATGTTTATCAGTCATGTTTCTGGAGGAGGCTGGGATTCGAACTGAAGACCTTCTGGCTGTAATGAAACCATGCTAGCAACTGCACCACCTCTGATTTAAGCCAATCAGACGTGGCTTAAAGGATTTTTATGAATAAATCAGAGGAAGATTGAGTTGACAAAAACCAGATGGAAACAAAAAGATGGAGACGGAGAGGAGAACAACGCTCATCCTCTCAGGGGGCATCAGGCGGGGCACCAGTGAGTATTTCGCTTCCTTCTTCCTGTGAACTCTGATTTCTCTCACCCTCTGTGCTCTTCCTCACCTCCCCTTCCCTCTTCATCTTCGTCCCAGGGACAGGAGCGAAAGGCAGTGGCGATGAGCTGATAGCAGCAGGAAGGCAGAGGTGGAGGTGTGGTGGGGGGTGGGGGGAGAAAGTTGGAGGGTGATTAGAGGGAGATGACAGGTGACATCCATAAAGGGATTACAGAGCAGGCCTCAAAGACAGGGCCCTAATCCTGGCTTTGTACAGACACAGATAAACAGCTCCACTGATGGCTCGCTCTCTTAAAAAGTGAACATGAGCTACACAAATAACTTCCTAATTCCTCCTTTGTAGAGGGGAGAGCAGGCTGCAGCACAAATAAGTTCCCCAGTTCTCCCTTTGTGCGATCGAGCCCAAGAAGCACAAAATAACTCACACCTCTCGAGGTGTTTGTGAACAGGATGCTCTGAACGAGGAGAGAGGGGCCACGGGTGGGGTGGGGGGCTGCTGCTGGAACTTCACTCTTTACTCGTTTTTATTCTCCCTAAAAAATAAAAATGACACTGGAGATATTTTTGTTTCTCTCCAGATTTGAAAAAAAAAAAAAACACAAAAAACACAAAGAAAGACACAGTTTGTCAGTTTGTGGTTTAATTAAGCGTTGCCTTAAAAACAGAGAGGGAGAACACACACACACCACACACACACCTGTGCTCTGCAGACAGGAAAGACCACCAACTGAAAGTCTGGTTTCCCATACCGGTCTACATAAATGTGTGCGTGAGCCTCAGCTCAGCAGACTGACTGTTTCTGTTCTCACTGCACCTTAAGTCCCCGGAGGTGGTCGGCTTTTGCTAATCAACACCAAGTCACAGCTTCTGATTGGAACCATTTAAGAAGATCCGTCACGTAGATGTGGTACACAGTGTTTGGCACTGTTTTCCCTGCACCAAACATTTAATATTCACACCAAACTCTACACGCTTAACTCATTTTTCATAATACTAAGACTCATGCTTAAAGTGGATGTCTTCATGAGTTTTTATCAAGGTTAAAAAGAGGCACAGAAGTTGTCTAATGTCCTCACTAAGCTAGTAACATTCAGGCTTGAGGTCAGATTGAGAGATAAAGAGGGCTTTGTTTTTCTGCAGCTCAATGATAATCTTCTCTATGCTGTTGGTGCTCCAGCTACAGTTATGGAAATAAATACATAAATAAAATTAAATAAATAAATAAATATTACTGCTAATGACAATAGAAAATAAACTAAAAATACTACTACTGCTGATAATAATAATAATAATAATAATAATAATAATAATAAGATGAAGAAGAAGAAATAAGAAAAATGTAAAAAAAAAAATAATAATACTAATTCCACTACTAAAAACAATAAAATACTCCTAAAAAATACTACTGATAATTAAATAATAATTAAAAAAATAAACATTAACATTCATGACTTCATATTAAATGCATCATTTCTCTAAAAATCATACTATAAAAATACTGCGCTTTGACTACTGGTGAAAATATTTATAAAGCCTTAATACAAATATTAATACTAATAAATAAGTTATTACTATTATCACAGTGATCAATTATATATTTTTTATTATTTAGTAGTAAATTCATATATAACATAATAAATATGCTTAAATAGTATTTTCAAACTCATTTTATAATTTATATTATATATATTATATATATATATATATATATATATATATATATATATATATATATATATAGCGGCTGGGTAGCTCAATGGGTAAGTCACCCGACCTTCACCCGGGAGACCGGGGTTCGAATCCAGGCCGGGTCGCTTGGTTGAGATATCCAGTGTGGGTCCTTAGGCAAGATCCTTCGCGCTACTGCCTACCTCATGATGAGTGACAAAGGAATACACGCCATACCGGCTCAGACGTCGCCCGGCCAAACAAGGTCTGCGTCTGGGGAACCAGGGCACCTTCACGAAAAATGGGTTACTGGAACAAGACGGAATTGGGCGAGAGGTGAAAACTTGGATCTGTTGGAATGCTACTACTCAAGTAACCCTAGTCAGAGGGGTTACATGCAAAGAATGCGGGAGGAATGGTTACGTCGACATCCCCATTCAACGCTAACTGCCAAACAACTAGTAGCTCAGTGTTCCAACATCCGCAAACGGCAAATGCTGTCACAACTTGAGATAGACGAGGTACAACACAAATGCTACGGCAAGGGGGAGCCAGGACGCCAGGTCAGAGGGGAGTTAGCTTCAACTCCCCACCCGGAGATTGGGTATGCAGCCCCAATAATGAACGAACCATCACAGCTGAACGAGGCAGCAACTGACCTGAGAGGTAGGATCGTGGCCCGAATGAACACCAGGCAATCCCGATGCCAATTACAACGGCTGAGTGAAGTACCATCAGAAAGTCTCATTGAAGATGTGAATGCAGCATTGAGAACGATCCCTACCAACACCATAACGGAAACCAATGAGCTGGTGTACAACTCAGCATCAGTGATCCTTGAGATGCTCGGCTATAGGAGCAACCATGAGATTCAATACCCACCATGGAAAAGACGGTTAGAGGCTAAAATCAAGGTAACAAGGAGGGAAGTGAGCCAATTGTCAGAGCTCCAAAGAGGTGCAATCAAAAGACCGGTACCCAAGCGGTACAGCCAGATGCCCATACCTGAAGCGCTCGAAACTGCCAAACAAAGGCTCCAAGCCTTGGCCAGTCGCCTAAAGAGGTACACGAGAGAAAATGAAGCCAGGAGGATTAACCGGCTCTTCTCCACCCAACCAGCTAAAGTGTACTCTCAATGGCAGGGTAATAACAACAGAGCAGACCCACCAAGGCTGGAGACCCAACAGTACTGGAAAGGCATATGGGAAAGGGAGGCGACCCACAACAGCAATGCACAGTGGCTAATCTCTCTACGAGATGACCACAGCAACCTCCCTGAGCAAGCCCCAGTAACTATCACAGTGGCAGATGTCCAAGAAAGAGTCTCAGGTATGAAAAACTGGACAGCACCAGGTCCTGACATGATCCATGCCTACTGGCTAAAGAAACTCACTGCCCTCCATGAGCGACTGGCAGCTCAAATGAACCAGCTGCTACAAAGTGGGACTCACCCTGAATGGTTAACTGAAGGGCGCACAATCCTGATCCAGAAGGATCCCTCAAAGGGTTCGGTCCCATCCAACTATCGGCCAATAACCTGTCTCTCTACAACATGGAAGCTCATGTCAGGCATCATAGCAGCTAAGATAGGTGGGCACATGGATAAATACATGAGTACAGCACAGAAGGGCATCGGCATAAATACCAGAGGAGCCAAACACCAACTCCTGGTAGACCAAACAGTCGCCCGAGACTGCAAAACCCGACACACCAACCTGTGCACGGCTTGGATTGATTACAAGAAAGCCTATTACTCAATGCCACACACTTGGATCATTGAATGCTTAGAGATGTACAACATCAACAGGACTCTAAGAGCCTTCATTGCAGCCTCGATGGGGATGTGGAAAACCACCCTTGAAGCCAACTACAAGCCAATTGCACAAGTGTCCATCAAATGTGGCATATACCAAGGAGACGCTCTGTCCCCACTGCTGTTCTGCATAGGTCTGAACCCCCTCAGCCAAGTCATCAACAAGACTGGCTACGGATACCGACTCAAGAACGGAGCCACCATCAGTCACCTCCTCTACATGGATGACATCAAGCTGTACGCTAAGAGCAAACGAGACATCGACTCACTGATCCACACCACCAGGATCTACAGCACTGACATTGGGATGTCATTCGGACTAGAGAAGTGTGGTCGGATGGTTACACAGAGAGGGAAGGTCATCCACACAGAAGGGGTCTCACTCCCAGAGGGAACAATAGCAGACATTGAGGACAGTTACAAGTACCTGGGAATACCACAAGCAAATGGCAGCCTCGATGAGGTCACAAGGAAAGGAGCCACAGCCAAATACCTCCAACGAGTAAGGCAAGTCCTGAGAAGCCAGCTCAATGGCAAGAACAAGATCCGTGCGATAAACAGCTATGCCTTGCCAGTAATCAGATACCCTGCAGGAATAATAAGCTGGCCAAAGGAAGAGATAAAGACCATGGATGTTAAAACTCGGAAACTACTAACCGTGCATGGAGGGTTCCACCCTAAATCCAGCATCCTGAGACTATACGCGAGCCGTAAGGATGGAGGCAGAGGACTAGTGAGTGTGAGAGCCACTGTCCAGGATGAAACATCCAAGATCCATAAATACATCAAGGTCAAAGCCTCAACCGACGATGTGCTCAGCGAATGTCTCAAACAATGGGGACCAGAGGATGAGGTGCTGGAGGAACCATCATGGGAGGATAAGCCCCTACATGGGATGTACCACCGACAAATAACTGAAGTGGCTGATATCAGGAAATCCTACCAATGGCTGGAAAAAGCTGGACTCAAGGACAGCACAGAGGCACTCATCCTGGCTGCACAGGAACAGGCCCTAAACACCAGAGCAATAGAGGCTCAGATCTACCACACCAGACAAGATCCAAGGTGTAGATTGTGCAAGGAGGCCCCTGAGACAGTCCAACACATAACAGCAGGGTGCAAGATGCTGGCAGGGAAAGCGTACATGGAACGTCATAACCAAGTGGCGGGCATAGTGTACAGAAACATCTGTGCAGGATATGGACTGGAAGCCCCGAGATCAAAGTGGGGCACACCCCCAAAGGTGGTGGAGAATGACCGAGCTAAGATCCTGTGGGACTTCCAGATCCAGACAGACAAAATGGTAATGGCGAACCAACCGGACATCGTGGTGGTGGATAAACAACAGAGGAAAGCCGTTGTGGTGGATGTAGCAATGCCAAGCGATTGCAACATCAGGAAAAAGGAACACGAGAAACTGGAGAAATACCAGGGCCTCAGAGAGGAACTGGAGAAGGCCTGGAAGGTGAAGACCACAGTGGTGCCTGTGGTCATCGGGGCCCTCGGGGCAGTCACCCCCAAACTGGAGCAGTGGCTAAAACAGATCCCAGGAACAACGTCAGACATCTCAGTCCAGAAATGCGCAGTTCTCGGCACAGCCAAGATACTACGCAGAACCCTCAAGCTCCCAGGCCTCTGGTAGAGGACCCGAGCTCAGAGGTTGAGAAAGACCACCCGTGGAGGGTGAGAAGGGAATTTTTTTTTATTTTATTTATTTATTTTTTTTTTTTAATATAAATTATTAAAGAACTGTTTCTTTGTGGCATTAATTTGACGAAAAACAGGCAAAATTTTCTTAGCAACTCTTCAAAACAGGAAAGATGAGAGACCATGTCTTTTAAGCTCAGCTGATGTGTGTTGATTTTCATCAGTCATGAAATATAGTAAATAAATGTGAAATGTTCACCAGCTGCCTGCCTAAATATTGATTGGCTTCACAATCACTGGTGGAACTCCCGACTCTCCACCAGCTTCTTGAAATCAAATCTCCTTCCAGAAAAAAACCCCAAAAACTATCATTAAACCAGTAGCAAGTTATGAGAAGATTTCCTGAGTTATGTGTGTTTAATTTGCATTTATTGCTGCATGTTTTCTGAAAGAGACTGATTCGTTCAGAAAAAGTTCCTGGTCTGTAAGTGTCTCACTGGTCCACGGGTCCAAACAGGAGGAATCAGAGCCATTAGAGTTAACAGATAGGGTTTAGATTACAGGGTCACTTATCAGGCTGCCTGTGATCGTCACTCTGCTCCCTCTGGCCTTCTCTTTCTTCCCTTTAAATACACACATCCAAATCTCCATCTGTCATTTCACACCTTCCCTTTCATCACACTCCATTATCTGGTAATGAACAGATCTCGCCTCTTTCTTCTCTCCCCTTTTCTGTTACATTTATGCAAATTTCTCTGATACATCTGCAGGGACTGTGTGGTTTGTGACGGTGGAGGAGAGCAGAAGGTGAGGTCTTCTAATGACTTAATTTTCTCTTTCATGGCCCTTTAAAGGTGTGTGTGAAAGGATCTGCCAGGTTGGTGACACAGATACCTCAGTGAAATGTGCAGCAAAGCTCACAGATGTCACACTGAACTGGAACCGACAGAACTTTCTTTTTGCAGTTCACTCCAAACGGCCTCGCAGGACCGCAGATTTAGTCCGGGTAAATTCTGATCCACACCAGTAGAGAACTGGGTTCTCCTGACATCAGGGGCTTTTGGGCCCACGAGGAGCACGGGCCTCATCTTCGAGGTTTCTCTAAGATGAGGCTGAGCTGATTTTACCGTTCGCTTGAGGTGTGAAAACCAAAACCATCACAGAGCTTCTAACAGATGTAGACAGCGTCACACAGCCTGCAGTGCACAGAAACATGCGCTTTGATTTAACTGCAGTCCACAAAGGTCGGTCAGGCATCGGGACCGGGTCGGATCCGCTTCGTCGATGGAAACAAGTCCTCCGGGTTCTGTCCGTGTCTGTCGTCGAAGCTGAAGGGAGAGGAGCTGTCAAGAGGAACTGATCGGCCAATCAGAAGTGTCTTTTGTGTTAATTATAAGAACAAGTTGGGAGGATGAGGAGGTGGGGCGGTGCTACCAAATATGGACTTCCTTTACGCCGTCTCCATCTCTGGGAGACGAAGACGCAGATTTCCACACAGACTTTAGTCACATTAAGGTTGCATTTCAGGGATTCATCACAATAAATATGATCATAGAAAATGTCGATTGCTCAGTAATTCATTTGCCTGACATACTTTAAGAGCTTCTTATATTAACTTTGTGGATTGAGGACAGTGTTACCATGGTGATTAAAGCAGGAGCTCCAGCAGTGTGGGTTGGTACCAAGTCCTGTGGGAAAATCAATGCAGCATCTCCATAAAGCTTGTCAGCTGAAGGAAGCATAAAAAGCTCCAAAATGTCCTGCGAGACGGCTGCGTTGACTGCGGACTTTAAGAAACCCAGTGGACCAGAACCAGCAGATGACCTGGTAGAACCCAGTGGACCAGAACCAGAAGATCATCACTGACTGTGGAAACTTCCCCTGGACTTTAAGCTACATGGATTCTGGTCCTCCCACTCTTCTTCCAGACTCTGGGATCTTGATTTCCAAGAGAAACACAAGCTTTGCTTTTGTCTGAACTGAGGAACAGTCCAGTTCTTTCCCTCCTCAGCCCAGCTAAGACGCTGCTGATGTTTTTCTGAGTTCAGGAGTGGTTTAACACATAACAGTTATAGTCCATGTTCTGGATCCATATTTCTGTGGTGACTCTTGAATCCCTGACTATTGCTGCAATCATCCTTGTTGATTGTCACAGTTTTTTCTTCCACTCGACTTTCCAAACAGGTACTTGGATACAGCTTCATCTGCAATGAACCACTGTTTTTCACCCTTCTTGTGGAGGGAGCCAGCGATCGTCTGCTGGACAACAGGATGAAAGGTCCAAATAAAAAAGCTGTGTGTTGCTTGTGAAGTTCCAGCAGACCTCCTGAGCAGCAGATGTGAGGGACTGATGCTGGAACGCATCAAGCACTGACTGGAACGCTATTTTGGGGACATTTTTGTCGACTGCATCAATTTAGGAAACAAGCTGGGTGTGTCTTGGGAACAGGAGGAAAAATATCCAAAGTGTAGCTCCACACACACACGCCCATCTCCATCACAGGCTCATGCTACACACTTGCACACACACCTCATCCCCCCCTCTAATAATCCACTAATCCTGTTTATCATCAGCCAGCTCTTCTTAGTGCGAGCGATACATGAGAGAAATCACTCTCACAAACACACTCCAATGTGCAGAGCTGAGATACAGTATAAATACACACATCGCTATTTCTTGATTTCTTTCTCAATCTTCGGCCCGTTTCGCCGTTTCCCTCGGCGCTCTGTTATGCATCGGTTCTGCCGTTACACATCACAATCCCACATCAATGAGCCGCCTCTGAAACGGGACCATTTGCTTCTGTGTCTGAAGAGTTTCACTAAGCTGCGAAGAGCTCACTCATTCTCTCTCCTAATTGGTTTTTAGCTTCACACACACATCTGCGCCATCCGACACTTCCTTATGGGACGGTGCAAACGCTTCATCCTCAACTACTTCCTTTCAGATAAAAAGGTTATTTTGCGTAATATTCCAGTCTAAAAATAGGAAAATAAGGTATAATCTGAGATGATCCAGGCTTGGGTAATAAATCTACATTTTCATATTTCTCTCTTTTTGGATGTATAAACTTGAAAGAGCCAAGTAAGTTGTAAATGTAGCCCTTAATTGCTGTTTCTCAGTTCATAAAGTAATCTTTGGTTTGTAGGGGGTCACTGCAGGAATCAGCTTTTAAAAGGATAGAGCGGGTTTCCTCAGGCCCGGCGTTGTACAGCGAGGTAAAAGCGTTGAGGGAAAGAGCTGGCTCTGAGGATGGAGGATGGAAATGCCTCAGTCTCTCTCAGCACTTTCATTATCACCTCAAGAGTTTTAAGCTTTTTTTTTTACCTTTCAGATCCTCAGTGAAACCCACAGTTTGGTCTAAATTTAGAAACACAAACATATTGCAGACCTAACAGAAGCACCTAAACCGATTTAGAAAAGCTTAAAGTTGTTTTAAAAAGTGCAATATGTAAACATTTAACCATGATTACACACAGATGGAGAAGAGATTCCTTTTATTCCATAAATTGAAGCATTTTTTTATGGTTATATTTATGTTCAAAAGCTGAATCTGCTAGTTTAGAGAGGATGATTGGAGTTGTGGAAAAGAAAAGAGGCAACAGAAGAAACAGAAATGAATCTTCAAACTGAACTAAATCAAACTGGAACAAATGAAACTGAAACCTGAATTTGTTGATTGCACAAAACTGGAAATTTTTCTATGTGCAAATTTTGTTCTTTTTAAAAAGTCTCTCAGGGCGATATCTGACGTGAATCAGCAACATACAATTAAGATGGAAATAAAAATAAAAATTTGCATTAATTGGTGGTTTTCCGACTTAGGAAATATAATAATATAACGTGTGGTGTATCCAAATACTCTGACCTCCATACTTATTGCAGATACATCATACAATATGAAAAAAAAAATTGAAAGATTTCTGAGTAAAACTGTAACAATGATCAGTTTCAGTTTTACAAGCATAATTCAACCAATTTCACCTGAACTACTTTTCTCTGAGGCATAAAAATTTCCTTTGAATTTATAACAATTTTAATATTTCAATTCAATTCTACTTCAAAAAACACTTTATCTCAAAGGGAAAATAAATGTTCATTTCATCCAAGTTTCTTCAAAGAGTCATCACAGATGGTGATGCTGTGGGCAGGAAGGATCTCCAGTAGCAGTCAGTCTTGCAACTAATCTAAAAATGCCTCTGACTGAAGACTGTGCTGTATCACAGTCTCATGGCTGTCATGACATGCTTGCAGCTCAATATTCAGGCAGGAGAGACAATATTCCACAGAAACATGTCCTGGATGACACCATCAGTTGTTGGCAGCTCTGCTGATCCACGTCCTTCGCTTTGCCGCTCCTCTTTAAATCTCTCTGGCTGTACGGTAGAGTTTTATATTTATCGACGAAAACAGACATGGAAAATTAATAGCTTACATAAAAAGGTATTTGTCCTTTGATAGAGTTCATCTGTTTCTCCTTCTTTTGGTCTCAATTGTTTCATATTGTTATGTTTTATTTTCGGACCAAGACAATCAATCTAAAAAGCAGTTTTTAAAAAATGATTTTAATCATTCATGGAAAGAAGTTCTGAACCAACCTGAGCCTTTGAGGAAAACTAACTGGTTTTCTTGTGAAACCTATGCTCCCATTTCATTCCTTGTCATTTCTCATCCGGACATCGACTCTGCAGCTGTGAGTCTCACAGAGAAATAATCTCTCTCAGGTTCAGAGTTCAACCGCAGCCTTGGGTATCTATCAAGTCAAGTCACTTTACAAAAAACTCATGAAACAAACAGATCCTAATGATACCCAGAATTACAAAATTAGATCTGTCCAATCACATGGATTCCAATTTGAATTGCATACTGTTCATTTCCATCTTTTTGATATTACGTTGATGTGAACTTCAGGTTATCTGTGAGGAGCTCCAGCCGACCGCATCGAGTCTTTGACTTTGCAGCAATCCCTCCTCCTGAGCAAGCATGTGGGAACAGTGGAGAGGAAGCACTCCCTACTAACAGGAAGGAGCCTCGGGGACAACCAGGCTGAGCAGAATGACGGCAGGACGGAGCAGGAGCTGGGCAGATTTAGTGGAGCTTTATCTGCAGTAATGGCTGATTGGGCCAGGAGGAGACCCAGAACTTGCTGTAGGGACTCCATTTTCCCTCTGGGGTTCCCTCCTGGACCCATTTCCAGAGCTTAAATCAGCTGAAGACAGTTCTTTATAGTCTCAACAAGCCACGCACCATTGAATGAGCTGTTATTTTAACATGACTATTAAACTCCAGCAACAGCATTTTGGTCCATTTGATTTTGGAGAATCATTGAAAACTGATGATGAATTGGTTTCCTGAAGGGTTTCCCATTTTCGGGGAGAATAATTCAGCTTTTGTCACAGCTGCCATCCTTGTTCACCACTTTGGTTTTCGTTGCACACCAGGAAAGATTTGACACTGAATCTTGCAGCTGTGGTTCTATGGTTTTAAAAATATATGCACACAGAGAACCTCCCAGAGTACCCAGTAAAATGACTGACACAGTTGTATCAAATGCACAGTTATGGCTGAAAAATACCCATTCTGAAGGGAAACATGTGCCTTTTGATTGCTGTAGTTATTTGTGCTGCGTTCCTGTCAGATTTTGCAGGATTTAAACGTCTACACTCCGCTGTGCAACCTCTAATTAATGTGAGTGATGGCTTGGCAGTGGCTGAGGTGTTTAGTCTGTTATCTGCTGCCACCATCAACGATTCATGACAAATTACATCCACAAGTTGACCAAGATAAATGGAGGTGCAGATAGAAACTGCCTGCAGAGTCTTCAAGGATTTGCACAAAAAAAGGAGACGAAGAAGCAACAAACAAGCACTTGAAAGAAATAATCAGCATGGGCTTGTGTTCGGTTTTAACTCATAATGTGTTTTCTCTTAACGCTTCAACACTTTGATGTGAGTCCAAATGTGCCGAGGGGGCAGAGAGGCCGCCGGGAAGCCGAGAGCTCTGGTCACTCAGGGTCTGCCGATAAACACCGGGGGGCCGTTCCATTTCCTGAGCTCAGGAAGCTGACTTTTGAGGAAGCTCTGTGGGTTCGGTTTCTCTCATTTCCCCCTCTGACACCGCTCATGGTTTGAGTGCAGGAATGCAGCCAGGGAAGCACATCGCCGTAACCCATGAACGTTTCCTGACTGACGAGTAAGACATCAACAGAGCAGAGGAAGACCACCGAATATTACAACTCAGACCTTGAGAGAATAAATCCAAAGTACTTCTCAATCAGCATGTGTACTCAGTTGCAATTATACTTTGAGATACTTTCCAAACTTCAATAAGTGAAAAGGAGAAGGCAGTACGGTGTTAAATACAGCACATGGAGCATCTAAGCTGACATAACCCTATTATACACACCAACACAAACCATCACACACACATTCCTGGACACACACACACAGTAATTTCCTCAGATGGCCTGTAATCTTACAGGCCTCCATCTCGGCGGCTTAGCCCAGTGGACTGGGGCAGCCAGTGCCAGCTTTCCACCCAGGGCGGGGGGCCTGGAGGGAGGGTGTACAGGGGAGCTGCAGGGCCTGGAGGAGCCCCACATGGATTGTATTTGGGAGCCTGAGGCATGAAATGGAATAGGTTTAATCTGTTATCACCTGCAGGGGAGTGTCGGGGCCAGCCACTGACAGACAGAGCGGCTGGGGGGTGGCGGTGATGGCGATGGGATGGGGGTGCCCGCTGGTAAATGAAATATCAGCCAGTACAGAGGGAGACTGATATTAGTTTAATTTCTCTGAAGCTCACCTCATCTGCCTCCCTGGCTGCCTCTCTTCCTCCCCATCTGTATCTCTCTTCCTCTTCCTCTCGTTCAAGATTCAGCAGTCAATCTGCATGAGATTTGGCTTTGCTACACGGACCATACGATTACTAATAACTTCCCTTCTTGTCCTCAGCAGGACCCATGCAAATTGATACCAATACACATTTTTGTTGGGATTTCTCCACATTCCAGCACAAGTACGCATTACACTTTAGATGCTTGCACTCCACAGCAGGGAATTTGTCTGTTGACTCTGTTTGTGCACAAAGCACAGAAAACTGAGGTCAAACGCAACTTTGGGGTAAATTCCAAAAGCAAATTCCAAAGCTCAACATTTCTGCACATGTTTTGCACTGGGATCTGCTCTAACTGCATGCAGACTGAAGCAGGTTGCATCAACAAACCAAGGAGAGGCTGAAAAATAAATATCAGGGTCCAGGAAAAAAACTGAGGCAGTCAAAAGGCGAAATGTTTTTTAACCCTAAGCTTCTTTTTCTGAGGTTTGTTCTAAAATCTTAGAGACATTATTTATGTTTTTGGCTTCATTAAATTCTCCTTTATTTTCCCTCCTCTTTGACTGCTGGTTGAGTAAGTTTTGCATGTAGAGCGGTGATACTTCTACTGCTGGAAAGAGCAGATTTAGGCTTGATCTGAAAGGTGCTTGTGTGGGTAGGGATGTGTTAAACTGTGGATGTATTTTTCCAGGTGTGTGTCCCTGAACGACTGATTCAAAGATACAAAGCATTGAATGAAGTTTGAAATATTGGAGATGGTAAAAACTTTGCATGTAGTCTACAGAAAATGCACTGGAATAATTTGTGCTCCTATGTGAGAAAAGTCCTGCTCCCTTGACCATGACTCCATCCTGTTATTTGAACTCTGACAACGAGGACTTGGATTTTGGTCTACTAACACCTTCACACAAAAACCCACCAGCTTTCATCATTTTTCCCTCTTGCTATCTGTGTCGCAAGGAGTGCTGGTCTTCTAGAATATGGCACAAAACCACTTACACGTGAGCAAACTGGGAGACAAGCAGATCTTCAGTGACGTGCAGTTTGAAAAATTAGACAAACACAGAAACTCTGGATTCCACGCAGCTAAAGCACATGGATACCTCCACCATTGTTCACGCATCAAACTGAAGACAAAAAATCATTTTTTGGAAAATATTCTGGAAAAGTGGGACTTTATAGAGAGATGGCGTTCTGTTACATCTACAGCTAAATTAACATTTCAGAAAAAGAAAATCATCACCACAGACAAACATGGTGGTGGCAGTGTGATGATGTGGGCCTGATTTCCTGCTTCAGGACCTGGAAGACTTAAGGTAATAGATGGCACCATGAATCCTGCTCTGTTGCAGAAATCCTACAGGAGAACAGAAGCAGCAGCAGAGCAGTGATCCCAGCAAGTTCAGCACTGATACAAAGGTTTTGGAGTGGCCTAGTCAAAGTCTGGATGCCGTATCATGACCTTAAGACTGGCTGTTAATGCTCCAAAATCCTGGAATGTGTCTGAAATAAATCATTTCAGCAGAGCGGGTCAGAGCTCCTTAAAAACTCGTCACTAGTTATCAGAAATGCTTGATGGCTGCTGCAGAGGGAAGAACAACCAGGTATTAGGTGCAGGGGGTGAATACTTTTCCAACATTAGTCAGGTAGAAGCTTTTTTTCCTCCATAATAAATGAAATTATGATTTAAAAAATGTTTTTGTTATAATCAGGTTATCTTTGTCTGATATTAACAATTGTTGATTTAAAATGCTTAACTGGGACAAAAAAGATAAAAAAAAAAAAAACAAAACAAAAACAAAAAAAACCCTCCACCAGAAATCTGTAAGGGGGCAAATACTTTTGCACATTATGCTTTTATTGTTCATCTTCAGAAGAAATGTTTAGAAACCTCTGGTTCTAATTTCATTGATTTTTTTTTGCCAGTGTTTCCTGATCAGAGGAAGCAGAATTCAAATGTTGAAGATTTGAAACCATTAATCATAAAAATGCCAGCGCTCCTGTCTCAGTGTGAGTTTACAGTTTTCTGTGCAGATTTCAGAAAAACACAATCAAGCTGTAGTCGTGAGTGTAACACCGCTGACATGGCTTCAACCGCAGCTTCCTGTGAAGGAATGAGCAAACAGAGAGAGATCAGTCCTTCTCTCAGGGGGCGGCAGGGAAGTTGAACGGAGGTAGATCTTTTTTCACGCTCCTTGAAGTGGCTCGCCGTCTCAGCTACTGTACAGAGCAGAGGACATGAAGGGTGGGAGTGGGTGAAGGCTGCAGAGTGAAAACAGAGGGAATGCTGGGAAACGGTGACATAATAAACTCAAATACGAGCAGACCCTTCATGTGTCATCACATGAACCACAGCATGCAACAACCTTCATATGGGTTTAGCTGTTATTACTGTTTCTTTCTGCCAGACTGTAGACCACATCCCCTTTAATAAGGCATTCATGTTTTCCTGCTTCATATCTATAAATAGGAAGTAATGTTGTTGTGGTTTGTTTGTTTGTTTTCTAAAAGCGTGTGTCGATGGCACCACTGGGCGGGGCATCGCCGCTTCTTTCTTCTTTATGTGCCAAGTTAGTTTTCAGGTTAAGGTGATATAGCTCTAAAAATAGCTTCGGTTTAGAGGTTGAAATTCTCACCTACGCGTATTCACAAGCTCCCACCACCCAGCCATTCACTTAGAAAGTTGTGAGTACGCAGACACATGGCACTGCTGTATTTTCACATGCTCTGCTCCACTTTGCCAGCAGCCCACGCAAACAGATCTGGCACAGCACACGGAAAATATTTCATTTCACACATTTTTGCTCAAGTTTGTTGTTGCTGACTGTGACTGGAAGGTCTCTTTAGGTTCATGACACTCCTCAAACGGTAGTTTCTCATTGCAGTCACGCTGAAAGATGCACCGCTCCTTTGAAAATGTCCAAAACGCACATAGAAACCTCTCAGTGTGTCAGGAGGAATAGTCTTTACATTTTTAAATAATTTAGCAGCAGCTTAAGGAAACGCTGTTTAATATTTCCACACCTGGTTTGAACTGATCGTTTCAAATAGGGATGCAAGTTAATCTAAAGTTGACTGATCTCATCAGTCGTCTAACGATGCATTGAAAAGCAGCCATTTTCTTAAAAACTTGACTTTTCTCTTGTATCGAGAAGGTCGACCGTCTTTCCATAACATGAAGGGCTTGTTCTAAATTCTTCATAATATGCTGAATTTAAAACAAGAAGCACCTCATTACATTAACAATTTGTGTCAGCTGTAATAAATACTGACTGAATGAAGAAAAAAATTGGTTTTCTTACACATTAATACATTTCCATAAAGTTAAAACAAAAACAGGAACCTATCCGGTTGCTGAATAGAAAAAAAAAGATAAAAACAATCAAATTTAAAACACCTATTCCCCCCATGAACACAGATGTATAACTATCATTTAAAGACAGGGTGACATTTACGTTAAAGATTAAGTTGTCTGCTGTCAGGACAGTCTACAGTCAGTGGTGACAGCAACACTGTGCTGGTAGTTGTGCTTTCAGTTCAGCTTCTTGTAGCGCCTCTAAGCTCCAGAAGGAAAGTTAAAACTTGGCTCCATGAAGTGCATTTAACTCACAACAGCCCTCAAAATCAATCGTGCTTCTTAACACCATGTCTTTTTCACTAATGTTACAATTTTTCTGCACAATGCTCTCCATTTTTCTGTCATCACATCTTTGTAGCTCATCAGTAACTTTTGGCTGAGAAGTCGACGCTGCTCCAGCATGGCTGAATGAGAGCTATTAAAGTGAAGCTTCAGGAGCTGCTTGCGTGTTTAAATCTCCAAACAGAACCGCTTAAAGTGCATTTTGCATCCCACACCGGAATCTGTTTGGACCGTTTCATTTTCCTGTTCTGGAACGCCTCTGCCATGAATATTTCTCTTACAACTGACTCCGATTCAGGATGAACGGCAGCGCCCTCTGCTGGATGGAGGCCAAACTACAACACTGAAAGAAGGTACCCGTTTAAACAGAGGTTATCAGTTCGTCGGATAGAACAAATTTTAATTTAATAAACCATTATTCAGCAATTAATCACAAGTCTATTGTTTGCATCCCCAGTTCAAACTGTGTGAGCAAAATAATGTTTCTTTGGTAAATCCATCCATCCTCCATCCTTCCATTCATCTGTTTTTCCATCCATCTGTCCACTTACAAATAAAAATCTAAATTGTGAAAATTGCTTTTTTTAAAACTGTTTTTTCCCCTTCTGTTTAGTCTTTTTAAAAAGATTTTAGATGTCTTAGCCCTCGTTAATAAATCATCCCGTATACATAGAAAATATTCTGGAAAATGTGCCCCTTGATTGGATTGTCCACAAGTTACAAACTGATCTTACTTAAATGCCTTTATAGGCCAAATTCAGACCAACCCTGAATAAAAATTGTACCCATGTGGATTTGCCCAAATTAAACAGGTTTTATTTGTATCCATTTGAGGCCCAGCTGAAACCGATATTGAGCAGCCAACTAGCTCTGCCAGTGTGGACTATAATCACAAAATAAACCCTCCGATCCAATCTCATTATCAGGGGTCCACATTCATGTGGGATAAAATGTAGCCGACATGGGTACAGGGCTATGCATGTGGAGTTTGTATTTTCTTCTCATGCCTGAGTTTACTCAGGAAACTCCTGTTTCCTCCCACAGTCCTTAAAATGTTTATTTGGGTGCAAATGTGTCTTTATAATTGTTTGAGTGTCTCAGTGTGGCCTCAGTGACTGCTAGCAATCTGTCCAGGACATAGCCACTGATCTGCAGACTGGAACAAGGTTTAAGTAGTTATGAAAAATAAATAAGTTATTATTCAGACATCTGTTTCGGTTTTCTGAATTTAATGAGACAGAAATTATGGGATGTCTGTTTAACATTAAATCAATTAAATCAAATCAATATAAAAGCTGTAAATCCTCAGAAATCAGTCATTCCTGAGAGGCAGCTTGTTTTCCTCCTTATTTTGCCTGATGCAGCTAATGTTGTTCCAGCTTTTCTTGAGGTTTCTCTCTGGTGAAGTAGCGACTCCCTGGACAGTGCAAAGCCCTGTTTAAATTATTTGTCATATTTCTACATGAAATCATTTTTAGAAATGTTTTAGACACGAAACACCCAAAGCAACCAATGTGCTATATTTTCTATACCAGGCCTGTCTGTGGTGCTGGAGGGGAAATATTCTACAATCAGAGAAGAAAGTTCTAGAAAGACCTATCAGCTTTCCTTAAGTTTGTCTATTTTTCTGCACAAAATGTAAAATTGGAGTTTAATGATATCTTCTGTGATTTTCAACCAGTTTCTGAAAACTATTGCAGTTTCCATGTAACACCAATGCAGACATGGAACAACACTTTCTGTTTATCCAGATAACACCTTCCTTATTTGCAGGACATTAGAAAATGGAAAAACTGTTTGATTTGTAAAACTGAACTGACAACCTGACAACTCCCATAAATCCAAAAAGACAACAGACGAGTCTTCTGAAGGAAAGTAGGGAGAAGTTAGAGGCTGACCTTTGCTTGACTTTCCACTTTGCTTGGATGGAACAGCACAGTAGGTCCTCTATTGTGTTTGCAATCAAGCATTCCTATATAACTATCACAACCAAATAATTAGAGGATTAGGTAGTGAAAAATAGCTCCTCTAACATCACGGCCAGCTGCACTGTGTACTTTGGCATGTGCTGCTGTGTACCTGTCCATCTCATTAGGCAAAGTGCAAACAGCTGCAGATCCTGGAAAAAACATGGAAACTCAATAAGATAATCTACTTTAATACACCATTCTTACTCCTTGGCCACTAACACGAATCTGCAGCACAGTTTGTGTCGTGTTTGCACAGGAATTTTGCTTCAGAACTGCGATGACACATGAGTGGCACATTGTGTTTAAAGGCTGCACAATGGATCTCCAATGAAGCGTGGCGAGGGAGCGAGGATGATTAGTAACAAAGCCTGGCAGTAGGGTGTAGGAGGAGCGTTATGAAGTGCAGAGTTGATGTGACTGGATGACATGCCGTAGTTGGGTGACTAGAGTTACAGCAGGATGATGCCGTATCACTGCTGCCTTATCTCCATCCAGATCGTAGTAGAAAACCCCGACCAAGAACACAATTAGTCAGTAATCAGATGTGATGCGATACTCTGTAACATCCACTCAGGAGCCAAACTGGCCCCTTAAACAGGGGGAAGGCTATAGCAGACAGTGTTGGTTCTCTTGTCATACCAAGGCATCTGCCCGAAGATAATCAGCCAAGATATCAGGAGGATAATTGCAATCCTCTACAAGTCTGGTTCATTATTTTCCATAATTTAAACATAAACATCATGGGAATGTCCAGCATATAAGCCATTCAATAGGAAGACGGGTTCTGTGTCAGAGACAAATGGGTTTTGGTGTGAAATGTCCAAATTAATGCCACAGCAAAAGCTAAAGACCTTGTGAAGATACTGCTGAAGCTGGTTAAAGTGCGTCATGAACCACAGGGAGACAAGTCCTCTCTGGGCTGAAAGGGCACTCAGAGAGGAAGAAGGCATTACTCTGAAAGCAACACAACAAGCCAGATTACAGTTTACAGGTGCAGTGATGGAGAGAGACCTTTTAGCATTTCTGGAGACATCCTGTGGTCTGATTAATTTACAACTGAATGTTTATGACCTCAGCAAAATAGTTGAGACTTGGAATTTGATCAAGAGACTTTATTTGGATTTGCTCCTCAAGACTTGACTTAGATTTGTCCCCCAAGACTTGAGACTAAACTTGTAATAAATGGCTACCGTGTTCAGCCTACATGTTCATATGCAATGATGATGCTCCAGTTTGAAAGGGTGCACCAAACAGGCTTTTCAGAGATTTATCTATAGAAGCACACCGACCGTTAATATCAACCACTTGTCTCTTCAGCGCCATCTTTAAATAGGTACAGTTCATCCAGTATGCTAAACTTTCACAAACAGCCAACCAGGTAAATCTATACCAACTCAACGACTTTCCAGTCCTTCCTTTTGTGTGAAAAGCACCATTCATACACAATGTGATAAAAGTATTTTAAGGTAAAACAAAGGAACAAAAAGGTCCAGAAAATTAACTTAAAGACCAGAAAAATAAGAAAAACCACGACAATCTCCCACCCTAGTGTATTTAAGTTTTTTTAAATGAGATTTTAGAGAAGTTGTTGCATTGACCAAAGATTTCTTGAGCTATTTATTGCACCATGTTTCTGGTTCACCTGCTGCACACTGCTGATCAGCTGACTGAAAGGACGTTCTAACATTTTTCTCTTGCTTCCTAAATTGGATTGTTTCGAGATATTTCTGGTGATGGTCATTGTGTGGACTTAAAGGAGTGGGATCTTGTCCTCTGAAAAGAGCATCAGGGCTGTTCAGCCGCAGACTGCAGGCTAGCTACCCGAACTAATAACTATCCGACTTATTGACCAACTAATGATACTCTGTATGTTTTCTGCACAATAAGTTTACCAACACTTACAATTTGTGGGTATTTGTTCTATATTTGTGCTTAAATCTGTCTTTTCACATACCTTTATCATAATTACAATTTTAAGTTACATTATTTTAGCACCAGTAGCAATCTTTGCCACTTTTTTGTTTCAAGTGAAAGTAGTTTACAGTTTTTAGTGCCATTTTCAATACTGTCATTTATACTCAAGGTTGTCAACACTGAGAATGTCATACCAACCCAGGATCTTTTAGTTACTGTCATGTTTTATTTATTTTTTTTCATGGCCACTGCATGTTCAATAGGCAGTAAAACAGGCTGTCATGTTTACATAGTGGTGACAAAGTGGCGGTGATGCCAAAACTTAACCAAACAGAAAGTGGAAATGGAAGTAAAGATCCCCTTAGCATTAAAATCAAGATAAAATGTTAGAGTTGTGCTGGACACCATTTTGCAAACCATGAGGTATTACTGCTCTGCATCAGCAATTAGTAGGAGAGGAACGGTAAATAAAAATCACACTTTGGTACATACTATGGTTAAAAAAAATCAAGGTTCTTTTTTGCTTATTTGTAAGATCCTCATGCATAGTTATGCCTCAATATATCACATTACATTTTTTAAATGCTTATGATCATGTCAATCTGTGGTTATGTAGTTACAGATCTGAGGAAATCATGATGCTGCATGGCTTCATTTCCCCACCTCACCATCTGTGTCGCCATTCGCCCTTGTTTCCAAAACAAGCATATATGATACGCATAGGTCAGCGTTTGCGTGAGGGACTGCACCTTTTCACGTCAAGTTTGTGTTTTATAAGTCAGAAGCTTTGCGTGGAAAGTGGCGTACGCAGGTTTCAGGCCCATTCGTGCGTACACAAGCTTCATAAATGAGACCCCTGGTTTGCCCAACCTTTCTTTCTCCACTGCAGCTCATCTGTTTGGTGACAACGTCAGTTTTTCAAGTTGCCCTACAGAACATTTAACTGAGCACTTTGTTCCTCAGACGTTCTGCATGTGTTCAGGTATAAAACAACCGTGTGTTTATTTGGTACTGAACCAACAGAGTGATACCAGATGTTTTCGGTATGAATACGTGTACCATTACATCCCTACTACTTACTACCTGAATTGTCCCATTTATAAACTGAAGACTCAATATTTAGATTGAAATCTTCCAAATCTTCCCAACTATGCCCTGAATGTCTCTCAACAGAGCTGGTTCTTAGTCCTTCCTTCCTGTATGCAAATATTTCCCTTTCCTTGTCTCCTCCTCATGGTTCTTCATTCTTTTTAAAGCAAAAC
This sequence comes from Anableps anableps, assembly GCA_014839685.1. NCBI lineage: Eukaryota > Metazoa > Chordata > Actinopteri > Cyprinodontiformes > Anablepidae > Anableps > Anableps anableps. The sequence continues at coordinate 1,123,144 of CM026087.1, read as the reverse complement.
ACTCCAACCACTTCCTTGATGTTTTTACAAGTGCTGTGCTGACAGCTTGATTAATGTCTCCTTGGCCTCATCATGACATCATAATGGGAGAACAGAGCATGGACTTGCCTCTGACGTTCACGGCAACAAAGCCTTGGACCGTCAGGCAGAGACGTTACAATGATACGGCTAAAGGAGGCTCTCTGAGAAACTTGCATCATGTATGTCGTTCTGCCCTCCTCGATCTGAGAATGAAAGGTTGGGGAACTCGCTAGAACACCAGGATGCATGGATGTATGACAACTCAGCAATGAGGGCAAGGTGCTGATGTGAATGTTTCTCAGCACCTCTCGTTCGCTCTGTTTGGATTGTAAACAAGTCAAAAAGTGTGAGAAAGCCTTTGCAGGCATGACGGCGAGGGGCTTCTGTGTTTTGGTTCTCAGGGTAATAATAGCCAATGATGAGCGAGGTTAACATTTGCTGTTCTGCGGGTATGCAGGTTGCTACAGGGGGAGGAGGAAGGGGGCAAACTTGTCAGGCCAGAGCAACAGACATTTGTCTTTTCATTGCAAAACCATGTCAACAGTCACTTCTAAGAAATGGAGAAAAGACTCAAATAGACAGCAGACTTTCTGTAAGCATGTATAAAACTGAAATCAGTCTCTACAGTACCCTGCCTATATGCTGAGGAAACAAGATAAAATAAATGCACTTTAGAGCTGAAATATATGAGCTGCTTTTGAGTAAAATTAGAAGGAAACACTAAGTTACTGAGAGCAACAACAACTGATAAGGTCTAACTCTGCTGTCTGCTTCACACTCTGTAATTATAAAATGACATAATGTCATCATGTCATGGTACATTACTGAACCTCGTTAGCCCATTAAGTCCTGGCAGCCAGAGTGATTAGTCATGGAAAGCCCCGCCCTTTCCTGCACTCCCACTCATTCCAAGAGGAAGCAGGAAGCTGCCTGCATGTCAGTCATCCCCGGACAGGAAGTTCCTGGGAGATGACCACCCTTTAATGCTGCAATTATTGTAACTATTGTTTGGATTGATAATCACGCTCATTACAGAGAGATCGGGGGGGAAAGGAAGGAAGCTGGAAGCTCTAAGGCTTCTCGTTTGAGACTGCAGTTTGTTCTGTGGAGGTCTGCTGGATGAGGTGATGGGAGGGAGCGAGGAGGTCCACAGGGATGTGCACGACCACTTGGTGCATGGGAAAGCTTGTTTGCTGGGAGGGTTTGCATTTGATCTGGGTTTCTCAGTAATTATCTGGGCCGGTGCCTCCAGGGAGATGAGTGATTAGGAGAAGCTCGGGTCAGGATGGGACAAGGTCCAAGATGGCTGGAGTCATACTGGACTTTCCTTGAAATACAGTGAAACTGAAAATATTTAGACAGTTGATGTTTTTCAGTTTTCATATTTCATAATAATTCCCTCCCAAAATTCAAACTTTAAAATCTTTACTAGTTTAAGAAAAAGTTATGACACCCTACCCCCTGACACCCAGTCTTCCTGTGTTTAGCTGGAATAATAGTGAGGTTCTGTCTCCTTCTCCAACTTCAGTCTGAGGAACGTTTGTCCCACTCCTCGTCTTCCACTGGGACATGTTTGAGGGGCTTATTGCATGCTCAACCCATTTCAGGTCATCCCACAGAATCTCAATATGATCAAGATACAGGACTTTGACTAGACCCTGTCCCATATGGCTCTTTTCCGGGAAAGTTGTAATTTGCTGAAAATAAACACGCCCTCTGTTCTGGTGTCCAGCTAATTCGACATTAGACCCGTCTGTCCAACAAACCTTAAACCAGAAGTCATGCTCTTTTTCTACCTTCTCAGTCTGACCTTCATGAGATCAAACGTTTCATTCCTTCCTCACCTTCCATGGACATTAAACTTGTTCAGCTTGTTGCTGATTGGACAGGCATGGACCTTCATATCAACAGGATTATGACTTTTGCCATCCTGAAGTGACATTTTAGGGTTTGTGGAGACTTCTTTTAGCATCTTTCGGCCTGCCTTCTGGCTGAACTTGCTTGGACTGCCAGACCTGGACATGTTGGGTTTATTTTGAATGTCCTCCACTTGTAGATTATTTTTTTGTACTGTAATCGTTGATTTTAAATGATTTAGAGACCTCTTTAAATCCTCTACCAGACAGATGCTACAATCTTCTATTCTAATCTTGTCAACATACGCTCTTCCTAGATTTTTATCTTGTTTTCTGCCAGTCTTGCTGTCTGTGGATTTTGTCACTAATATACTTCAGTGTTGCTGTTAAAATGGCAAACAGTGTCCAAGAAAAAAAAGCTGCAACAGTACTGGGATATTATTTGGTCATGCTAAAGAAGTTTGACTTTTGCATCTTGATGTGTTGTCAACCTTGCATGTTGTTGGTATTTCAGAATTTGTTGGGATTTTGGCTGATCTTGACCAGAAGATTTGGGAACCAAAATGACCAAATAAACTAAACAAAATAAAAAAAGATCAAGATTATTATTGCAGTTATCCCTATTTTATGCTTGAAGCAGCCAAATTGGATTTTGATATTAGGGTTAGTGAAAAAACACTAATCTTTCCAAGTAAGAATTTTGACTTTACAGGGGTCTTCCTGATGAACCTATGCATGCATACATGGGGAGAACATTCAAATTCCATGCAGAAAGACCCCAGGTCTGGGATTTGAACCCAGGACCTTCTTGCTGCAAGGCAACAGTGCTACCAACTGCACCAAAAACAACAACACATGAGAAAGTATTTAGAAAAACAAAAATTGTGACTGAATTTTGAAATGAAAGCATAGATCATAAAAATCCTCACGTGTGCTTAAACCTACTTCTATTAGTTAAGTTAATGTTTGTCCTCGTCTTTTCCTTCCTGATGAACTGAAGGGATTTTCTTCCCTAACTCCTCTGCTGCCAAATAATCAAGCGTTTCAGTGTAGAAGTCACAAATCTAGCGCCCCCAGCAGGTCTTCATAGACCTGACAGGTACCGGTTGGATCAGTCAGGAGTAGAGGTACTTCTATTAGAAGGTAGTCAGATGGCTCAGTTACAGGTGTCCCAACTTAAAACTGTTTCTCCAGTCATTTGCTTTAAAGGCACAGATTGCTCATAATGTGAAACTTCTTTGAAATGTTGCTCAACGAAACCAAAAGGTAAGAATTACTGATTACAGAGCAAAATGTAAGAAATAAAAACAGGTATTGCTGCTTCCTGCGCCAACTACGCCTCCGCATCCGAGAAAACCTGTTGCACGACTGGGTGGGTGTGGGGGGGGAATTCCCATATATCACACCTGCTCATCATTTGCTTGTAATGTCTGCATTGTCGGCAAATGATGGGGAGCAACTGCTCATTTTCCATTTAAGAGGAGAGCATCAGTTTTATGTGCAGCCTGAGTGGTGAAGTTACACCACAGAACTTCTGGAGACCTCTAATTAGAGACCGTCGGTCTGTCGGAAAGAAATGCTGCAGCGATCTCAGGCTCCCCTGCATCATTCCTCAAAAATCAACTGTTTCTGCAAATATGCCTTTAAAGTATTCAGACCCTGGTCATGGTGAGAGTAAAGTATTCAGACCCTGGCCATGGTGAGACTTAGAGACATTTAAAACTGGATTATTTGACAACTAAATGTACCTATTCTGTCAATGAAAGCCACCAGAAAATGTGTCAGTTATTTTATGAATTTATTTTAATCTGTGTTGTTAATGCAGGACTGTTGCTGCTGCTGCTGTCTTGGTTTTGGATCTGAATGGTGTAGCTGTTGGTAAAGGTAAATAAAGGTTAAATGAATATCTTGGTCATACATCAGCTATTTCTGCTGCTCTGATCAGTTTGCAGCATTGGCCAGGGACTTTGCGACACCAATTTGGACATATTTTCACAGTAATTTCTGTTTCTGCTGGGAAATGAATAATTAGGTCTAAAAAAAACCAAAAAACAAAACATGAATTTAATGACAGCAACTTTACCCACATACACTGACAGTTTGCAGCAGCATTTATAGTAAAAACACAAAACTATGAAATATTCTAAGCAGTAATTCCTCTTAAGACAGTTTTTTTTAAGTCCAAGGCCATGAAAAGTAATTTTTATGAAGCACCTTCAGACGTTTCTCTTTCTGACAGACATTTGGACCGAGCTGCTTCCCCTTCAGCATTGCAAATATACTAAATTGTCACCGACTAGCTGGCCACACCCATTCGAGCATTTTGATTGAAACTGTTCAAATGTGTGGACCAAACACAAAGAAGCATCATTTCCCAATATTTTGGAATATTTTCAGATGTTTTCTAATGATTCCCAATTCATTTATTGTTATAATAATTTTCTGACTGTTTCTGATACATTCTGAGAGTTTGTAATATTTGTCTGAGCAGAGCCACATTATTGGTCAAGAGAAAGAAACACTGTCCCTGTTGACACTGGGACTTCCGGCTGGAAGACGTAGAAAACCAAACGACAAGCGAAAGACAAGTGGTGAGAATGAAGACGTGAGCACTGGAGAAGGTGAGGAAGATGAGGAGCCTGGAGCTTCTGAAGAGGACAGTGATGAATCTGATGATGATGATCTATGAGAGCTTTGGTCAACTTGGAGACCAGCAGCAGGAGGCTGGAGAGCTCACATACGTCTGATTCAGTGTCTCTTTTGATGCGTGCTTCAAGGTAACTTCCTTCAGTTTCAGCTGGAATGTAAAGTGAGGTACTGGACATAAAACTGGCATGAGGCCACACTTATCTTTATTATACGTATAAAATTATTATCAACCACGTTGTCAAATGTCGGAGGTCACTGCGATACCCGCTATGGAATTAATACAAATCTGTAACATGCAACATTTTCCAATGTGTTTTAAAAATGTTTATGTGCTCAAAATATTTCATGAAGACTGGTACATGTAAAAATATTTAAAACAAGAGATTTAAAATACTTCACTTCAAAAAAACAAAAAACAAAAAAACAACCAACAATTCAGTTTGAGTAAATTAGGTAGAATCCTGGTGTTTCTGCATGTTGTCCCAGTCAGAAAACACGCATGTTACTCTGACGAGCTTCTCTATGTTGCCCCCAGGTGTGAGTGTGGAAAACAGAGCACATTGGCCCAGTTCTAAAGTCCTTCCACCGGCTCCCTGGAGCTCAGAGAGTAGACTGTAAAATACTTCTGCTAGTTTATAAATCACTGAACGGCTTAGCACCAAAACACATTAAAGACCTGTTGTCGTCATATCAACCTTCCAGACCACTCAGGTCTTCTGGTTCTGGTCTGCTCTGCATCCCCAGAACCAGAACCAAACATGGAGAAGCAGCCCTCAGTTTTTATGCTCCACTAATCTGGAACAAACTCCCAGAAAACTGCAAAACTGCCAAAACACTGAGTTCCTTTAAACCAAGGCTGAAACCCTCCTGGTTAGAGCTGCCTTTGGTTCGTAGTCTGGACCATAAATCTGCAAACAAATCCAGGTGAGATCAGCTCGGTTCTCCAAAGGGTGGAAGTTTGAGTGTAAATCAGTAAATAAAGTAAGTGAATCATTGATCAATATTTTTTAACGGTGTTTGCTGGATGATCCCTATGATTTTGCTGATGATTTTGATGTGAATTTGTGAAATAATTTTTCTTGATGATTTTGATGCTTTTGATGATTTTGCTGTGCACTTGATTGATGTGAAGCACTCTGAACTGCCTTGCTGCTGAAAGTACAAATAAACTTGGCTTGTGTCCTGTGTTGGACAGGTGACCTGTCCCGGGTGTCCCTCAACCATCTTCCGCTGACCCATAGAGACACAGACGGGATTGATGGATGAACTTTAATATTCAGACAAAGGATCAAAACCAAAACTTTGACGCTCATCCTTTTTATTTCCCGAGTAATCTTGATTTATTTTCAACTCTAATCGTAAAACAGCTTTAAAGTAAAAGTATTTTGTTTAAAAAGCAGAACATTTCTAAACAAATCGGTGTCTATACAGAAATTAAATAAAAAGGTTCAGAGATAGAAAGATATGAGCCAAGCAAATGCAAAACTCACATTAATCACCCAGATTTTCTGAGAAGAATTTGTTCATTTAACTTCAAAGCCAAGAAACTTTGGTAATCATTAAACATGCGACGTTAAGTCCACAAACTTGTTAGCAAGTTTCAGGAGGAGTAGTTTTTACTTCACCAGCCACCAATGCAGTAAATACCCAACATTCCTGAGCATTTAAGGTGGAATATTTAAGGCAGCATGTTCCTTTCTGTATGCATGGTCGTGACCTTTCACCCCTGCCTCCTAAAGAAACGAGCCGGTCCAGTCATAAAGACGCACACACTCGCTGCCTCCACGTGCGCAGCCTCACGACAACAAAAGGAAGACATTAACATCTGACCTCCAGCCTAATCCTGGGACCTGCTACCGTTCCTCACGTCGCGTCCTGATTGCTCATCTTAACGGCTCCTTCTGCATCCAGCGGCGGCTCACAGGTTCTACCGCTCCCAGAAACTCAACCCAATGTTTGTTTTAAGGCTTAATGGGTCTGAGAAACGTTACAAAGCTGAATTAGAGGAGAGCAAAAGGGAAAATATTACAAGAGAAACATTAAAATGTTAATGCAGACATTAGTGGGGACCAGTATACAGTATATCAATAGTTCGGTTTTGTTGCAAAACTATCTGAGTTGTGGAGAAAATTCCTGTTTTTCTTTGCTCTGATGACTCCTTTCATTAAAAGGTTCCTTAGATCGACACCTTCTACATGTTTGGTTGCAACTATGAGCTTCATGTCTGACATATTCTCTAAGTTTTGCAGCAATTGTGTTTAAAAAAAAAAAAAAAAAAAAAAAAGAAGCAACAAATATAAGTTAAGAATCAGTCAACTGGGCAAAATGAGCTTCTTCCTAACAACTGGGGGGGGTTATTCAAAGACTCAAAGTTTAGAGATGGATGACTGAGGCAGAAGAATGTCTTTGATAAACACACTCATGGCCCCCGGGGTAAATGTGCTTACACACACACACACACACACACACACAGCAGTGGGGTCAGCTGATTACAGGGGTACATTAGCCCCCTGAGGCTGGTCCATTCAGAGCCTGGTTAGCACACAACTTTATGGTATTTACATTCATTTGCATGGCCAAGGCTCTGACTGAGGAGTTTGTTTAGTCATGCTGGGGGCCACAGGTCCTTTCATTGTGTCCCAAAGAGTCGACTGAGCATGTCTCAGCCTCGGCTGTGCTTGTGTTCGGGGACATGTCCGTCAGCCTGAGCTTCACTGACATTTAAAGAGTTTCTCCTGAAAACTGAAATCAGTATCCTGATGAAACATCTTCTGAGTGGATTCCTGAAAAAGTTCTGGTCTCCTGGAACCGAACGTTGATCACAGGTTTTTAAACAGCGCTGAGAGGGAAGGAGGATCCAAATGCAGATTTAAAGTGTTTCTGAGACCAATTTCCAGGAGAGCTGCTCCATTATGGGAAAATTAATCTTATGCTTTAATTTTGTAAAAAAAAAAAAAATAAATAAATAAATTAAAAAAAATATTTTGTTACTCAAGTGAATTTTATTATGTTTTAATTGTCTGTACCTTTTGATACTAGGTTTCGTATACTTTACAGGAGTTTGCCTCGTGGCCAGGTCTCCCTTGAGAAAGATGTTATCTCCAGGGATTTCCTGGTAAAATAAATCAATGAATTAAAACCACTTTTTTATCAGTATATTGAAATTATGATTATTTAAATGAATTACTCCGTGAAGAACAGGGAACAGCCTCAAACTGAACATTTACTCTGAAGCTTTGTATTCATTCAAATGTATGAGAATAAATAAACAAAATCACCAACACTGTACTTCAATAATCTCTAAAGGACGAAATACCAAATAAAAAAAATTATATGTAAATACAACATATAAATAACAAAAAAATAAAAGAAAATTAAAGTGAAAGCTATTTTAACCAAATAAATTAAAATAAAATAATCAAATGGTTCTGGAAGTGAGGCGTTAACAGGAAGTCTGCTGTGTTTTTATTCATCAATCATCAGGAACCTGCCTCTGCATCGCATCAGCATTTCTGTGTAAACAGCACCTCTGATTAGATGTCTGCAGACAGGTTCAGCAGGAACCAGTAGGAAGAAGTAAAACCCTTTATATTCATCTCTCACCACAGCTCATTTCAGTTTTAATATGAGCTAACAACCTACTTAACAATTTCATTCACTTTTTATTTCTAAAAAGGTCATAACCTGTAAGAGTATTTATTTGCTATTCAAATTTACCAAGCAGGGGCTTCCCTGTTTGCATCAAGAGGATCTTTGTGTTCGCAGTCTGTTAGGAACTGATTATAGGAACCATAAATCATCCAAGGTTGGGCTTTTTTCCTGTTTTGACCCATATGTTCGTTCAGGTGCGTGTAATATCATTTGGGAATAAGTTTTACAGGTTTTTTTTTCTCTGAATCTCTCTAAAAACATGGCAGAAGAAGCCATTTATGAAATGTTTTGCTTTAAAAACTTTCCCTTATTGCTCAAAATAAAATGAGTAATTAGTAAAAATCAGTCACCAAACCGAGCTGTAAGGATGCAGCAGGCCGGCCACTCAGTCTGCAGCAGCCTGGAATAAAACCACAGGGGCTAAATTAACAACATTAGTGTGTGTTGAACCCCCCCCTCAGCCTGCACTTGTGGGCTCTGCACGGGCTGCTCGTCAGCCCCCCCCCGCTCAGCCAAACAAATAACCAATTTGGTTTTATTGTGCTGCTGGAGGTCCACTCAACACCAGAGACTGATGAAAGGCAGAAACACAGGAGGAGGCGAACAGGAGGCGGGTCGGCCCACGCTCTCTGCCAAGTAACCTGGGAGGGACGGGAGGGAGGGCAGGGCCAGGGAACGCCTCAGAACCGCACTCTGATGCAGTCCGATGACACCGGGGCATCTCAGCGCCACATACTGGAAAACCTTAGCGTCTCCAACTGGAAACCTGAAGACAACCCACTCAGGACCAGAGATTAGTGAGTTAGATGTCCTGCAGATTCACCAGAGGATGAGGGAAGACGATGGAGCGACGGCCACCGATCTTTTCACGTCATGAAGAAGCTGTCAGCTGAATGCCGATGTGGGAAAATCTACCCACACATCACATTCAGAAATACTTTATTTATCCCAAAGGGAAATTAAATAACACTAACATCCGGTGTTAAAGTAATCCTGCAGAGCAGTTAGGCACCTGGTCTTTTAGAGGAAGCGGGTTTATAACAAATATGAGAAAAAGACAAAAATATTTATCTCTGTCAATGAATCTCAGAAAGTTGTTGGGAAAACCTTCACGACTATTGAGAGGTGACTTCTGACTTTCATGAGCAGCCTGGAGCTTCCAGGTTACTCTCCAGAACTTCCCAGAGCTCCCTGACCAGAACCTATGGGCTACATTAATGAGGCGACTGGTCACCTGGCGCTTTCTGGGACTTACAGGGTACTTCCCAGAACTTCCAGGTCACTCTGCTGGTTCCTGAAGGTGATCTCCTACTACTTACAGGTTAGAGTTGTAGAAAGTGCTGCTTACATGATGAACATGGAAGTTACGAACCAAAACCTTTCAGGGATTCAGGTGTATTTATTTAAGTTGTAATGTGGCACTTTGTGGAGCTTAAAGGTTACTTTCTGAACTCAAAGAGCAATTTTCAGGTCTTTTAAGTTACTTCCGACGGCTTAGCGGTTACCAGATCTGGTAATTACTCTTAGGTAAACAGATTTGGTGGAACCTGATGGAGGGGGCGGAGTTTAACTGGCTGATTTTAAAAGAAATAATTGATAATTATCTGCTGGGATGTATATGTGAACAAACTGAAGCTCAAACACAAAGGTTAAACTTGTAGCATGAGATTGTAACCATGGTAACAACAATCAGACTGAAGATGATTCTTTGCTCTTTCACATAGTAAACCTGCCATTTCCTTCCTTTTCAGTCTGTTCATTTATCTTTGCTTAAATTGTCAAATCAGAACTGATATTATTCTCATTTGAAATAAACAAATATAAAAGTTTTTGTTCTGTGTTAAAATTCAAGCACTGATGGGTGGCCCCTGATGGGCTGCAGCTCAGTTTGCTTGTGACTCGGGCCGGCTCTGTTGGTCAGTTAAAGCAGCAGTAAATGATCATTTTCTGGTTTCGGTTTCAGTCACCTCACAGCTTTTGAAGTTAAGACCACGTCTGTTTCACAGTTTGTTGGATTGCAACAAGAAGAGGTGGGCGGATCAATACCAGTGTGGTAAGATCAGAACTGCAGTTCCAGATTCCCTCATGAAATTTTGTTTTATTTTTGTATTGTAGTTTTTCAACTCTATCTCAAAAAAGATTTTGTTTCAATTTGCTCTCAGATGAATTTTTTTGCACTTTGTTTTTTTTTAGGAAAAAATGCACACAAATCATACTAATATGTTGTTCAAGTATTTTGTAGACACCTATAAACGTCCAAATTCTGTCCCAGGTTTGAACAAAATTATTCAAAGAGAAAGAAACACAAAAACACCTACAGGTCAGAGGTTTGATGATATATAAGGATCAGCATCGGCGATACGGGCTCGGCATTTAAATGCAGTATCACACACCTCTAGGAAGACCTCCAAGTCCTCAGCTATGTCATCAAAAGTGACAAAAAATCTTCCACGTCAGATTATGAACGAGTCTAAAAGCGGAAAAATAATCTTTCATTTTTTACGTTTGTTTCAGATTTTGACTGTTGACTGTTTCGTTTGTTGTGCAAATCCCTAAAAACAGAGGAAACATGCATGTTGATGATGACCTGTTGCATAAATAATACATTTTGTTAATTAAAGTGTCTTAAATAAATAAAACTTGTGTTTCTCTACATGTCAGCAGAACATTTATCATTTCCTTTCTGTCAGACACTCTTACAAGGTAACAAACACAGAACACACACCCAAGCACAAGCCACGCACTCGAAGCCGTAAACAGCAGGCCTGCTGCGCCGGCTGTAAAGCTCCCTGCCACCGTGACCTCGACAGCACAGAATCGGGCTGAAAGAGGGGCTGTAAGGGCCGCCGCTAACGGCCCCATAAACAACTTGAGGGGTCCCTATCGGTCAGGCGTGGGCTGGCTGGGACAGATGGAGCGCCGGGTAAGGTAGGGACTGAGGAGACCAACAGATGGAGAGGAGGAACCTCTCCTCCCGTTCCAATTCCACAGAGGGCTGAGGCTGGCAAGCGCAGGAACGCTGAGCGCAGCGAGTGAGCGTGTGTGATAAGCACATGCTCCCCTGGGTGACTGCTTGAGTGATCTAACAGGGGCAATTAATTTGTTTTATATACAATTTAACTCCTCTGAGCTCCGACAAAGGAGGCAGTCCTCTGGGAGCTCTGAATGCTCTCTGATACAAACCAGGACCACAGGGGAGATGCTCTATCGCCCGTTTACGCCCAGGCTTTCATGTGTGCTGAGGTGGAGGGAGGGGTGGGGGGGCTTCCACATGTGAACTCATTTCCCTCCATGAATATGTAATGGAAACTGATGAGGCTAATGACTTGTGGAGGTGACCTATTTATTTACTCCGAAGGAATTGGGATCTGAAGCTTTCATCTGTCACACGTAAGAGAAATGTCAGATTATTTATGTACAAATGATCCAAATGACATCCCCAGGGAGGGCAGCCTGTCTGGGACGGCGTCTTTTCACAAGTCACATGACCTGCAGAGGACATGACCACATGAGACATTCACCCCGTCAATGTCAAATCCAGAGTTTGTGGCGTTTTTCTTTGGGCTTGGTGAAAAAGATGTTTGTTCCATATGTGGTGCCATGCCTTCCAGAACCTTTTGTTACATGTTTCAGATTAAACAAATGTTGATATCAGACAAAAATAACCCAAGTTGGACCCGCAGAATCAAGAAATCTCTTAAATAGTACCTGACTGCAAACAGGAAGTAGGCGAAAGGATCTCAAGCAGTAACATCAGGGCTCGATCTAAAATCATCAGTCTGGAAAGCTCACAGAACCGTCTCTAAGGTTCTGGGTCTCCAGAGAACCTCGGCAGAGCCAGGATCCACAGGAGAGGCCGACCCACCAGAATCTCTCCAGGAGCTCATCAGCGACTCATCCCGGAGGTCCAGAAGAACCAGAACAACGTCTGGAGCTCTGCAGGTTTTACTCCCTCGGTTAAGGTCAGAGGTCACGGTTCAACAGTGAGAACGAGAGAAAATGGCCTCCATGGGAAAATACACTTAAGTTTGTAGCAGAAACAAAATGTTAAAAAGTGAAGTTTCTGTTCGAGAGTTCAGCGTGGATGGCTAACGAGGAGCTGTGTGTGCAGAAGTTCGGCTGGTCTCCCCAGCTCTGTCTGAAAATGTTAAGTGGTCCTCCTGAAAGCTTGGCCACCCTTCTTCTGCCCTCATTTAGCCTGATTAACTCCCCGTCCTCCCCTCCCATTCACGCCTCCACTGCAGATGAGCTGTGATGCTATCTGGCCATCAGTGCGTATTGGTCTCCTGAGAGGGCCCAAAGCGCTGGGAACCAGGACCCCCAAACGGTTCTCTGGAGAAACAGGAGGGAGTCAGACAACAGTCTTGATGACGAAGGTAATGACCCCTCTAAAAACAGCTGGAAGTACAGAGGTGGACATCAGAGATAGCAGTGGCCATCTTTGTTGTCCGGGACTCCTAATTAGAGTGAAAAACAATCTGGAGCCAATGATAAGAACCACAAAACTGTCGTCAGCTGCAGATACAGAGAGGAACTAAATGAGAGGAAACAACAACGCCGCTCCTGGTGGCAGAATGTTGGAGCAGCTCCGTTATCTTAGTTCTGATCCTTTCTAGACTTTTGTTCACTTTTTAGTTCAGGTGTTGCTGTTTGGACGTTATTTCCTGTGGTTCTGGATGCTGTGCAGCTCCATGGATTTTTGCTGTTACCTTTTTAGTTTAGGACAGGTGTTTAGATTCAGGTGTTTGTCAGCTACACTCTCAGTTGGGCTGCAGTTGCCACTAAATACATCTTGTGAGTGTATTTCTTTTCTCTTTTTTTACACATCCTGGAGAAGCTGATTAGAGTCTCAAAACTCAAATAACCCCTGAACTACGACCCCAAATCTCAGAGGAGTTGAAAAGGAGGCTTCATGGATGCAGAGCAGAGAGAGGAGGAGGAAGTTCAAAACATCTCTTCCATCCATCAAGATGGGCAAGCATCATCCGATCAGATGGAGATTTAAAGAGCAGCAGCAAAAGCAAAGGAGGTGGATTAGCAGAGCAGCCAACAAATGATGGAGTCATCCAGGACATGATGCTGTGGAATATCGTCTGCACTGTCTCGATATTGAGCTGCTAGCATGTCATGATGGTCATGAGACTGTCATACAGCAACAGTCTTCAGTCAGAGGCCTCTTCAGATTTATTGGAAGACCGACTGCTACCACACATCCTTCCTACCCACAGCATCACCATCACACGACGACTCTGAAGATGCTTGGATGATATGAGTTTCAACAACATTTAATTTCCCTTTTGGGAAAAAGTATTTTTTAATTGAGCTGACACCAATAATCCTCTTGGTCTTTTATTTTTGAATTAAAAACTTCAATCTAAATCAACTGCAATTAAAAGAAAATAAAAATAATTGAGTCAATAAAAATTGACTTCGAGTACAAGACATCCATAGATATGGATCAGCTGAACTAAGTGTTGTATTAATATCAACAGTGTACCATCTCCTGCACCCAGTCATAACTCAAATAGGAACATCTGCAGAGTTATTACAGCTGATTGTTTTGTGCGCAGCCAGGGTAACCGTTCAAACAGGAACTTCTTCAGGTAATGCAAGAACACTTTTCATATTTTCATAGTGCATCAAAAGTAAACAAAATGACGACTGAACAAACAGTCTCAGCAAACGGCTTACACAGACTCCGTGCCAACAATAAATCCAATGTTTGCATAAATGTGGGGAAAAAGTTAAAAGTAAACAAGACATGTTCTTTTTATAAATCTTTGGTCAACTTTCCTCCTCCTAGATAAATAAAGGAGGAATGAAGACATTGAAGGAACCTTTACGCTGTTGAGGAAATTGATCAGAGCTGGGTTTATCCCAACACGGATGTGAAGTCAGGTCTTGGATATGAGGAAACTCTTCACTAAATAATAAAAAATAAACAGGTCAGTAAAATTCCTCTTATCTGAAACTGAAGGAAAATATCGTCCTAAAATATTTAACCTCCCTATCTGATCATAGAATTTATCAGCATGTAACTAATAAGAGCTCATGAACAGTTGTGATATTTATTAGATAACCTGACACCATCCTCTGGATAAAATGGGTATCAGAGAACTTTGAGTTTTTGCCGAAGTGTCACGCTGTCGAAGAAAGTGAGGACTCAGGAAAATCTGCGAGCCGCAGATACGACGCTGAGGAAACCTGAGTTCTCCTCCCTGGAAATGAGATGCAAGCGGAGCCTGAATGAGGCGAGGAGCTCTGATGGTTTCAGAAACGCTGGTGAGCAACACCTTCAGGAATGCTCAGAGCACATTTCAGCCTGAATCATCATCATCATATACAGAAAAAAAAAACTCCACAGCAACAGGATCTGTCAGAGAGGCAGCCCACCCGCAATCAGGCCAACAAAACTATTAGGAAGGAAAATCAAATGAAGGGTTTGATCTGTGGAAACTCCAGCGCTGTGAGGGGCTCATTACTCCAGGAATATTTGGCACAGCAGCGAAATGAAAGACATTATGGAAAGATTAAGATGAGTCTTGCAGAGCAACAAATTAAGCCTCCTTTCATGCTTTGATTTACAGCTGTGTGTCAGAAATTTAATATAAAGTGATCTATGTACCTTGGCAACAATCTGGTATGATGAAAGGCTTGATCTCAGACGATACGCTCCATACCACTGTCATGACACCAAGAGGAATATTTCCCTGTTTGTAAATTTTTACATTTTCTACATTAAAATATGGCAAAACTTTTTCTCCCTGCAACAAAAGATCAGTTTGTAAATTCTAAGAATGTTTTCCTTATTAGAATGCACATTAGCATAGAAAACAAACAAAGTCACTATATTTCATCATAGTCATACCGACTCCTTAATATGAACTGTTCGTGTTTCAGTTTTACCTTTTCACATCTGCAAAACTCATGATGCAAGAAGGCCTCATGAAGGAGCATTTAAGCCTCACTGAGTAGCAGGATTTAGGATTTTTCTGTGACCCATTCTAAGTTTCTCTGTGCACCTCAAAGTAATAGCGCATGAAAATGAAAATAATGGGAATTTACTCCTGAGTCTACAGAACTGACTGCTGCTCAGAGTAAAGAAAACTCACTACAAAAGAAGTTATGTTGCCAAACCGAACCGGTTCAGTCTGCCTGTTTTAGCATGTTGCGTGTAGCTGCAGACAGGAAACTGGCTCTTTGTTTTGTGCTCAGCACAAACAGTTTCTGGAGGACAACTCTGAGAATAAAGTTCTGAAAAGTTCTGGTCCAAAACACATTGAAATGTTCTGTAGCTCCAACGGTATCAAGTCTTTTAATGAGGGAGCAAAGAAAATGTCCAAAAGGGATCAGAGTTTCCTCTGGCTCCATGGAGATTACAGCTGTACAGCTGTGGCTGTATGGAGGTAAGCTCGCCTCCCATCCACCTTTTGCTGTGCACCATCAGTCAGCTGGCTAAAATAAGGCTCTTACACTCCCCCCATTTGCAAGAAAGAGGCCACTTGGAAATATTTCCAGTTACATAAAACACAAAGTCAAAGCTATGATGTAGTCTACAGTAAATTTAAATTCAACATTCCATAACTTCTCACATTTAGACTTGAAATTTGAAGCCTGTGCCCTAATTTCTTTTAGGGTGCAAATGATTGATGGGGTTTAAATCTTTGTTTAAATGATAAAATAATTTGGACAACTGTCTCATTGGCACCATTGGTTCTGTTCTGCAGAGCATGAACATTCAAATGTTATCCTGCTAACTTTAAAAGGCATTTTTAGAAGCTCTGGTTTTCTAATGTGTGAACAGCCAGTGGTCAGACGATTACACAAATGTTGGTATCGATAAGTTACACATCATTTTGATGACTTTTTCACTTAACACTCTTCAGGGTTGTGGTGGCCATATGCCAGCAGTCAATGGCGGAGTACTCCCTGGACATGACACCAGTCCATTATATTACCATGCATATGTTAGGGCTGTGGAACACCCTGATAAAACCCATTCATGGACTGGAAGACCATCCAAACGCCACACAAAAAGGCCTTGAAGCCCTCTAGCAGTAAGGTTGAGACCAGTGTAGCTGTGGTGGAACGCAACATTTAAAAACACAACAAATGTCATGTCCCTGTCCCCAAATCCCAGGCAGGAAGAAACTTCTTACCAGGAACTTTCCTTTGTGTTGATGGAGCGTCTCCAGACTTCCCCGAGTGTGGTGTGATGGAGATGTTGTATCCAAGGTGACATGCGCTAGGTGGGATTGATGCATGGGCTGCTCTTAGACCTCATTGGGACCATGGTAGTCCTGCTCTATGACATTTCACCTGCACAGGTGTTATTGGTGTATGGGGGTTCCAGCAGTCGGGTGAGGTCATTTTAACTGGGGTCTGAGGGCACCATTCTTGTAATCATCTCTTTAAATAAACACACATTTGCCTGACACAGATATGGCCTGCTGTCACATTGATTTATTTAATGCATGAGTCAACTGGGCAACATCGAAAAGTATACAGTACCTCCCCACCTTCTGTAGAGAAAATCTGCCACTAACACTGCAGGGGAACCAGTTCCACCTTAGAGTTGATCTAAACTACCAGGACGGTAAAATGAGTGCATCAATGGTTCTGGCTCGGTTCACAGCTGATCTAGTGATCGAAGTGCTTTACAACTACACCCCCTCAACACTTGTATGGTCATACACACAACCACAGAGATTAAATCTGTGTTGGCTACTGTTGACCTCTCACTTTGATGAGCCGAGGAGCCGAGAGTCTGGATGCTGGATTAAGATGGCTGAACTAGATTCACACAAACGTCTCACTCTCCAGCTCTCCCTCAGGGGGTTAACGCCCGACCCCACATTCATTTACATCAAGTGGCCATTTTTTTCCTGAAGTGAACACAATGACTCCTTCCACAATGGTTAAAGTCTACCTTTGAGATTAACCAGCATAAACAAACACTTAAGTCATCTGAGAGGAGATCTTTCTCTTCTCTCTCCATCACACACAAGCACCAGGGCCTTCTTTAGTCTGGGGCTGTTAATAAATTATATTGCGCTGTAAAGGAATGGTCTATATTGTTGGGCTGGTGGAAGCTAGTATGACTCCGCTGTGTTGTGTTACCTTGTGGAAAGCCTGCTTGATTCTTTAATCCAGGTATTGTTTATGGAAGCTGACACCTCAGGTCACTCGGAGAGAAAAGGAAAAGACCGATGCAGATTCATTCATGCTTCCGGCATTAAATCTAAACGCACGAGCTCCACCAGTCACAAGATTTTTTTAATTTGCTGTAACAATACAAGGGAAGAGGTGGGAGAAAACATTAGTGAATCTGAGCATTAAAAATCAAATCGTTATGTACCTAACTGTACCTAAATGTACCTAGCATCGGCGCTAGGCATTAGGATACTACAGGATCCTCAAAGAGTATGGGTGAAAGGCAACAAGAGCACTTAAGTGTCAGGCTGATCTCTCACTTACCAGCACTCAGGGAGAAACGCACACCAATCACTTAAACATCCACACCTGTAATTAGCCATTCTGGCATCAGGCCTGAACGCCAGGATCTATGTATATGACTGAGTGTGTCGGCTCGTAGGCATGTTTTGATTGCTTGGAATCCAGATGAAGAGAAATGCCTGGGAAACACGTCGCTTAAAGGAAAACTCTTCATCTGGGAAAAGCTTTGCCGATTTGATAAAATGAAATCAGAACTTTGGTTCAGTGCAAGATTGGTCTCAAGACAGATTTAGTTTAGCATAAGAAGAAAATAGAAAATTGGAGTTTCACTGAAAAATGATTCATATATATATACAGTTTTCTCTTGTTTAGAACCCTGCCTTGTATAGAAACCTTTGTTAAAACATGCAAAGTTAACATCATTAAAGCTAAACTGTTTACCTTTACCAGGTTTAGTGTCAGTTTAGTGCCTTAGCTTAGAAGAGGTGAGGAGAGCTTGTAAAATTTTCTCATGTGTAAGCAGAGAAAAGAAGATGAGTTCTCGATGCTTTCATCAAATGTCAGGGAAGACAGAAGAATGGACTTTGTTTTTAAATAAGTACACCTCTCTAAATGTCCTTTACATGGTGGGGAAGAAATACTGAAACATGCTTTAACCGTTTCCCTGTATCAAGATAATAACATGTTCATGGTAAATATGAGAATGACCTGACATATGCATGATTCTGCATTTACTGCTCATCTTGAATGAAAGCCCAGAGACACTGAGTATGCAGAGAAAAGTCATGAAAACAACATAAATTAAAGGTACATCAGTTGCAGCGTGCTGCAGGGAACACATGCACAAGAAGTTGCAAACTATTCCAGCTTCTGCCGTTCGTTATGTTTCCTGTTTGAGTTTCCTATCACCCCATTCTGCACATGAAAGAGAGGGAGACAGAGAAAGAAGTGGAAAAGATGAGACACAAGAAGAGTCTGCCAAGCTCCTTGCACCTCCTCATTGCCCCCAAGCAAAGATTTAGACGTTCTTCATTGTCAAAGCATTTCACATGTTTATTGTCCTGCTCAGAAACCATTCACTCGCTTTTCAGGCATTAGTCAGAAGATTTCTTCATTACTGCTGCACTTTACCACCAAAGGAGAGGCGCACAGAATTGGGACAATAAAAACTGCTGTCAGTTCCCAAGTTATTCCAATTTATAGCTACATGTTACAACCAATTATGAAAGTGTAAGCAGTCAACGCCATCAACACTCTGAATTCCAGGTGTAGCTCCAGTTTAGCCCTAAAGGTAGAGACATGTTCTCACCGTTTGCTCCTTGTGCAAGCAAAATCAAAACACTTCATTGTGTTGATGTTCAGAAAGCTTAATGCTAATTGTCCATTGCCAACAGAACCTTATAGACCAACAGATAGTGGAACATGACATGGTATCAATGGTGTTTTTATTCTCTCTTTAAATGATGATCGCGTTGAGTGATTCAAACTCGGATTTAATAAAGCTTTACCAGTCAGCTACCTGGCTGTATATCCTAGTGTTACCCAGTCACAGGCATGGAGGTCAAAATGCTCCAGCACACCACGGGAGACCCTTCAGAGAAACTGAAACACTAACTGTTGACAGTTTTTATGTAAACAGATGAGATTGTTCCAGTATTGCTCATATAGTCTTCGTCAAACATTCAGATAGAGATCATTGCTTGAAAGGTCTCCCGGTCGTTTCAGCCCTCTTCCATTTCCTTCCTTTGCAACTTTCTTTGTTTTGTTTCCAAAACTTTGAGTACAAAATGAACAAAAGGTTGCAGTTTTGTTTTTTTCTAATCAGACATGCATAAATTCCTTGCCTGAAGCAGCATGTTTCATATAAACTTTGATTTAAAGTTAGATAGATAGATAGATAGGTAGATAGATAGATAGATAGATAGATAGATAGATAGATAAATGAAGATTTGAACATTGCTATTTGCATTCATCACCATAATACAGGAAGACAATGAGCTATAATGTATTTCCTGCCACAGTCTTCCTTATCTCTGCTGTTGGCGATCCAGCCAATCAGCACCAAGGAAAGTAAATGACATTCCTGGATTGGCTGTTTTGCAGACACCAACCAATAGCGTGTCAAGTAGCAATGCTCCTTGTCACGGTTTTGGGTTGTTTGAGTTTCCTCTGTGTTTGTAGTTTGATGATTCACTTCAGCCCTCAGGGGTCTTCTGTCTGAACTGAGTTGGTCATCCCATGGTGTCTCTGTTCCCGGCTGTTCCTGCGTCACCCCTTGGTCTGCCCTCTCGTGTTCCCCAGTGATCTCCTGTATTAAAAACATTCTCATCTCATGTCTGCCTCAGTCACTTTGGGTTCTCCTTTTCTTCAGAATATTTTGGACATGCTCTATGGAAAAATACACAAATATGCAAATTTTTCCATGAATAATTTGAGTCACGCTCCACAGAAAAATCCACGAATACTGAACTGCAAATACGTGGGGGTCCACTGTACATGGGTACAAGATTGTTTAACACTATAATCTGGAAGTAGAAAGGGACATCAAGGCAACTTAAATGAACCAATGAAACCATACATGCAAAGTCTGAAAATGTACAGTTTGTGCAGTTTCTCTCCTTAGTTGTCTTAAAGTTTATCCCAGAAAAATCTTAAAATTCTTCTCTGAAGGACCCGATAAAATAAAATGCACCGAGGCCTTAGTCTGAACATGCACATCCCCAACGAAGCATACATTCAGAAGAATATCAGCTTCCTCCAAGATCTCGAGTCTGTAAATTTCTGTCAAATTTGGTGTCAAATTTACCCCTCTTTAAGGGTAGGACAGTGATTTCACTGCAAATACTTAGCAGTTCTATAGTTAGATAATAACTGTCAAAAGATGCAAGCAAAATGTGGCCTAATCCAACTTTTTGCCCAGATATAAAAATATGAAATCAACACGCTTGATATTTGACTCGTGGTGCTACTCAACTATTTTTAGCAGATTTTAACTCAACTCTCAAACATTTTAGAAAAAAACCTGGGGTCCCTCTTCCAGCTCTCTTCTCGTCACCATCTGAAGGAACTTCACACTGGACTTCAAGCAGCTTGGATTCTGGTCCTCTCCAATCTGCCTCCAGACTCTGGGACCTTGATTGGAAACTTTAACTTCATCTGAGAAGAGGACTTCGGACCACTGAGCAACAGTCCGGTTCTGGTCTTCATCAGCCCAG
This sequence comes from Anableps anableps, assembly GCA_014839685.1. Lineage (NCBI taxonomy): Eukaryota > Metazoa > Chordata > Actinopteri > Cyprinodontiformes > Anablepidae > Anableps > Anableps anableps. The sequence continues at coordinate 1,102,296 of CM026087.1, read as the reverse complement.
TTAAGACGGTTCAACACCAGAAATAGCTGTCGTTGAAGCCCTGGACACAGTGCGAGGTGGTTCTCAAAGCTCGGATTGCAGCTGCAGTTCTTGTGAGTCACTCCCAAATTCTTAAATGAGCTTTGCCTTACAATCGTCTCAAGGCTACATTTATCTCTGTTGCTTGTGCAACTTTGTCTACCGCATGTTTTCCTTCCACTCAACTTTCCATTCAGATGCATGGCTAAACAGCCTTATTCTTCAGTAATGGCCTCCCCTTTCCAAGTTCAGTGACTGTCAATGATTGTGTAGACCAGAACATGATGTTCCTGTGTAAAGATCTTTCTTATTGGTCTGAATTTTGGGTTTTTATTTGCTTTAAACCACAATCTTCAGAAGTAACAGAAATAAAAATGTGAAATGCATCCTTCTGTGTAATGGAGCCTAAGGGTAAATTCAATCTGGAAGACTCTCTCCAGCCTCACCTGCATCATCCATCCTGCACGTCATGCGCCTCAGCTGCAGCACATCAGCCTCAGTCCACGCCTCGTTGTCTCCTTTTATAAGGCCCTCTGTCCACGGCTCCATCTGCTCTTCAGGCCTTCCTCCTCTCTTCGGCCTCCACCACCAGTGTCCTGGCCCGGGGGGAAAACCATCTCTAATCCTAGACCTAGGATGTTCGTCCAGACTTATAGCAATTCTCAGCATCCCGGTCTTCTGCCGGGTCCGAGCGCCAAAGAACTTATTCATGTTAAATAAAACTTTCTAACTGCTACTTTCTCTCCCTGCGGGAATCTCCAGGTTGAAAAGAATGTACACAACCCAAGCCATGAAACCAGATCTGTGCAGATTTACGGGTACATTCCAGTTGCAAATGCCTCTTTGCATGGATGTTGATAAAGAGCTCGATTAGCCAGCTGTTTGGCTGGTGGAGCAGATGAAGACCAGTGTTCAGTTTCACTCTGAAACAATGAACTGGTCTGTTTAGTTTGCTGTTTACAAGAGGACTGCATCTTTCAACCGATATTGCAGCAACTGTGTCAAAGTAACTTCCGCAATGTTGCCCGTAAAGTGAGACTATTTTAAATATCTTAACTTTTAAGCATGAATTCACACCTGCGGTTCCACTTCTCCACTGTTATTTTCTTTTTCTTGCAGGTGGTAACATTTCAACATCGCCTGTCTGTGTAGTCATCAGAGTAGAAAACCGCACCAGCCTGAGCTTGTTTCTCCTGTCATTTCTGATCCATTTGTTTGCATTTCTGTTGAAGCACATTTCAAGAACAGCATGTGAAACAAACACTGTTACAGCCACAGTCTTTCACTTAGCCGCTGCTGTGCTAAAAGAAGACTGTTGAATTGAAAAAGTGTTGAGGTTCGAGCTGCCGAGGAGGGAGTGAGAACTAAAAAAAGAAACTCATTTTAGGTATTGCGTTATTATTTCTTTGCAGAATCTAATCTCCATTCAGTTTGGTGAAGAATATGCCGTTATCACGAGAGAGTAATCTTAAAAGACAGAATGACAGCCAGATCAAAGCCATTTCAGAAGACGAGTGTGCAGAAAATGAAGGACGACAGACAGAAAACTCGTAACTCAACAATCATTTGTCAGTTAGAGCTGTTCCCTCTGGAGCTCTGCCCAGTCCATGCATTTTATACTTACAGGAGAACTATCATTATATCTTTATTAATCCTAATAAAACTACTGGAACAAAAGATTAGATGAGTCAGACACGCCACACACACACACACACACACACACACACACACACACACACACACACACACACACACACACACACACACACACACACACACAATCTGTCATAATTCAAGTATAAGTCAATGAAAGTAGAAGCAACCATTTAGGACAGTTTGAAATTGTGCTTGAGAGATATTGTTGTGAAATAACAATATCCTTCTGGAACTACATTAAAATCAGAAATAATTAAAAATGAATTTGATGCAGTTATATCTAATGGATAATGATTGTAAACATATGTAAACTAATTACAAATATTGTATATCAAATCTGAAAAATGATTTTCTCTCAGTCTGATCACACACAGTTCAAATGTGTATGTTATCTAGATTATCTGATTCATTGTATTTTCATCCTCACACTGACCTCCTAAAGAGGCCTTCTTCAGATAAAACTGATTTAGAGCCATGAAAACGTCTTTCAGTATCAATAGAAGATCTTTAAAATGATTCTTGAAGCTAACTTCGAAGTCCATTAGAACATTTTCCAACCTTTTAAAAAACCAAGACATTTATTTCCGTATGGGTCGTAAAGTCTGAGTTACTTCCTTTGGCAGATCTCTCAGTAAACACAGCACTACACCCAGTGAAAGGTGTAATTTGGAAAGCTACGTTTGCTCACCACAAGCTAAAAATAACCATCAGCAACTGCAGGTTTCTAAAGATTTTTGCAGCGTGAATGAAGCAATAGTTTCCTTACTATCAATAAGACTCACTCAAGGTGGAAGTTGTCACTTACAGAAATATTAAAAATAAGCTCATCTGAAAAAACCCCATGAAACTATGAAGTTTAAGTAATACTGAGCAAATATTACAGCGCTGATTCAGTGTTAAAAAAAAAAAAAAAAGACTTGGGCTTTGTTTCAAAAAGCTTTATTGGAGTCTCCATGTAAGAGGTCTGAATTAAACAAGAACATTAAAATTTATGATATATTTTACTAAAGTAATACCACTGTTGAGCAAGGTTGGTGTCCTTTCGGTACTTAAATTTGTTTAAAAATTAAAGAAATAAAAAAATACAAGCTGTGTGATGTTGCATAGCTTTGTTTACAGTGGTGGCGCCAAAAAATAAATAAATAAAAATAAAAATAAAAATTCTTCTGCAGGTGCAACAGAGGGATGAAGCATTTTACTGAGGGTGTTTTGAAGGACCATGCAAGCACAAACAGAGGTGCACACAGAAACATCTGCAACAGTCTCCAGTAAACTCAATAACAAATGGCTTTTATGCATTAAGTTTTTGCTGCAACTTTCTTTCAACAAGTTCAACCACAGTTAGAAGGAAAGGCAACACAAACAGTGAATTAGCCAATCAAACAGCAGCAACACAATGTACTTTAGGATTTAGACTTGGTGAAAAAGACAACCATCATTCAGGTTTACTGGGAACGGTCGGAGCACAGGGAAAAATAAACCAAGTGAGCAGCAGTTATCTGAACAAAAATTCCCAGTTGAAGTCAGAAGAACTGGCAGGCTGATTTGGGAAAAAAGGGAAAACAAAGGAAAACTTTGGGGGGAAAAAAGGTAACAGTAGCTCAAATGACCCCCAAAGTCTGCAGAATGTCATTCATAACACATCCAGTCTTGAAAGAGATGGGCTACAGCAGCAGAAAACCACACTGGGTGCTGCTCCTGTCAGTTAAGAACAGGAAACTTAGGTGATAGTTCACACAAACTCACCAAAAGTGAACAATAACGGATGGGAAAAGCTTTGCCTGGTTCAAAGAATCTGATTGGAGCTCAGATATTTAGATGGTGGGGTCACAATTTGGAGCAAATAATATGAAAACATAGATCTGTCCCGTTTTGTTTCAGTGGTTCAGGTGCTTCTGGTGGTGTCATGTTGCGGGGCACCCAGGTTCTGATAGCTACTTCCTGCAGGTTAGTGCAACTTGTCTCAAAGCTCAAGCTGGTTTCTCGATCATAGCAATGAGTTCAAAGAGAACGTTTGGGATGTGGTCTAGCAGGACATATGGATCATAGATGTGCGGACAACAACTCCATGCTGTCAAAATGGACAAAAATATCTGGGAAGTTTCTTTAACATGTTGTTCGATCTCTGCCATAAATAAGTAAGGCAGCTCCCAGTAATAGCAAGTTGTACCTAATAAAATGGCCAATGAGTTTCAGTTTATCTGCTCCACTTCACAGACTCTGCTTTTAGAGTCATCTTATTTTAGTTTCAATCAGATCAAACAGACCTGATATAGAACTCGTCTGTTGCAGATTAAATACATTGTCACTCTAGGTCAATCTAAAATAAATACCACATAATTTATACCGTTTTGAAATATTTTTTGTTTGTCAGGTACCACACAGATAAACCAAATATTTTCTTGGAGGTGCTATGACTTGTCCAGGGGGAGCAATAGCACCCCTAGTCCCCCCCTGGCACCATCACTCTTGGTTTATCATAACCAAATTGTTAAGATAAACCATCTGGAAAGATTATATTGCAGTAAACTGGTCTTCAGTGTTGCTTAGCTTTTAGCTTAGCTTAATTTAGATAGTTTTCGTTTGATTTAGCTCTGCTTAGCTTACTTTATCTTATGTTTTTCAATATAGATTTTTATACACTTTGCTTGTTTTAGCCTAATATAAGGCAGTTCATTTTAGCTAATACAAGCTCATCTTCAGTATTGGTTGGCTCATTTGAGCTCATCTTCATTTAGCTTTACATCTTTCTCTACATTTTTTTGGTTAGCCTTTATTTAATGTTAGTTTAGCTTACGCTCATTTAATTTTGCTCAAGTTATTTTATCTCATCTCAGCTTTAACATCATTTATTGAATGTTTCGTGAAGCTTGAGGTTATGTGGTGGAAATTTTGGCTTTAGCCATTTTTCAAACAATGTGAATTAGAAATAAAAACCTCTTGGCTAGATTTTGTGGTCAGCAACATTAGTAATCAGATTCCTGAGCCCTTCGACCCCCAGATAGAGGTTTCTAACTGATTAAAACTAGTTCTTCCTCTCCACTGTCACCTCATGCTTGCTAAAGATGGTGGATTGTAGTGGGTTCTGCGCCACCTGCTGGTTTCCAGAGGGAATGTTTTACTGATTGACTTGAATCTGACCGATTGTGAAGGGGAGTTAAAGCAAAATTATTTGTATTTAACTGAAATCTCCTGAGGTTTCCATTTATTGCCATGTGAATAAACTGAATCAAAGTGTTAGCACCCCAAAACAGTCAGTTTTCTGCAAAGATGAACAGTCCAGTAATGCAATACTACAGGTGTAAATGCACAATCTATAAACAATGGCACCAAACAAATTTTACTTGGAAGGTGTGGGTCCAAATGGGTGTTTTGGTTGTAAAGTTTAATGCCTCTGGTCCACATATACGGAGAGATGTGTGTTGTGAAACAGAGCCCAGGCTGGGCATTATTGGTTCTGATCCATCCATGGCCCACATTCTTATCCAGGGCTTCTCAGCTCCTCTCAGTCTGTGTGTGTGTGTCTGTGTGTGATGTTAAAAGGCTGGCAGCTGGTATCCTCAGGACTGGCACCAGGCCACCTCCCAGTCCCTCTCCTTTCTCTGTCTGAGAGCACAATGGGCGATCCGGTAAAACAATACAGGCCCAGGAACAAGGCCTTTCACAGAGCGAGCGACACAGTATCCCTGAAAGAGAAACACTCCAAGACGCAGGCCGGCTGAAGCAGGAACTCATAGCTTATATCACTCCATGTCTTCCTCTGCTCCAAGCCGTCAGTAGCCTTCGTCCTGGCAGAGCCGTGCGCACTGTTTGGGTAGGAGTTTAAATTAGACCCTACAACCTAGGAACCACGGCTAAAGATATGACATTTTTTGATACCAGATTGTTGTTTGAAGTTCAGTTTTCTCACAATTTATCAGTCATTAAGATGATTTCATTGCAGTGGGTTTTTTTCTGTGTATTTTGTTTCTCCACCAAAAGACTTACAGCCTCCCCCTCCCTTCATGTTGCACGCTGTTGTGACTGCTGTTTCAGAAAGCGCATCTAAATCTGCACTAAAATGTCAAAAATAAAAATTATAGAGCCCCTCCATTGCTGAGGTCATCTGATTGCTGCAGTGCTTGTAAAATATCTCCAGAAAATCAAAGGTCTGAAGTGAGAGGTTCTGTTCAAACTCGGAAAACTAAAACCTGTTCAGACTGAATCCTCACACATTTGTTCAAATGGCAGAAAATAAACAGATATTTTATAAAGTTCTCCAGCAGTTTGGAAATGTATTTCACCGTCGTGCTCATTCTGAGTGTTACTGGGACAAACCCAAACACCCAACCTTCTTCATCATGGTTTCAACCGTTATGGACTTTATTATTGCTCAATGACTGCTCTGACAGTTGACAAGGGCATGTTTAGATGAGGAGCTGCTTCTCTGAGCCATTTTCTGATTCATGATGATCAGCACATCTCTCATTTTAAAAACCATGTTCTGTTGTATTACCCATTTTTATTATTAAAAGTTAATCAAAACTCTGATCAATAATAAAAAAAAAATAAATCCACAAAATGTTACTTTTATTTATTTCTTAGGAATGTTTTGGATGTTGTAGCCGGTGATTTTGTTAAAAATTATTTCTCAACGAACTGTTTTCACACTGAAACAATGCAGTTAAATAAAAATATCTCAGTGAGACATCAAACTGCTACAGTCAGACAAATTTAACCAACAGATCTTCTCCAGAGGGGCAAATAAATCAGGATGACGTAGCCCCCAATGAAGCTCTGAAAAATGAGGCAGATATTCTGCATTCTGAAAAATTTCCATTAAGGTTTCGCATCATGAGGGGAATAACTTGTTAGCATTTAAAATGGTAAACCCACAAACACCCACCCTCCCACCCACACCAGTGACATGTTTGTCTATGTAACGCGTGAAACGAGCGTTGAATCACTGAATGGGCTAACTTTAGTGCAGCTGATGATGCAACACGCTGAATAAACTTCACCATGGCGCGTTGTGTTGCTCAACAGCAGCTCAATAACTGATGAAAGCGGTTCACACGGAGCAGAAAACAGCAGCACTTCCCACAGTCAGGACTCGGCTCTGCGCCGTACAGTAAACACAAGAAGCCCCTCAGACACACAGGGGGCTCGTGAGACAACCGGGCCAGGCTCTGACCCGGCCCGGCGGGCCTGACAGGTAGAGAAGAAGAGCTGCACAACCTGTCGATGCAGGTAGAGAAACATTCCAGGTGTTCTCACACACACAGGAGAACGGGGAGAGTGTGTGTGTGTATGGAGATGAGAGCAGCGACTTCTACCTGTGAATCCTGGAGGTTTATCAGAAGCAGCAGATCTTCCTCTCAGCGCCCACTCACTAACGCGAGTTAGAAAAGCAACGTCCTGTTCTCAGCGCTATCTCAGCTTCTCTTCAGAGGCACAAATCACCAATCTCAGTCCTCCAAAGCCAGAGCAGCTGTCACATACAATCAGAAATCTAACGCCAGCCTTGTTTGCAGATGGAATCTCTCATATTTATCAAACATGGACTCTTCTGTTGGCCCCCCTCCCAACCTGAAAGGCTGCAGGGCGCATCGGGAAATGATTGGCACATCGGAACGTTTATCACACCCATCAACATCACCAGGCCACACACCCAAGCGCACACACACACCTACTGCTGTTACATTACTACTCATTACACATTACAAGCTGATAAGATCCCTTGTACTGATAGTGTCACCTTGCCCCAGAAAAAGGTCCAGAAAAGCTGTTGGTGGAAACTACGAGAGGGAAGGCGCAGGGAGTTTTTCAAACCTGCCAACATGTGACAGCAGACTATAGGGGGGAGGAGGCCTGATGGCGTTTCTACAAGGTGCTGCCAAACTGCTACTCAGTCCCCCAAACAGGAACATAAATATTGGTTTTCCTGAAACTGATGAAAAGAGAGGCTTCACCTGGAAGAGCCAGATTAAAAAACTGATGGAGAATACAACGGGTCCCGGCCTATTCCAGGTTCAGTATTCGCAGAGCTCCGCGTAGAGTATAAAATTATTGAAAGAAAACGCAGCTCGGGAAGCTGAAATACTTCGGCACACTGCTCGTTGACACGCTCCTGGCTAGTGTTTGCAAAGCAGCCAATCCAGGAGCGTCATTCAAGGAAGACTGTAGAGTTTACCTTCTGTGGTAGTGCCAAGACGGTTTCCACTGAATTCCAAAAATACCTAATATGCAAATTTCCACTGATGCATATTAGGTATTTTTGATCTTTCAACCAATAAAATAGACAGTTCTAAGATTTTTTTAGAGAGGTTCTCAAGTATTCATGGATTTTAGCTATTAGCAGGCAGCTAATAGCTAAAATCCCTTTAAATGCCCTTTAAATCATTTGATTTAAAGGGCATTTATCATTAGTTTTACAACATTTATGCACCTTAATGCACTGACTGCACACATTTGAAATACGCTCAACCGGTCAATAAAATGCAAATCGGTAAAACCAAACTAAGGAATCTAGCTTTGAATTACTGACTTTAAAATATCTCAAGTCTTTTTTCTGTGGTTCAAAACTTTGAACCTTGCAATGATATTTAAATTCTTACAAACTGTTTTTTATATATATATATATATATATATATATATATATATATATATATATATATATATATATATATATATATGTTACCGGTCACTCTCATCTGTGCCCCCCCCAGAGAATGCCTTGGCCCGTCCTTGACCTCCCCACTGATAAAAGTCTGGCTCTGCCACTGAATCATTCTTGAAAAAAAAAAAAGTACCAAAGGTTTTGGACTTACATGCTTGTTTTCTCCTTGAAGAGGACCGTTTGGTGATCATCATGGTTTTGAGCTGAGGAACTTCTGCAGAACCTCACACTGTGGAAGTTCGGATTCAGTCCACAAATGTTCCTTCACTTTCTAGGGAATCAAAGATAGGAAAGAAAACAAGAAGTTGTTCACTGAAAAAGGCTGTTGTTCTGTTCTCAGTAGCAACCAATTAACTTAGGTCTCCAGACACCAAACAATGTGTCAATGAAAGGACTTCATCTCTACTTGGGAAGCCTCATGGTTAGAAGCTACCATGTGACCAGAGAGAAAGAATGCTCTGCAGACTTTTCAGGAGGATTCTGGAGGATTCAGGCCTCCAGTTTAAGAAATAAACCCCAGAAGATTTGGAATGTAAGTCGATTAGCAACGTAGTTCCCATGAAGTAAACTGGGAGGTTTAATCAGGACGTGTGTTCATCAGTGCATCTTAAGCTGGTCATTTTGTCCCAAACACTGAAACTTTGTTTCATAATTTAGGTCTGTTTTTATGTTCATAATGTGGCAGAAGATCAAGATGTTTTATATAAATCCCACAATGCCTTGCAAAAGTATTCACACCCCTTTAAATGCAGCTCCCCTGGTTCTGGTCTCAGAGGTTCCTTAGAGAACATCAGAGAATATCCAGCATCATGGAAACCAAGGAACCCAGCAGGAGGTCAGGGGTCAAGTTGTGGAGAAGTTTAAAGCAGGGTTTGGTTCTCCGACAACATGCAGACCTGAGACTGGGGTGGAGGTTCACCTTCCAGCAGGACCACCACCCTGAACATACAGCCAGAGATATGATGGGATGGGTCAGAATGGTCTAGTCAAAGTCCAAACCATATATTGTTTTGTCCAGTTCGTGAATATGTACTACTTGTCGGTTTAGCATATACAGTCCCAACAAATAGAAATTTATTGTAACAAAATGTGGAAAAGCTGAAGGGCCGTGAAAACTTCGGGACATCACACGAAGAGTCAGTTTTATGTCAAGTTAAAGGCTTCTTTAAATGAAGGGTTTCACCATGACTGAAGAGCAGAGCACAGTCACCCTGTCGCTCCAGCTGACTGGATATCATGGTCTCACCTCAGCCACCACACCAAGCTGGCTCCCACTTAGAGTCCAGTCTTCCTACCACTGATGGAGACGATCTCTGTTCAGAAAAAAAACCCATGAACCAACTAAAACCTCTCCAGAGGGAGGCTCTTCACGTTGGAGAAACATGAGAGACTAAAGTTCATCTGTTCCAGGAGGAGCCTCACGCTCAGCCTGGCTGTCTTTCATGTCAAATCTTGCCTCATCCGTTTCACCAGCTGAGGAATGTGGAGTGTGAGAGCGTCCCATTTTAAGGTTTCAAGGCCAAACGAAAGCTTAAAAACTGGGAAAAAACCCAGCTGAAATTTCCCGTTTTCACCCCAGAAAGTAAACATGTAAAATGGCTGCAGTGCAGACGTTAACGGAGATGCCATAAATCTTTCTAAATGCACTTCATTTCACCTCTCAGCATGAACTTTAGAGTCTCACCTTCCAGGTAGGCTAAACATGTGCTCAGAGCCGTTTCTGTGACAAGTTTACACAGAACCATCCCAGTCACGGATGGCCTTCATGCATCCAAACGGTTCTCTATTCCAGGGTGGCATGATTATATAACAATCAGCTGCAAGGATTTTCATGAACAAGAACTGGGTGAACAGGTTTGAATTTATTTGGATTTTTATGCAATCCACAAAGGTCAAAGTTATACATACAGGATGAGCTAATGGGGTTGTTTGTAGTGAAAAAAACAAAAAGTCCAGAAACTTACTGGAAGACAGAGCGAAAACCTGAGGAGAACCAGGAACCAACAGCAGAGCAACCAGCTAAAAGTGATGAAACAAAGTGCTGTAGCACTCAGGAGGAGTGGTTACTGGGATGCTTCGCAGGTGACTTAATTAACAGGATGAATGTCAGCTGTGAAGAGAGCAGGAGGAACAAAATGACACAGTGAGGAAAATTTTAAAAACTCCAGCTGCAAGGAGAGACTATTCAAGAACCTCCCTTAAAAAGACGCATCTCAACCACTTTTGTAATCATCAACAAGCCCGTGGCATCAGTCTCGCTGCAGATGTCATCACTTTCCTGGCAGATTTGGGGGAGTTCCTGGCTTTTAAACAGAGTCCAGACTTTCAACAGGCCCTTCCAGAAGCTCAGTATTAGCAGGTTTATCCGGTTTGCAGGAACATAACTGACACTGTCCACCGAGTACCCAGAGGGACAAGCCAGATGTCTTCCAGAGAGCAATTTGATAGTCAGACGATATGAAATGGAGTTGTTAGGCAAGACAAGTTTCTTTGTACAGAATAATTCAGCAACAAAGCAGTTCAAAGTGCTTTACATGATGAAAACAAAGCATCAAACAAGCAAGAAACATTACATAGCAGTGGTATAATAAAGGAAACTGATGAAAAGTTGTAATACACACTAAGTTTATGATGTTCCAGTTATTAATCAAAGGCAACTTTAAACAGCTGGATTCTTTAGATTTAAAGGAACTGCGTGTTTGAGCAGTTTTGCAGTTTTCTGTGAGTTTGTTCCAGATTAGTGGAGCATAAAAACTGAAAGCTGCTTCTCCATGTTTGGTTCTGGTTCTGGGGATGTGGAGTAGACCAGAACCAGAAGACCTGAGTGGTCTGGAAGGTTTTTAATTTGTTTTGGTGCTAAGCCGTTCGGTGAGTTATAAACTAACAGCAGGGCCGGAGTGGGACTCATTTTCAGCCCTGGAGTTTGATGACTCAGACCGCCCCACTCTAGATAACAACCTATTATTATTATTAAAATCATGTAATTATAATTTCACATGCTAAGTCTAAAATAACTCACTGTTCTGTAAAACCTTGCAATTCAGTGTATTTTTCTAAAATATTTCCAGTTCAGTGCAGGTAAGTGTTGCTTCACAGTGCAGATTTATTTCAATATGAGTGGACATCTCAAAGAACATTCTTTACAACACGTCCTTTTCAACAATATTAGAATCTATATTTTGTTCAGAAAGGGGTTTAGAGATGTCCCAATCTTAAAAATAAAATAAATTTAATAAATAAAAATATCAAATATCAAATGCAAAAATGATAATAATTAAAAAGTGTTGCACTTTCTTATACCATTATCATCTCTTTTTGAAGGAAACAGTTCCATCGCAACTTAGATTTCACAAATATCAGAAGAAGAGAGTTAAAAGGCAGCTCTCCAACACTATACTTCAGTTCAGTTCTTCAGAATTGAATTGAGCAATATCAAATATCAGGCAAATTAGTGTTTACAGATATCGGATCCTTATGATTAAAGAATAAAAAGTATTATTGCACTGTTCTCAGCAAGTTTGTTTTTCACAGTATGACATGACTTTCTAATGACCCTATTATCTTTTCCCTCTGGATAAGAGCAGTTTTAAAGACACAACCCTAAGGCATTAATTATACATCTGAGCAGTGGACTGGTCTCTGTGACTCTGTTTATGACAGTATCAATGTCTAAAGCCATGACAATTTCTTTCTCAGATCCTGGCTCTGCTTCTGACACTAAACCACATTTAAAAAATCGTTGTAATTCTCAGCACAAATCTCCCGTTTTTCAAAGTCCTCTGATCAGTTAAGGTCTATTGTAATGAACTGATTTATCCAGAATCTCAGAACACTTTTCATAAAAAGCAGTTGTACAATATACTCTTCATTATATTAATTCTAATAATATTCACTCAATGAGTAAATCCTACCTGTCCAGTCTGGACTTGTGGGCTCATGACTGGTGATGTATCATTCTTCTAACTGGGGGGCTATCAGACAAAGTGTGGCGTTGCACAATAAAAATATTCAAATTAATCAACATTATGTTATATTATATGCGACAACACCAGAAAACGGATTGACGTTTTTGTGAATGGTTGTCAATTTTTGCACATTTTGCTGTGTCTGTTTTCAGAGCTTTCCTCTTTTTATTTGTAGCCTTCTCTGCGCCACTCTAGCTCCTTCTACTTTCCATCTTTTAAACATTGCTGACCAAGTGCATTGAGCTAGTGGAGGCAGACAAGGCCCAGTGACAGCAGGAATAGTGTACGTGATCAGCCTAGTGTCATGACTGCACACCAACTTGAATAAAATACAAAAAAAAGAGAGAGAAAGAAAGAAAGAAAGATAACCAGCCCTTGTGGCCCAAATGTCAGACCGGCCCACTGGGAAATGTCCCGACAGCCAATCCGGGCCTACATAAAGTCTATTCTCTGAGCTATAAAAAGCCAGTGGAAGGACTTTAGAACTGGGGTGATGTGCTCTATCTTCCTGGTTTTAGTGAGAACATGAGCAGCAGGGTTCTGGATCAGCTGTCTGGTTGACTCTATAGGCAGACCTGTGAAGACACTGTAATCAGTGTAACTAAAGATAAACGCATGGATGAGTTTCTCAACATCTTGTTGAGACATTAGTCCTTTAATCCTAGAAATGTTCTTCAGGTGATAGAAGGCTGACTTTGTAACTGTCTTTATATGTTTCTGAAGGTTCAGGTCTGAGTCCATCACTGCACCCAGACTTCAGGCCTGATCACTAGTTTCTAGCTGTAATAACTGAAGCTGCGCGCTGACTCTAGATCGTTCCTCTTTAAGTCCAAAGATAATAACTTCAGTTTTGTTTCTGTTCAGCTGGAGAAAGTTATGGCACCTCCACGCATTGAATCATTCTAAGTCACCTGGTGACATTGTGATGTACAGCTGTGTATCATCTGCATAATGTGGTAACTTATCTTGTTATCTGTTATAATTTGAGATTGGAGGACTGAGTTGGAGGCTCTCTGACCTAAGAACACTGTACCAACAGTTAACCATGGCAGTGGCAGCATCATGCCTTGGGGTTGTTTAAAAGAAAACTGTCTCCAAATTATTTACCCTCATCTGAAACTAGCAGCTGGATAATCCCAAACCCGCATCAAACTGGTTCTGGCATGGACTCTATTTAACTGGGTTCTTGTCAGGAAATCAACCAGTTTAAATGGTCGGTACCAGTTTGGGTCAGAACACCGGTCAAAGAAAAGTGGCTTGGTTAAATTTAACCAGGTATTAGTAGGGGAGTTCATTTGTGTTTGAGTCTGCATGTACACTTTAGAATAATTTACTACTTTTATAGAAAAAAGGAAAATTCACAATAGTTCTTGTTTAAAGATGCATTAAATTAGTTTAAATAATGAAAATCCTCAAATTTATGAGTGGATGTATATTCATTTTCATAACTGTGTGTTGAAATGGATCATTAAGAATGCTTTCAGCTCATAAAACCTTTCATGGTTAGAAAAGTTGCATGTATGACTTTCAGTTCGACACACACACCTGTCCTCAGCATTCCCAGGTGTTCCTGCATAGCACGGCTAATTTCCTTTTTCTTGTTCAGCTGAATGCATCGGCCCTTAGAGTTAATAATGTTTGCTCTGGGTTTGAATTGGACGGAGCTGCTGGTTGCCATGGCCATGGAGGTAACCTGAATCAGGCTCACACACCTGCGGCACAAGCCCCTACTCTTTACACCTGTTGCCACGGCAGCAGGAGGCAGGTAATAGTATGAGTCGTCATGTTTTAACGATCAGCCAGTGGTCAGGGGTTCGTGAATCTCTCCGTAACCCCTGCTGACCCCCCTGACTGCAGTTCACAGCTCCTCAGATCTGACTCCTTTCTCACCATGAATGGGCTTTTAAATGAAACCCATTAGATCCAGTTGCAAAACCTCCCAAACTCAACTCCCAGAGGAGTCCCCCTAAAGGACTGGTGGGGGCGTCCATTATGGGTCTTCAGCCAGAAGATGGAGGGAGGGAGGAGGGCATCTATTACGGCTCTGGGGGATGCAATGTCCAGATGGCCAGGTGCTACACAGGAACCTGCCCCACCCTGCAACAATCCCAGCTTTCAACATCCCAGGTCCACCTCTGGCCTCCGCCGCTCCAGACCTCCTGGTCACACTGGGCTGGTCAAGCAGAGAGAAGAGGAGGTGGAGCAGAAGATGCTGGAAGGTATTTTCACTGGAAGTTCAGATTTTTAATGCATCAAAGTAGCTCAGGACTAATGAGAAGACACTATGTGTTCAAAATGTAAGACGAGGGCAGACATTGCTGTGGGGAGCCGCTCTGGGTCATGGGGTGGGAATCGTCAGTGGGCAGAGTTTGACTGAACAGGTGTGACGTGCCCTCGGATTGGCTGGTCGACCTTTGGACAAGGATGTGGGGAACTGATGTAAATAAATAATTAATTACATAAATAACATTAAATGTGTCTTGGGTTCAAATCCCATCTGAGCCTTTCCCTGGGCGACATACAGTACAGTGTTGTTTTCGTTGACAATGACGATAACTAAATAATGTCCCTTTTTTCATGATAATAACGAGAAGATGATGAAAAAAACACAGCTCTACGATGACTAAAACATGATGAGGCGCCTCTGAGTTTTCGTTGACGAGATGAAACTAGAGGAAAATGTTAGTGGGCGGTCTCTGTCAGACATCCAAAATGTTTGACATTTCTGCCAATTCTGCTTGTAATCTGTCAGTCAAAAGCTAAAACGTATCAGTAATGCCTCTCTATCCTATCCATGTTTGGGCACGTCCACGTTGCACAAAAGGTCTCAGTGGATGCAAACCCAGAAAGGATTTATGGACTTATTTTGAACAGACTACAACCCTTTTAAAAGAAGACCTGAATTGTCAAGGGAGACAACAGTAAATATAGATTTAAACTTGGTGGACAAAACACTAGGAATCTTAAATAGCCCCTGATGGCTCACCACACTGATATTTTCTCAAAGGTAAGTCACAACTGATAAAACACAATGTTACTCAACAACTGGCTTGTGATAAATTTCATAGTAAGCCATGAAATTCCATATAACCCCTGGTGCACATGGGTGCTAATTTCAGGCTAACGTTCTCTTGGTTGCGCTAAAACTTCACTTCATTTGCTTATTTATATGTGTTACTGTTATTTGTAGAACATGTGTGGGTTTATGTCTGGGTTAGGGTTGACACCCATCTTGTAAAATATGGAAACATTCTTTATTTGGGAGTTAAATTTTGCTTAAAGACAGGAAATATTAAGGCCAGCAAAACTGTCGTGGTGGGACCTACGACCCCCAACCTGTTACGGATTGTTGCTGCCCGCGGGCATTAATCCGTGCTGTGTTTTTTTCATCATCTTCTCGTTATTATCATGAAAAAAGGGACATTATTTAGTTATCGTCATTGTCAACGAAAACAACACTGTACTGTATGTCGCCCAGGGAAAGGCTCAGATGGGATTTGAACCCAAGACCTTTTAATTCATTTAATGTTATTTATGTAATTAATTATGTCGCGGGTGCTGCTGTCATGGTTGCCAAGAGACAGACAACAGACATCGTGCTGCCTTCATTATCTGCACCATTTTTAAACGTCCACCCGGTACCTCGCCACATCCTCAGAAGAGAAAACTTGCAAAAATACAGACGTGAGTCGGAAGATGCACATCTCTGGTTGAACAGCAGCAGTGAGGATGAACACAAGCAAGGGAAAATTTTTCAAAGTGTTGCCGATTGTATTAAGTGGCATAAGGTGGACTGGTTGATATCAGGTAGAATGGATCAGAACCCTGCAGGCAGGAGGAGCTCAGAAGACCTGAGCATCAGAATCACAGTTCTTCCACAGTCATCTCCTCAGACTGATATGGTGGATCATTATGTTATGATTGACCCAGTTTCCTGATGTGCTTTTAGTAGATTGTTGTAGTTTGATTGTTTTGGATGATCATTAATACAGTAGTATCAGTTTTATTTTTAATAGGTTAACTGTTACATGTTTGGTGTTTATTTTTGGTTTTCAGTAACATTTTTATGAAGAACGCATTATGCAGTTTGTTATGGAAAATGCATGTCATTTTTGGGCAGAGCAGCCAACTGGTTGAAATATTTTGTTATTGTTGAAAGCAAGGTCAGGAAAATAGACATTAGAAAAAAGTTGAATCTGTTTTTGTGTGTATTGTATATTCAGACATTAACATTATGCCATAACTGATTAAAAACATGATTCATTTTGTGTTAATAAATCAAGTGATTGATGAAAAAGTATTTACATTTTACATATAATTTTGTCAACTAAAATGTTATTATAATTAGTGGACTGAAACTAGACTGAGACTAAAACAGTTCTGATGACTAAATTATGACTAAAACTAAATGACATTTTAGTCAAAAGACGAAGAATAAGACTAAATAAAAATTTGCTGTGAAAAACTATCTGCCTTCTTACATATTTCTACTTTTTCCTCAGATCATCAAACAAATGTTAATATCAGATAAAGTTTACCCGAGTAAATAAAAAAAAAAAAAAAAAAAAAAAAAAAAATCAGTTTTCAAATAATGATTTTGTTTATTAAGGTAAAAAAAAAAAAAAAAAAAAAAAATCTATCCAAGGCTGAGGTTTAGATGTTGTTCTGATGGAAAAAAGTAAACGATGAGTTAAAAACAAATTTCGACCTTTTCCATCTCCCTAAGCATCCCTTCTGCTTCTCTCAGTGTCTAAAAACTGGAATCACCCAAAGCAAACGGAGGTTTTTTTCAAATTTATTGTTGCTTAAGACCTTGGCAACTCTAGATTACATTACGTTCTCCTTCCACCCCTTCACCGCTCACGCAAACACATGCATGCATTCTTAGACTCGCACTCCTCCCACCTACACACATACAAATCCCACCCCAGCACACACAGGCCCATTGTGGAGCCACAAAACAGAAACAACAAGGCGCTCAAAAAACACCCAGGGGACCAGCAATTCACCGCTCAATCAATCTAAACCCCTGTGCGAGCAGACGCACACGCTCAGTCTCACACACATTTAAGGCACATTTAAATGCAACAAATATGTCTTATGACAAATGAATGAAAAACACAGAGCGGAGCGCAGCGCTGCATTGCCCTCCAGGGACAGGCCACCAAGTGCAGATATAGGATTACCAGAATTGACGCTTTAGTCTTTCCATTGTGGAGGTGAAAACCCAATGAGGGGCCTTTAAGTGGATGCACTCGCACACAGAGACCTGTTCTGTGGCCACTAATTAAATCTAAACATGCGCTGACACTGATTTGAGAGGCCATTACTGCCTGCTAATGGACACAGGAGCCTCACATGTTTCACAAGTGGGCTTCACGAGGCAGTTTAGGCCCAAAATAGAGTTACTGATTGAATTTTCTCTTAGGTGAAATTATTGTTATATTTATGAAAGTGGAATATTACAAATGTTTTATGATTCAAACTGACTGTAATGTTTTAGAGACGCATCCTCCACCTGTCACATTGTAAGTAATCCATCAGCTTTGGATCCATCTGTTAACAGCAGTTAGAGCAGTGACAGTTCATTAGGCCGGGATTGAGTAAGGCTTTCACTGAAAGGCATGTTTTAGGATCTTGTCATTCACCTGAGAGTGGAGAGCAGCTGACACACAGCTGAATGCAAGGCTGCAAACTTCATTCTCACACAGAGAGACACACAGACTTGGACGGGCCTCAGAACAGTAATATTAAACAGATGGCATGGAAATTATTGGAAATAACCACGGTTAGAATGTGGCGTCCTCCACACTCACCTGCCTGAACTCCTGGAGAAAACGTCAGCATAAATCTAAAACCTTCTGATCCTGTAGCATAAACTAACTAAGGATCAAATCTCAGTTTGAGATAAAAGAAGAAGAACTACTTCTGCTGAAATCCTCACATGATTCCTTTCAAACAGGGAAACCTGAAACATTTTCAAAAGAGTGCAGAGGATCGCTGGGGTATAAATTTGATGTTACACACAGGCCAAATGTATCTTAGACACTCAACAAAATAGGAACGTCAACAAAACATGCTACTAAAATGAGGCAGATGAGTGTTGATCTTCATAAGTCAGGAAATGGGTGCAAGAAAATCACACGCGGCCCAAATACGTGCATATTTACGGTCAAAGTGATAATTAGCTAGTTTAACTGGGACGAAGATCTCGGTGATGAGGACGGCTCACTGCTGGGGAGCTGCAGGGAGGAGTGGCATCTGGGGGTCACCAGGGCTCCAAAACAACCATTAGAAGCTATCCACACCTACACTGGTTGCTAGGGAGGAATACCATAAACCAGTCAAGGTGGAGCTGATGTGGAGTAAAAATGAACATGTGGTAAAGAACCTTGTGCCCACTGTGAGGTATGGTGGAGGACATGTAATGCTGTGGGCTTGTTTGTCTTCTAAAGGCCCCGGCTACATTGTCAGAGTGAATGGGATCAGGACCTCACCCAGAAAACTGAAAATGGCTCGTCATTGGGCGGCTCTCCAGAAGGACCATGATTCAAAAACATCTGGACTGATCAACAGCGACACCAAAGTCAAACTTCCTCCACGCCTCAGTCACGAGACCTAAACCCGGTAGAACACCTGTGGGCTGAGCTGAAGAGACAACATCAGATAGGATTCCAGCAGCAGCCGATCCCAGTGAGTCAGGGGTGAAACTACGGATAAAAGTATGGAAAAGCGTTTCATGCTTGCTGTTAAGTACGGTGGAGGAAATATGATGCTGCGGGATTTATTTGAGGCTTCAACAGGAGTCTCATTCAGTGAGATCATGGGTTCTTTTTTAAAGTGTCGGAATGTAAGGAAGTTGGGGAGGAAACTGCAGGAAAGTCTCACCCTGAGTTTCTGTGGCCACTCCTGTCTTTAGCATCACGACTGGCAGCCTTCAGTTAAACCGTGACTGACCAGAATACACAAACTGCTTCCCAGCAGGGAACCAGAGAGAGCAGAAAGAGAAAGGCGGGAGAGAGAAAAGAAAGGTCTGCAGGGGGCCGAGTGAAGGAGAACTGCTCATACACTACCTGCATGACGTGTTAGTAACTAATAAATATCTCAGTCCATCTTCTTCCCACACTCTATCAGGATTCTACCCGCAAGGCATCAGGGGCCGGGTGAAACAAAGTTCACTCCCTCCGTTTGACACGCTGTGGGAACAACCACTCATGTTTTATTATAGAACTGTCAGTTGTAAAGGAAATCCCATGGCATACAGACTTTTACTAAACACAGTAGGTTATTCAGAAAAAGTTGCAATGCTTAAATCTTAATTAACACCAGATTAGAGCTTAAATAAACTTTATATTACAAATAGTTTTTCTTGTTATAAACTGGTTTTGTTGAGATCAACTAACTGTGACTTTAGAGGAGTGACTGTAACCCAGGCAGCATAACCAACCGTGCGCGTTGCCTTTTTAAGGTAAAGTCTTTCATGAAAGTGCAGGTAAGCAACAGGCAAGCAGTGTTTGTTGAAAATTCAGTTCAGAAATAATTTATTTATTCTGAAGGGAAATTAAACATCATCATAACTCAGATCACCCAAGTACCTTCAAAGAGTCGATGTGGATGGTGATGCTGTGGGCAGGAAGGGTCTCCAGTAGCAGTCAGCCTCGCAACAAATCTGAAGAGGCCTCTGACTGAAGACTGTTGCTGTCTGATGGTCTCATGGCTGTCTTGACCTGGTAACGGCTCAACATCTGGGCAGCAGAGACGATATTCCACAGCAACATGTCCAGGATGATGCCATCAGTTGTTGGGAAGTTTAGTTCAGGTGTTATTAGAGCTTTTAAGCTCAAATACTTATGCTAATCAGCTGTATCCAGTTGTAAAAACAATACCCTGTTGCCATGGTTACACATCATAACAACTGTCTGAGAGTGAAAAAGAGCAAAAATCCTTCTAGCTGCACAGCATCCAGATCCGGAGGGAACAATTGTCCAAACCTTCACCGCATCAACCAAAGAGCTGATGAATAAAAGTCACGAAACAGAAGAAATCAGAACTGACGTAGCGGTGCTGTTCTATAAAACAAGCAGGACCAGTGAGATTAAATGCAACACCCACTGGAGAGAGGCTCCCATTAGCTAAATCATAAGCAGCACTGGCTGGATGAAGTAGCATCAGGGGCGGCAGCAGATGCTCTTTCAACATTTGTTGAAACCGTCCTGCAGGGAAGAAATCTTCCTGTTTATAATTCAGAAACTAGCAGTGAGGCTGACCGTTAGTTTGGAGCCACCGAAGAAAGAAGCTTTGGTCATGAGACGAGTTGACCTACCTGCAGAAAGTGAACTGAGCATGCTCAGTTACTTCCTGTGCGTTGAAGCAAGAGATAAATATGACTCCTGATATAGACATAACTGTTGTTTTTGTAAAGCTTGTTGAGGTCACATCAGAGTAACATACCAAGGCTGATACAACAGAAATGTTCTCAATGAATGCCTGCACCAGAGTGTTGCTGCTCTTCCAGAGCTACATTTCAAGTTGATTCCCTCCAACTTCTTGATCAGCAAGAGCCTCTAAACACGCGGTTGCAGCATCAGTGGCGAGTTCTGGCATGAATAACATCCTGGATGCGCCCATTCTTCTTGTGCAACAGAGACAAACTAGTGTCCCTGTTCTTAGCAGCAAACAGGGGGGTGCCAGCTCATCAATTATATGCATGACAACAACAGAAAACCTGTTCAGGACAAAACAGAAAGATACGTTACATTCATTTATATGGTGCGTGTATGTGTGGCCCCTCAGAATGCCCCCCTGGGTAACTGCCCAGATCAACAACCACCACTGGGAACCAGATTAATGTTCGGTTTTCTAACCCCTTTAATCTGACTGGATAAATATTTTTTTTACATTAAAACAAACTTAAACTCCTTGTCGCTACTTATTCACCGGAACAAAGTTCAAAAACACAAAAACTGGTAAACAGCAAGGAGATGTGCACAAATACAAGTTTATCACATGAAAAATAACATCTAAGATCCTGAACTGGGTCAGAAAATACAGGAAGAATGTTTTCCACTGAGATCAGAGGAGAAAGTTTCAGTCATCTTATTAAATCTTTTCTTTTTTATTTTCACTTCAAGTGAATAGGAGACAACAGACTGAAACACAATGCTTCTATTTTTATGCAGCTTATTAGTGCAATAATTTCCCGCCTGGTTTCCCTGGTTTTAGTTTGTTTCCTCTTCAGACTCCTTTAGTTTCCACTGATGGACCTGAAATAAAGAAAGAAATTCAAAGAGAAAGTTGGAAACAACAGAGGAAATATAAAGGTATTAATTCAAATTTTAATATGAATTACAAATTCATTGCATCTGTTTCATCTTCCCTCCTGTGTGTTCTTATCTGTTTGCTAAAGCAGTTTTGTCCCCCGTTCCTTCAGCAGCTCATAGAACCTGTAGAACATCTTTAACCCAGAGATGAGAACCGGGACAAAGGTGATGAAATGGATTCCCTTGAGGGTTTCTCACTGCAGGGGCTTCGTACGGTTTTGGTTTCAGAAATGGTTTCCACTGAGTGATATCGTCAAACCACTAACCTCCTGCGCCTGATTAATTACTTATGTGTGAAAAATAAAGGCGATAACAAAGCGCCTGTCGCCATGCAGCCAAAGGAAAACAAAAATCTCTGACGCTTTATTTGTGCAACTTGTATTGGTATGTGGGAGTTTTTTTCTGTTTCTTTCTCATAAGCCAACAATTACAGGAAGATTTTCATCTCTTTGGAATTTAAAGCAGAAAAACCCCTCAGAAGGAGGAAGAGAACGAAACTGAGACATTTAGGAGGAAAACTGCTGAAGTGATGGAGATGACGCGATAAAACTAAAAGCAGAAATCTGGAGGGAGGGATTTCTTTTTTCTCCCCTCTCTGCCTCCTTCTTCCCCTCAGGCTGATCTCCCTCCTGCGTGTCCGCACAGGCTCGAGTCAGTCCCAGGTAAAACTGGTCACCCGAGTCCTCCCCCTCATGTTACCCCACCTCCATCTCCCCTTTAGCTCACCTGCCCTGAGGCGAACCTCCCCCTCCATCTGGCACAGAGAGGAGGAACAGGAGACTGCCAGAGAGCTGCAGCATTCTGCACCCATGACACATTACATAAGACAATGGCTGCACTGTTGAGCCAAACTTTTGTATGGAATAACTTTGTTTTCCAGAGGATTTACAGCAAAAACTGGTCCAAACTTTTGTTTGTGCTCCTGCTCTCAACGCTTGGCTACAGCAGGCCGGCTCTCAAGGTTAAGCTGCAGATGTGTTAATGCACTAAGACTGTGTGATCAGGACTTCTTTTAAAGGCGTCTGAAGAAACAGCCGAGTGAATAGCAGAGGAAGAAAAGAAAAGAGACGGGATGAATGAGGAGGAAAAAGCTCATTTCTGCTGACATGGACCGGCTGTTTAAAGGGGACATGCAGCCAGAGCAGCAGAGAGTGACCGAGCCACAATGGAAACATAATGGAGGCTCTCCTTCCCCCAATGCCAGCCATCTCCCCTGGCTGGCTGTTTTATCCCAGCACCGGGCCTGCCAGACGCCAGCCCGGGCCAGGCTTGTTCAGCAGAGCCGCAATAAGACAACACTAATAAACGCCAGCTGGGGGGGAACAACAAATAGCTTACACTTTCAAATTTTACACCGAACTAGTCAGGGCTAATTCCTCCTCCAATGTTGAAGGGAATAACACCCCCTTCCCCCGTTTTCCCCTCTAACTACCTCATCCTGTTCCCAACCTGTTTATCCTGTTGACAGCACAGGGCCTGCCGTTGGAGCGAGGCACCTGCTGCTTCCTGGTTCGCCAGGCGCTCAGATAAACAAACTCTGTCTCGTTTGGGCCAGGTGTTGACAGCGAGACATTCCCGCTTTTCATCTCCTCCTCTTACGCAACTCCGAACTGTGCCGGCTCTCTGCAGAGCTTCTTTGACAGATCGCTCTCTCTCGCTGCCGCAGAGCGTGTCTCTCTGTGAATGCATGTGTCTGTCTTCATGTGTCTTCGCTTTGCTTATTCTGCAGCTTAGAAATATGCTTGTCTAGGCACCAGTAAGCACAGCTCTCAGGAGTCCCCCTGAAGCAGAACTTTGAGTAAATGTTAATCTCTCTATTAAAGAACAAGCCACGCCCACTCCCTTCGTGTTTCTGAGGCCAGTTAGCAGGAAGGTAACTGGTGGTTCACCAAACCATTGGAGCCCGAGGGCCTCGGCAAGCCTCCAAATCAAAATCACTAATGACTTTAAGGAATGTTTTAGTGCTCTGAGGAGAGCTGGTGTTTTCAGTTTGGGTTTAATCTGGAGGAGGAACGTCTGAACAGCTGGTGGTGAAAAGGAGCGCCGCAGCTTTCTTTGTCTGCCTGTCGTTAGAGGTCAGGATCTATTAGCAGCCTCACCGTTTACACTGCGCTCACACATGTTAAAGGCAACAGTGAGCAGACAAACTCCTGCCTGAAGACACACAGCCCAGCCACTTTATTAGGTACACCCATGCAACAAATCAGTAAATCAGCCAATCACACGGCAGCAGTTCAATGCGTTGAAGCATCCACATGTGGCGAAGCCGACGTTTAAAGGGAGCCGAGTGGGGAAGAAAGGAGATCCTGATACTAACAGGACTGAGCCTGCTGATCCAACAACCACTTCTGAAGTTTACAGAGAACGGTCTGAAAAAGAGAAAACATCCAGCTGTGAGGAGGACAACGAGGTCAGAGGTCAGAGGAGAGTGGGCCGACTGGTTCTGGATGACAGAAAGGCAACAGCAGCTCAAACAGACCTCTGGTTCTCTCCAGGACACCGTCTCTGAACTGATGAGCTACAGCAGCAGACGACCACACCGGGTGCCCCCCTATCAGCCAAGAACAGGACGCTGAGGCTGGAACTCACACAGGCCCAGCAGAACTGGACCAGAACTGGTCCCAGGAGTGGACGTCCCAGCAGATTCACCTCAAGGCTGCTGCAGGAGCTTCTCCAACACTGTCTCTCCACGTGTGTGTAATAACTGGTGAAGATGTGGACTCTGTCGTGTGTTTTTGCTCCATGCGGCCAAGTTAATGTTAAAACCTGCAGAAGACCACATGAGTTTTATTCCATCTTCAAGGTTCATTGCAGCTTCTGCCCAGACCATCTGGACTTTCCCACCTTTATTTCATTTTTCCTGTTCTTGCACTTACTTCTCCGTCAAATATTGTTTATGGATATCGGATCCGAGCTAACGTGACTGGAAAATCCTGCCAGAGCTGAAGGTGGGACTGCCAGACTGAGAGTGCTTCAGGCAGGAATACACAGAACAAAGCCAAACAGTCTGTTCACTTATTAATCTATAAATTATTTTTGTCAAGATGTTTGACTGTTTGAAGGCAGGAGTGTCAATCAAAAATCTATTACTAAAAACAAGAGCAGAAAGAATAAAAACAAGCAGCAGATAGTTTACCAGAGCTGATGTAATGACTTTGTTTGCATGATTTAACATTTTTAATTTTTCTCTGGCATGCTGTGGGCTTAAGTTGGCTTCATGTTGGTCGTCAACAAATCCATGCTTGCCGGCGGGCTTGTGAAATGAAGCTATAGTGCAAATAACGGCTGCTAAACATTAAACTTTAAAGCTCCACGGCTGCGTGATCACAGACCATCCATGACCTGCTGCCGGAGCCGCGGCGTGTCTGAACGCGCCGCCGTGGTCAGCTCAGGTCAGCAGGGAGGGGATTTCACTGTGAAAACATCCACAGCAAACATTCAGACACAGAGGGACTGGAGATACTGGGTGAGCTGGACTGATGAAGTCTTGCTAAACTATATATTGACCAACATGTCTTAGTTATTTCTCCCTGTGTGTTTTGTTAGACGCTATGTCTGAGTGCTTGTGAAGAGCAGCTTAGTGTTTCAGAAGATGATGCACTGATTTCTCTTCATAAACACATTATGTAAACTTGCTGCAGAGACTCAGAGGAGGACTTGTACGTTCTCGCCGTCCCTGGTTCCTGTTCCTCATAAACCAGCAACAGACTTTTCCACCGTTCCTCAGAAAGTATCATTTTGCATCGGAGCATCTGATTATTTCTCAGTCTGATGACATGAGATGATCTTGCTGGTTGCTTTAATGCTTCCCCTCCTTCAGAGCCATTAAAACACTCACAGAAATACATTTCGTTAGAACCGGGTTGGAACCGCTTTTCCCCTTCAGAACCACTTTAATTCTTCGTGGCATAAAGGTGTCAGAACCATTCCTCAGACATTTTTCTCCGTGTTGACATGTTGCTGCAGATTTGTTGGCTGTACCTCATCTTCTGGTGAGTCTGTGTGAATTTTTCTCCCCAGTTTGGCTTAGCTGACTGGAGCGGCACCCGGTGTGGTCGTCTGCTGCTGGAGCTCATCTGCATCATTCAAGGTTCCACATGCTGCACGTTCAGAGATGGTGTTCTGCAGCCCTCGGTGAGAACCGGAGGTCTTTTTGAGCTGTTGTTGCCTTTCTGTCATCCAGAACCAGTCGGCCCACTCTCCTCTGATCTCTGACCTCAACAAGGTGTTTTCTCAGTCATGGTTCTGTGAGAAAATTCCAGCAGATCAGCAGGTTCTGAAATATTCAGACCAGCCTATTTGGTACCAACAACCATGCCACCTTTAGCCCCTTAAAGCTGCAGTATGTAACTTGTAGTTATAAAAAAAATGTTTTTTACATAATCATCATGTTGTGATGGTATCATGTGAGACAGATAATCTGTGAAAACTGAACCGCTCCTAGTCAGAATCAAGCAATCAGAGCCAGGAGACGGGTCTTAGCGCTGTCAATCACGCTGCTCAGTGTGCTAATGGCGGAGAAGCCATGCTAACTAGCCTTAGCGGCAGTGGCAGGCTCCGTTGTGGGGAACCAGCTGTAGCGCAGCAGAGAGCAAGGAGGAGTGTGTGAGCGGCGCGTACACCAGCATGACTGACAGCGCTAAGACCCTCCTCCTGGCTCTGATTGGTTGTTTCTGACCGAGTGGTGTATTTCTGCAGATGGCACTGGGAGCACTGGGAGAAGACAGAGGAGCTGGATTATTTCACAGATCATCTGTCTCATACTAAACTGTCACGACATAGTGACAGTTTTAACAAATATGTAAAAACCATATTTTTATAAAAGTTAATTACTGTAGCTTTAACTGTCATGAGGACGCTGGTGTCCTCATGGAGCCGTTGGATAACATGTAAGCGTTAGCGGGGTGACAGTTAAAGGGTTAAAGTCACTAAAATCCTCTTTCTTGTTCAGTTTAGACTTCAGCAGGTCATTTTCACCACATCTAGATGCTTAAATGCATTTAGCTGCTGCTCTGTGATTGGCTGTTCTATTAACATTGGAATTAAACAGGTGTATCTAATAAAGTGGCCAGTCCAGCAGGCAACCACTTGAGCATCACATGACCTCACGATGGTCGAAACAGAGCCTTGCAGAGGCATTCACATCCCACATACCCTTTCTGCAGGCATTGTCCTGTGTTTAGCTCCGCCCACCCTCCCAGTAGTGCTGGCTCAGAGGATACCCACAGCATGATGCTGCCACCACCATGTTTCAAGGTGTGTTTAGGACGTTAGTTAGCCACATTCTACAGCATTTTGCTGTTTTAGTTTTGGTCTTCATGTGCACTGCATCCTCTTCATGGTAGGAAACTGGACTGGAGCTCATCTAAACCCTGGATCTGAGTTTCTACAACCATCAGAATTATAGAATAAAGGTGTTACCTTCTATTTATTATCTATGAGTCAAAAAAAATATAAAAATAAGCTGTGGGGTTTGAAGATGCTTTCAAGACACAAAACTGTACAGTATCTGTCATCAGATTACACATCATACCATCATAGGAAACTCTTTATCGTTTCAACTGTGGCTGCCTGATGTTTATCTGCTGGGCCCCAAGTTTCCAGCCAAACCTGCAGAATAAAAGCCATTCCTGACCCAAACACCCTGCTGTGCTGTTCTGATCTTTAACCTGAAAAAGTTCATCCTGTTGTAAACAGAGTCATTTCTGCTGCCCAGTCAGAGGTGAGCCAAGCACAGCTCCATCCTCTGAGGGAGGAGTTACAGCTTGCATCATGTCTCCTCTCACTTCCTGAGGTGCTGCTGCACACAACGACCCAGATCCTACCGTCCTGCCAACGATTGGCCGACACAAGCTTATTTATCTAATAAGGCTTGTCTGATTGGCCCATGGGAGACAACGGCATGTGTAAACAGCCTGGGGCTCTGGACAGTGACCGACACAGCAGTCCCTTTGTTAGTCAGGTAGCTAACCGTCTAACTGCTGGCAGTCCAAACATGCAGGTTCACACAGTTAGAGCTGGACTTTAACTGGATGTTGAAGCCAGCTCGGTCGGCGAGCAGGGTTTCTGAGGTGGAGCCGCCAGCAGTCACTCACCTGTGCAGGTATTCGGCTTTTTAAAGTCTCTCCTGAACCGCTCCAACATGTCCTCACTGTTACTCCTGAGTAAAAGACACAAGGCTGCGACGTTTGCTGCTTTGGCACAGTGGGCTCGAACAGATGCAGGAGAAGCAGGGCTGATAGAATCTGCATTAGGAGACTGAAGAGAATGAATCAGATTCAGTTCAAAGATTCTTTTGTTTCGTTGAAAGGCAACAAGTTCTTCCTCCGGTCGGTCCACCAGCCTTCTGAGCTGGGAAAAGACCACAGAGGATCTCTGGCTGCTGCTCAAGAAGAAGTTTGGGGAAGAAAAGCTGAGATCAGGAGGCACCCTGTGCCGTTCACCAGGCACAACATTATGACCACCTCCCTAAATGGGTCCAACCTTTGCTTTTTCACTGAGACATGGACGCCAGCGAACCGCTGAAGACCTCGGGATGTTAGCAGCAGAAGCTATACGTTTTCAGGCAACTCGTTTTGACTGAGATCACCTAAAACCAGGACTGCCTGAGAATGATGAGGCTGAGGTCTTGTTGGGCTTCCACATGTAGACTAACAACTTTGTGGTTAGCAGAGTCTAATTGTAGATCTGTGTGTATTAGAATAGCATCGTAGAGATGTTGGAACAGCTGCAACATTCCCTGAAGCTGACGTCACTTTCTCTGCCTCATTAAATCAAACCCGGTCGCCTCATCCTCAGCTTTATTCTGTCATCTGTGAGCCTATTTCCTCATCCACAGCATCGGCTCTGAATGCTCACCGCAGACTTAACTGTGACTTTCTAGATGATGGGTTCTACATAGAAGTCACCTCAAACCATATCACACTCAGAGTGAAAACATCACTTATTTCTGTGTTTGTAATCATGGAGGAAATTGCATGATAACAGGAAATGTACAGAGTTAAAGCTGTTCCATCTGTCCTGTGATAGCAATTTCTCAACCCATTTACTGAAAGGATGTTGGCGCTTGACTTGGCCCAGGTGCAAACTGGGCGTTTTTCAAAACAAACTCTTTAAATAGTCCCTGGCAGATGGTGCCAAGATCATGTCATCAAACTAATGCCTCCCCTGGAACAGCACCCAGGGGGGCAGAGTGCAAACACCTGTCTGCTCTACTTCTCTGTGGAGTTGTGATGTGAGCTGGAGGTGCCAGTTAGTCACTAGCTGCTTAGTTCAGGTGATTAGGTGGCCTGTTTGTTCCCAACGAGGAAAGGGGAACACTTCAGACAGGGTTGGGTAAACCCCAGCGACAGTTTCTGGACACAGGCCCATGCAAATGTGATGCTGCCAGAGGTTTCTGCAGGTGACGGTTTCAGTTTTGCCCAGGGGGCTGGGAGACATGGCTGTCTGTTAGGCTGGGGCGAGCTGCAGGAAGGCCCACTACACCTGTCATCGGAGCAGGGAGAAGTTCTGGGAATATATGGATATAAGAGGGAAAACCTTGATAGATCCTCAAGAAGGTGACGTCTTTTGTTTCCAAACAGAGTATTCAATAAAATACTTAAAATGAGCAGAATCAACAAAGGTCCCACTTCAGTAAATAAACATTGCTGTAAAACAAGAGCATACTGACTACACTAACAGCCTCAACAACCGTTTTGTTAAAAATAAAATTCCATGCATGTTTTATTGGGACTTTTATAAAAGACCAACACAAAGTAGGACATAAATGGAACAAAAACTGTTCATGATTTTCAACATGTTCTTAAAATCTAAAAAGTGTGGCATGCTTCTGTGGTCAACCCCTCCTGAGTCCGTACTCTGTGGAACCACCTTTCTCAGCAAGCCCATCTGCAGGTCTTTTGAGGTTTGCCAGACAAAGCATTTCTGTCCCTTCTTCTTAGTAAAACATCTCCAGCTCAGTCAGACTGGATGGAGAACATCTGTGAACATCAGTTTTCAAGTCTTGCCACAGATTCTCAGTTGAATTTTGGTCTGGACTTTGACTAGGCCATTCTAAACCATCCCATTGTATCTCTGGCTGGATGTTTTGGGTGGTTGTCCTGCTGGAAAGTGAACCTCTAAAAGGTTTTCTTCCAGGATTGTCTTGGATTTAGCGCCATCCATCCATACTTGTCACTTCCACATTTGCACTACTTTGTGTCAGTTTAATCCTTAAATCCTAACATTGGATCATTTTTGCAAAACAAAATAAAATGAAAAACACTGGAAATAATATATTGTAATTGCGTTATCTGTTATTATGTATATTGATTAATATTCTCAGTTAGAAATGAACACAGAAAATATGTTGACGGTCTAAGAGAGCAGGGTTGTGTGCCATGGTTTTTAAATAATCTTAATTTTTCTTATATTGTGCTTTAACTGTCTTCAGACTGACTTCCAAGGTAAAATAATTGTTTCGATTGGCTGTAAAAGTGGAAGAACCTAATTTTCTTTGTATGAAGTGAGCAAAAACAAACTGTGTCAACTCGAAGTGATTCGTTCAAAATAAATATTAGCTTAGATTTCAAAAAGCTGAATGTTAAACATGTAGGCTTGAGCTGATTCACATCTAAAACATGAAACCTTCTCCAGAAATTCTCCAGTGTAGCTCTTTTCGACCCAAATCCTCTTGTGCCACACCCAAATTTCACCTTTGACTCTTTTTCTTGAGCTGTCACTTAAATCCCCTCAGCATGTTGCAGGTAGAGTTTTAAATCTTCCTCTGAAAGGGAACCTGCAAACTTTTTGTGCCAAAGTGAAATCTTTATCTGAAGAGGAAGAAATCTTTGGATTTTGAACCAACATGTCACATAAATCTTGCAGGTGTTGGATTGTTCTTAGAAAACAGCGAAAGAGAAAGACTGGTTCTAATCGTTTAAATGCATGTAATAAAAACATTAAATCGCTGATTATTCTCAACATCGTTGCAGCTAACAACCAAGCCTGTCTGCAAATGAGTGCAGAAGAGAGAATGGGTGTTTCTGCTGTCTGTGTGTGTGTGTGTGTGTGTGTGTGTGTGTGTGTGTGTGGGTTGAGGGTTTAGGCATGTCGTCTGCTAGGCCGTCCAACAGGCCTCAGGGTACCTCAGTTAAAAGAGATAATTATCTTTTATCTGCTATGTTGTGACGGGAGATTATGGTTCAAATTTACGATTGTTAGGGAGACAATGCACCACGAGGCTGCTCTTTTCAAAGTGGCAGTGGGGTCTCGAACATGCGAGAGAACTCCCAGCATCTCGCAGAGAGCTCATCGCTCATGTTTCAGGCTCCAGGTCCTAAGAAACAAAAGCAAAAGGCTGAGAATGGGAGATTTTTACACTGAAAAATCATTATCCAAATCCTATAATGTTTTGATCAAATGATTCAGTGTTTTCCGGATCCTGTTTGGGCTTCAAACGGATTACAGAAGAAATGGATGAAAACATTACAGTAAAAAAGGGAAAATTTTGTAGTAGGGATATTCAAGAAATACAATTTGTTTCTTGGTGAGTATTTGTCTGTTCCACCATTGTTCTTGGCTGTCAGTTAATTCTGCAGCGGGCTTCATGGTGGTCCTGCTGGGCCGGACCGAAGCTAAATCGACAGATGTTCCAAAAATCTGATTTTTCTTTGTAAACTGTATGATATACCTTGCTGACTGACCCTTTGCTGTCTGCATTCAGTGGTGTTCCTGAGACTGACTGTTCACACCAGTGAACACAGACGTCCCAGCTCTTCAACAGCTGTGATGTGAGGAGCAAGAAGTAGGGTTGTCTGGCCCTGCAAACGAGGACTTTTGGAGGGTCACACTTGAAAAGATGAAGGTTTTCCAGATGTGATGGCAAAAAACTTATAAAGGTTATCACTGTATCTGCAAAAATTGATATAATGTTAGCTTTCTGATAACTGAAGGTGGAATTGCTACTTCACATGACTTCAAGTTCAGGACCAAAATCAGCTGCAAACATGGAAAGTGTACGATTTGCAGAGTATCCATCCATCAACTGTCCTGCTTATTCAAGACTGGGTCACAGAAGTTGCCACCGGCTTCATGGTAGCACGTTTAGGAAAGGAGCTGAATGCAAAGACTAACTGTGGCAAAAACAAAGAAGTTTTGATAATGAACAAAGAGGAGAACTTACAGGGGGAGTCACAGGGGAGCAGGCGACAAAGCACAGGAGGAGTAGCAACATAATCCAGCAAGAAATGATGAAAAACCAGGAGCCTAAAAACTGAGACAGGGTGGAACACAACAAAGGAACCAGATGAACTAATCGGAGGAGATGTAGAACAGCTGTGGCAGACAGAAAGCAGGGACGCTGAGAGAAGAAGAAGACTAATTAACACAAAAGAAAACCAAACATTCAAGGATTGGCAGCAGCAAGCAGGTCCTGGGTTCAAATCCTGGCTGCAGACATTTTGAATATCTGGAAAATCAACTGTCAAAATATCTGTTTTCATGTTTGGGGTTATCATACGCTGCATCCCATGCAGGTATTGCACCGAGCCCAGAAAGCTCAGTTTCACTTTTGTCCATGCTGTCTCTGGTGGACAAACTGTGGAGACATCAGCACATACCCCATGTTGACATGGATGGGTGAATGTGACCTGCTGTGTAACTTTGAGTGGTCGGGATGACTGGAAACCTGTTCAATGAGTTGGGTCCAGTTATGGGATATGTAGTCCCTCCAGATAGCTCTGGGTTCGCCTCTGGGCGTCCTGCCAGTGGGACTCACCTGGAGCCCAGGAGGAATCCTGATCAGATGAACCGCCTGTGCTGGTTCCTTTCAAGCAGCGGCTCCACTCTGAGTTCTGTTGAATCATCAAACATTTCTTCTCCTCGTCAACGCTGAGACACGTGCACAACATCCAGCTGGAATACTGTCAGGTAGGTTTGAAGCTGATCCAATGAAACCAGAGAAGAAAGGTGCAAAAAGACAAACTATAAGTGTCAGACAGCAATGCAGTGACCATAAAATCCTTGTCTTTGGCACAAATATCTAAGAGGCTTGACACAAAGCAAGAGACACCAGCATTTAAGACCTCAGCTTGTGCAATACTGGACTGTTTGGTTTTGCTTGAGGCAACACTGAACCTAAACTGACAAGAACCATATTTACAAAAAGTTAGTGCCCTTTAGCTTGGAAATGACCCAGCTGCAGGTTGGAGGAAGGTTGATATGATCCAGAAACTCTAATAGTGAAAACCCAAAGTCTAAACTCCACACACACAACAACACAGGCAGCAGGTTGAAGACTGACCAAACTGGGGTTCATAATCAGCTGCTGGGGAGCATGATGCATAAATGTCAGGCTCCCACAGCTGGTGTCTCCTGCATGTTTTTGATGTTGGTCTGGATGAAATGACTGGTGCATTATCATGCACCTGCAGAGCTGATTGGAGCAATGAAACATCTGAAACCTGCTGGACACCAGACCTTTGAGGACTAGAAGTTAACAGCCCTGCTCTCAGGAAGGGCTGAACAAAACAGAAACTACAAAGGAAACACCGAGGCCATCGAAGAAAATCCACAATAAATAAACAGATAACAAACCAGCAAATGCATGAAGCAAAATATATACTTCAGACCAAGGCCACAGTCATCGTGGCTCAGATTTCCAATCAATAGTAATGAATTTTTGTGTTTTAAAAAGGCACCTTGGTGTCGGACGCCCATCAGTTTGCCTGTGGGGACAGGAAAGTCTTTGGTTCTGGTCAGTTTGGCAGATTCCACTGGAATTTTAAAAGGGTTCATTTTGAGGTGAAAGGTTATGGAAAACATTTGCAAAATCCAGTGTTCAGCAGCATTCTCGTAATCCCTACAAAAATATCCAAAAGATCTGAATTAAAGGAGCTCCCGAAGATTTTCTGTACTACATGAAGTTCTAGTGAAAACAACAAAAGTGGCGAATTTGTTACTAGAAGCAGAAACCTCAGTGTGCACCAACCTTTCTGACCCCTGACCTCCCCAGTGAGGAAGCAGGTGAAAAGTGCAAATCTGACCCACTTAAAGTGTCACTGAGGTGATCAATGGTCCCTACGTGGCTCTTCTTTTCAGATTCCTCCTTAATTAAAATCAGGAAACTTTATTTACTGCTCACTGACCACAGTTACAAAATTATTCAAGCAATGCTACAAACAAACAAAAGTCAATGAAATGAACATAAAGATTTAAAAAAACAGAAAAAAATTAATGTTTGCTGTAAAAACTAACAAGAATTAAAAATAATTGATACAAGACAAAGACTGGATTCTGTAGACGTCTGAGGAACTAACAGTCTCTGGTTAGCCCACCTGAGGGTCTGAGATGGTGTGTACGGCTATAATACGACAGAGATGTAATTAGGAGCTGTACAAAAATGAGAAATCAGAAAAAAATAAAAGTGTGGATGAGCTGGGTGTGACTAAGTTATGACAGAACCAGAAGTACTCCTGAAACAGAACCCTGAGGGACTCCATTTGAAAAGCATGATCTGGTTGAAATGAAGACGGAAGGTATAGTTTAAAAGGTAAGAACCATCACGAAGGAGCCTGAGGTCCGAGCGGATGCCGCAGCCTGATCATGAAGGTGCTGTGGTCAACGGCAGCAAAACCAGAGGTCGAACCACTTCTCTGCAGTCTGCAGACACGAACATTCAGCAAAATCTATGTCTCTGAAATTCTGAAAGTTCAGTATTATGTTTTTCCAGAAAAGAAACAAGTTTCCCAGCTTCTGGCAGCTTTTTCCTCAACCTGAGACAAAGCAAAGAATTTTGGGAAAGCTTTGATTCATGCAAACATTTACACTCGACATGTGCTAAGCACGCAAAGCGCTACACACATGAACGGACAGAATTTGGTTTGAATTGTGGGACGGGGGAAGAATCAGAAGCCCACAGCTCTCAACTTGCTTCCCCACACCTGACCACACTGACACATATCGGTCCCTCCGACAAACCAGTACGGCCAAAACAACAAAACACCATATTTTCTGTTTCACATGAAAACAAAGTAGATCGTATCTGAAGCGAGAGAGGAGGAGGTTTGACCAACTATATTTAAAAGAAGGAAAAGGTGAGGTGAAAAAGTACATCCTGCTTCCTGTGGTGTGATGATCATTTCTAAATCCGCAGAAAAACAACACAGAGATTTCAACGATTAAGTTTGTTTCAAAGATGAGCTAATTTTTCTGAGGTCACAACAATCCTCCCCGATCACGGCCCCAAGCTTGACCCGACCTCTGGAGCCCCGATGAAGATGGACTATCCCCGAGAGCCGATTACGCCCACAAATCTGTCATCATCCTCACCTGAAAGACGAGAGGCAGACGCAGGAAGGGCAGGAGACGGAGCGAGAGCGGGACAGAAAAGAAGTGGTTTGTGGCAACGATGACAAGATCAAGAGGAGATCACACGGCGCTCCATCCTCACCTGAGCCAGGAGCTGCAGCTCCAGTCAGCCTTGGCAGCCGTCCGCAGCCAAACGCTGGGGAGGGGGAGGTCAGCCAGAGGCCATGGGGTTCCACCACAGGGCAAAGCTCTCCACAATCCCATTATACACACATGCACATGCACACAGTGTTCCCATTCTCATCTCACATGCCCCCTTGACCTCACTATTAAAACACAGGAGCAAATCTGCCGATTGGTCACAGCGGCTCAGAAACAAATGATGCCAAATATCTGACTTCTGCACGGCCCTTCGAGCAAGGAGGCACGAGAAGACTGCAGCCGTTCTTCACATTCCGACAAATACATATTCCAATATGAGATCCTGAGTTTCTGGGAAGTTTTTTTGGGGGGGGAGTGGGAGTGTTGGTATCAGGACTGTTAGTGTTTAAATGTTAGACATCATATTAACGGATATTAGAACCTAACACTTCCAGAAATACTTTCATAAATCGATATGAAACAAAATGCTGTGATTTACTGAAAAATAAAGAAGATTTAAATGAGATGTAACATAAACATAATATGATACAGACTGATGCAACACAAATACAAGGTGTGATGCAATGGGATACAATTTGATTCAATATGGTCGTATATTATACAATATGATGGGATATAAATAGATATAAAATGCAATATAATACATTCTGGCACGCCGTTATCATATACTATCTGAAGCAATACAATGTGAAACAATTCAAAATAAACTGACTTCATATAAGATCCAGTATGATATATGAAGCAAAATGGCACAATATATAACACAATATGAAACAAGACGATACATTATAAAATATGACTTCATATCATAAGACAGAATACAAAATGGAAAATTTTATTGTCCCTTTGGGTGAAATTCGTTCTCAAAGCTTCCATGAAATGACTGGCCAGGAAAACTTGGAGCATAAACCATGAGCCACCATTATGACTTTCATTGAAGATATGCTTTTTGAAATTTAGTTTCCAAACAACCAGGTTTTCTTGTCATTTTGGAAAGTAGTCAGTTTTTCAGGCCTTTTGGAGTTTTGCTGTTTTCCCACTCGTTTCTTCTCAGCCCCTAGTATCTGACTGCGACAGCACACATGCTGGATTTGCTTAAAAACTAGGGGATGGATGGGTGGCAACAGGATGGCCACAGGGGAGGTAGCTCAGGACTTCAAATCTATCTGCAGCAGTAGGACAGAACCTGAAAGTCTCGTCTTTAAATAATCCAGCAAAGACGAGAAAAAGGACCTGAGAGATGCTCCATCCTTCAGCCGATCTGCTGTTCTCAGTGTTTTCTGTGAACAGCTCTTTCAGAATCATCATCCTGAAGCTTAAACCCCATTTTATGTTTGTCAACCTCTGTTATCTGAGGGACTTTTATAGATTCAGTGAAAGAATTGGGAACAAAATGTGTCTTTGTGACAAGCTGCTGGAAACGAAGGGCTGAGGTCATCTGTCAACACAACTCTGGTTCATCCTTTGTTGCCGTTTTATGTCTGAATAAATCAAAGGTCAAAGTTTCTCTGCTTTGCGAAAGTAATCACACCTCTTGAACTCTTCCTTGTTCTTCATGATGCTGTTTGTTCTCTAATCTTCTCCAAATAACCTCTGAGACTCGGTTTTTAGCAGTATAAGAGTAAAGAGGGCTGAATACAGATGTTAAAATTTAGATTAAAATCGAGACAAATCAATGACTTAAAAACAGCAAACTGGAGGTTTAATATTTAAAATCTGAGCCTCACTGGCTGAGATCATAGGTGATGCCAAAAAGCAAACCAGGGTCACAGATCAGTGCTGAAGAAAGGATTCCATCATTTTTTAAATATATTTAAATCGTGTTTTGGGTTATAATGGGATAAAGATTTAAATATTGCTGACAATGAAATGTTTAAGCTTTCCACCATTAAAGTATTGGCATGTATTGGTCACCACTCATAGTTTTCCATGTGACCTGCAAAGCACCATGAACCTTCCCTCACAACGAGGTTTGATTCAAAGCTCTGAGGCCGTGAACTGACCTGCATGGAAGCAAAAAGAAACCTGAGGAAACTGCGACGGCTGCAGTTTTGTGCGGACTTGTTTGTACATTAATCTGTGGCAGACGCTGCCTGTGAATTCCTGGTATGATAATGATGTTAGAAAGGTTAAAGAGGTTTAAAACACTTAAAATTCTGCTCTGGAGTCAAAGCAGGCTGAAAACTTCAGGATGTTTTAAACATGCAGGCGAGGACAAATCATGCGTCATATTTGTGAAAATCTGTTACTTATGAACTGCTTCTGCTGTGTCCAGCAGGGTGCTCGTGGTTTGGTCGTAGCCACAATGCTTGTAGTTTATAGGAGCATGCTTTATTGTGACAGGCTGCCGTTTTGATTTGCAGATGTAAATTCTGAATGCATTCGACCCTCTGCTGCAGGATCACTGATAAAACAAGTAGCTGCATCCATGCTGTGGTTTAAACAGTGGTCACAGCAACAGGTAGCTCCCTGTTCTCTCCTTCTAGCGGAAGACTGGAACCATGTCATGCTACATAGTTATACCAGGATACATTTGATAGCTTTATTGGGAATAAGATTAGGAAAATGTGCAGCTCAAAATCAAGAAAACATGGATGAATCTCTATTTATGTACAAACAGAATGAGACAAAAGCACCTGTAAGGGTGCCGTTTGATTTGGTCCCTGATCACTGCTGTTTATTTCCTGACTTCCTGTTTGTACTCAACTGACCTTAAGAGCTGTTCCGCAACTGCAGAGCAACACAACAGGAGCAAAAAACTATATATATACACACACATATACAAATATACACACACACACACACACTATATATATATATATATATATATATATATATATATATATATATATATATATATATATATATATATATATATATATATATATATATATATATATATATTTTTTTTTTATTTTTTTTTATTTTTTTTTTTTTTATTAAATTGTGGTCGGGTCTCCCGGGTTGTGGTTTTTGAGGGTAGGTGAGTAGGTGGGGCTGTGCAAAGCGCCAGAGATCACACAGCACAGAAACACAGAAAAGACGGCTCTCGACCACAGCGCTAACATTTCAACAGAGATTAAACTAGTTTATTATTTTCAAAGAGCAAAAAAAAAAAAAAAAAAAAAAAAAAAAAAAAAAGAAAAAAAAAAAACCCAGAAAACAAAATTACAAAACAAAAAAGCAGTCATATTTTACACTAGTGATTATTATTAATTTTTTACAACCATTCAGTCTGCATAACATAAAGAAATAATTCTACATCTTTGTTTCTTTCGTATTTTTGGTACTCTGATTTATACATACAAATAACAAATACAGGAACTTTTTTTCACAATGCATATAATCTGTGGGCAGAAAGAAAGTCTTTCAGGTGATCCAATGTAGATGTGTGTGTGTGCGTGTGTGTCTGTGTATGTGCGCGCTTCAACACAAACCAATTGCCCGAGACGTATAGCACATCCAAAAAATAAAATAAAAAGGAAAAAAAATCTAATAAAATAAGAGAGAGGCCAGCAGCCAGAGGCACCGACTCTCTGCAAACTTAATGCGACATTTCATGCAGGCAAAATCTGAGGCCTGCCCTGTCTCAAAAGTCTTTCCCTCTCACTTCTTTTGCCGCCTCCAGGACTTGGAGGCGTCATCCACCTCAAGTCTCTCCACCTGCTGCAACTCGTACCCTTCTTGTCGTTAGCTGCCCAGGGGCAAGTTTCCTTTTTTTCTTACTTAATTAAAAAGTCTTCATTAAATGTACTGTATTTCATACAATTTGTACAAATATGATCAGTCTCTCCTCATCTTCAGCTGAACAAGAGGAGAAGGAAAGGAAGCAGAGAGGGTTGGGTTTCCTGTTTTACAGGTACAAGGTGAGAAGATGCGGGTTGAAGGGAGAGGGCGTCTGAAACGTCTTGCAGTGTCTCTTTTGGTGGAAGTGGAGGAATGGCTTTTTATACACAAATGGAGCTCCTTGTTGGGTGGACCGGCCTCAGTGTGGTGTCAGCGACACTGGCAGATCAAGGAGAAATGTCCGTTCTCTTCTGGCTTGGAGGGAAAAACATAAATCTTCCTCCTGGAGGTCAGTGCGCCACAGTCACTTCAAGTCTGCAAAGCATTTACATCGCAGAGGTACACTTGGGTTTTTATAAAAAAATAAGATAGAACCGAGGAGAAAGGATCCCGCTTGGATCATACTGAAGAAGAGTCTGGAGCAGAGGTACCGAAGGGTGTGGTGATGATGATGGAGAAGCCCAGGGTGTGGGGGTGGCGGGGTGGCCTTAGCCCATGGCTGTCACCATACTGGAAGGGTGGTGGGGTGCAAAGGGGAGGCTCGAAGAGGGGTGCATGGGTGTGGGGGTGGTCAGCATGTGACTGGAGTGCGAGAAGGGGGGGAAGGAGGACATGTGGCGGGACAAGGCGGCCGGGCTAAACGAGCTGCTCTTGTCCATCAGGCTCTTGGAGAAGTCGTCCATGTTGTCTTGGGACTTTTTGCTCTTCTTGGACTTGCTCGACATCTTCCTGTTCCGGGTCTGGATGCCTTCCTTCTTCATGGTCAGAGGTCGGTTGATCTGCTCTCGAAAGGAGACAGAAAGACGGCAGATTAGTACTTCGTCTTTAGATATGAGCACAAAAAGCAAACATTTGTGACCAATTTTGAGCTTATGCATTTCAGAACTTCGACTCATCCATTTCAGACTGGGATTTAGATTTAAATCTTAACCTGAGACATATTGGGAGCTGTGGTGATGACTCAGACAGGGGAAAACAAATGAAAGATGGAAGTGGGATGGGTGGAAGACACGATATGGCCTGCCAGCTAATGTGTAGCCATTCAAGCAGAGACTATGACGACCGCCAGTGTCGGCCAAGTCCTTCTTCACAACCACTGGGCCATGCATTGGTTGAAATGGCTCCGGCTGCCATTTGCCCACAAGACTCGGTTGGGATGCTGAAGTTCTGGCTGCAGACAGGTCTTCTAGAGGAAACAGGAACAGGGATTCCTTCTCAGTCTAAAACTGGACATTTTCCAGCTGACTGTCAATGATTAGCTGAGGCTAAAGATCTCCTCTCCTCCTCTCTGGTGATGTGGCTTCCTTCTCTAAAGTGTGACTCCACATGGTGGGGGTGGGGGGTAATAGTTTCTCCAGTTATGAACCATGTTACGCCCACATAAAACCAGTCAAGCCTTTGCTCTTTGATGCCAAGACATGTTGCAGAGGAAGCCCCAAGCCTCCGGCCTGCACTCGGCGTCTGACCTACAACATCAAACATTTAAAGCTGTTGACCACCACAGAAAAGTCAGCACACGTTTTCACACCCACCCTGCCTTTGCCGACAGCGTCAAACCTCATCCTGCGACATAGGTGTCAAAATTCAACATACTGTTAGTCTTTCAGACAGTTATAACCCCTTCATCCTCCCTCAACAGCGTCTATTTGGGGTGCCAACACAGCCTTGCGTAATGTTAATGTTTTGCATCATAATTAATCTAAATTCTGACAGATCTGTCATGTTTTTGGACGGCCAGCCTGCAGACAGCCTCCCAAATTCTCCTTGAGAATCTGGAATCTGATTCAAGCCCCAACAGAAGTCAAGATTTACTCAAATAAACCAATTTGACAATTACCCAGAGGTTGGGGTCAGTTCAGATGCTAATAAGTAGCTGGGAAATATTATTCCTCTTTGTGTTTAACCTCAGTCTGAATCTGTTTTCACAGTGGCTAACTATCAGCCAAGAGTAACATGGGAAAGTGATTTAAGAGAGGGCTCTTGCGTGACAAGCAGGGCAGCAGGGCGGGATACTCTTCTGCTTCCACACTGGGATATAAGCAAACGCTGTCATGTGAGAGAGGGAGAGGAGAGGGGAAGAAGAGGAGGGAGAAAAAATTACCTACATGTGGCCTGAGAGCAGTTAGTCTGCTTATTATTATTATTAGTTGGAGCTACAATGGCTGCTTGATTAGAAGTGACAGCTTTGTGCACAGGAGAGGAGAGATAAACGAGTCCCCGGGGTGTCCATTCTGGAGATGTGAAATCCTGTGGTGAGACACGAACCGACCCAAACGAATCAGGCAGATTGGTGTTCAGAGGGTAAAACCAAGAGGGTAAAAACACCAAGAGAAAAAAACTGCCCAGAAATTAATCAAATTTTAATTATTATTTAAAAGCAAGGGAACTGCAGGTTCAGCTCACTCCACTGCCAATAAATCTGAGTTGGTGTTATCTCTGAGCTACGGGAATTCTCTGCAGGGACAAGGCAGAGCAAATATTCAGAGGGAAAAGTGTCCAAAATGAAGGGGGGAAATGAAATATTCAGCAGACCTCGGTGGGTTTGCAGAGAGAGAAGCAGATCCTGTGCAGGTTTATTACTTACATTGTGCAGCTTGAAGTAGAGGCCGCAGGCGTTGCACACTGGGTCCCCGTTGGCGTTTCTCCGCCACAGCGTTGTCGTTGTCGTCTGGCAGTTTGCGCAGGACGTCCCTGCCCGCCTGGCTGCAGACTGCGCACACACACACGCACGCACACGCAAACAGGAGTCAGGTGACCGGTGTAATAAACCAACCAGCATGAAAATGTATTATAAAAGAGCGTCTCTTTTTTATCATTACAATTTTACACACAGGCCTTACTGGGTGCATCTATTGTCCTTTAACACAAAAACTATAACATCACATACATCTCAATAAACGCACCAAAGACATGTCAGATGTGTTTCCTTTCATCGCAGATCAAAGCAGAAGTTATTTCCTCTCTAAAACACTGAAGGCTTTTATTTTCACTGTATATATTTTCCATCTTTTTATGCATAGAAGTGCAAGCTGAACATAGTTTAAAAAGCACAAAGACAGAATGGCAGAAAAAGAGCTGCTTTCACTCGGGGGTCTAAAAATAGCATCATAGGGCGCATACCTCGGAGAGAATAAATATTTACAGAAGACATAAAAGCAGAGCCTTGAAACGGAGAGCTGTTACATCTGATTAAATTTCCCCCTATTCTTAAAAAATAGTGCATGTTTGTGCCACGAGGTTTTAAATGTCAAACAATTACAGCGAACGTTGTTTTAATGCTTGGGATAAAAGCTGGGGTTTAGATGCGGTAATAAATGAAGATAGAAAGCGCGTTTGGATTCCGCTGCAGACTTCATCCTGACAGTCCCCGGCAGATTGCTGCCGCTGCAGCGCCTTGACATTGATGTTATAATCTCTAAAAACAATCAATACATACAGGTGACCGCAGAGGACACGCCAAAAGCGAGCGACTACATTATCTCCTGGAGGCACTTCCAATTATACGCTTGTGTTGGCCTAATAACCCCTGCTGCTGTGTGCCGTGAATAACCAATCAGAGAGGAGGAATAGCCTTACTGAACCCTTTTATTCCTTTTACATGATTCCGTTTTCATTTTTTTTTCGTTCTGAAAATCAAATTTCGCCAACTTTGCCTCCACGAATAAATAAATATTTTGTAAACTAAAATGTTCTGGCTAAAGCTGCCCATCCTGGTGCATCTGAGAAGATATTTGAGCGCTTTTCAACAGGCTGAAGCCGCGGCAGGGCTCCGGCCAGCCTCTCTGTTTTGACTGCGCTGTTATCTGCGCCGCTCAGATATCCGGCAGCCCTTTCCTCTCCTTTCCTTCCCTGAGACGTCGGCTTTTCACATTACAGGCCAGAGGAATAAGTCCAGAAGGCCGTGCAGAGCAGGGCTGGACTGGTCAGCTATTGCTTCCTAAGATTTTTTTTTTTTTTTTTTTTTTTTTTTTTTTTTACCACAGCCAGGGAACTCCTTTAAAGCTCATAAGACATGGCAGGGGGTTTCCCTATAAAGAACCTCAACCTAATTTTCTGGAGCTCAGTGCATGCAGCCACCTTTCAGCTGCTGT
The DNA here is from genome assembly GCA_014839685.1 of Anableps anableps. Classification (NCBI taxonomy): domain Eukaryota; kingdom Metazoa; phylum Chordata; class Actinopteri; order Cyprinodontiformes; family Anablepidae; genus Anableps; species Anableps anableps. Next base: position 1,059,350 of record CM026087.1, on the reverse strand, counting down.
AGAAGCATCTTTAAAATACACGAGTCCTTTTTCCAAACAGCAAAATCAATCCTGTTTTTAAATCTGTATTATTTTCAGATGATGCATTTTTTTTCTAAGGTAGTATCTGAAAACAGAGACCTGCACTTGCCGAGTCAATTTCCTGCAGCTAATAGGCCTACTTCTTCCTGGATAGAGGGGGAAACAAACACAGAGAGAGACGGAAACGTCATCAGCAGAGGGAGAAAATGTCGGTGGAGGAACGTACCAGCCGCCGCTTGGGCTTGATGAGAGGGCGATTCTGCCCGTTCATCTTGTGATAGAGGCCGCAGGCGTTGCACAGATAGTGGCCCGTACCGTCCCGCCTCCACAGCGGAGTGGACGTGGCCCCGCAGTTCACGCACTCTCTGCCTTCTGCGTGCGGGAGAGCGCACAACAACATGCACACATACACACATACACACACACACACACACACACACACAAATAAAAATAAAAACACGGACACGGGGTCAGGTGGAGGTGAAAATATAAAGGAAAATCTCATCTTGGTGCAATATTCAGCTCTGGCAGGAGAACAATCTGTTCATTTTGTTACAAAACATGACTTCAAATAATGATAGTTATCATAATAATAATACAGCAATAATACAGAGAATGACACAGACATACACTGAACATATTGTTAGTTCTGTTAAGGTCCATAAAACCTCAAAACTACCGTCTCTAAACAATTTGAAACATTTTAAGTCATTTTTAAAATATTGTTCATAATTTCTCTTTCATTCACCATCTAATAACAAAAATAATATTTTAGCTGAGTGTGTTTCTGGCTAGGCCTGTTTGAAATGACTGTCCTCTGCTGAAGCCGGTTGGTGACGCGCAGCACCAACACCCCGAAACTGAAACAAGGGGAGCTGCTGCAGCCACACTCGAGATTATTTGAAAGCAGAGACTGAAGCTTTTTGAACATCACCGAGAGCCTTTATGCCTTTTCATGCAGCCACACTTCCCTTTTTTATGTGCTGCAAAATCACACACATACAGGGCTACACACTGGTTTAGATGAGTGACTGACACATGGAGGCACCTGGGAAAGTGCGTTTCTCTGTTTCTCTTTTGAGTTTGCAAAAGAAAGAGAAAAAAAAAAATCAAACAGGAACTGCGTCGGTTCCAGGGCATGTGAGTAAAGAGAAATGCAGGCCTGTGTGTGAGAGAGAGGCTGGCTGCTGCATTCAGCTTGCAGAGACGCTTCCAATGCGTTATTAAATGTTTAATAAAGGAGAAAAATATGCCGAAAAATCTCATAAGTACTCTTAAGATCTGAAAATATTCTTGAGATGCGTGTTATCTCCAGTGATCCTGGAATTAAAATCTTTATTTGCATTCTGATGCTGAATAATCCCGTTGATATGCATCAACTAATCCACTGTTTCCACCTCTAAAAACGCAGATTTTAGTCTCATTACAAAAAAAAAAATCTGCGTGGTTTCTACCTTCTCATAATAATAATAATAATAATAATAATAATAATAATAATAATCCCCCTCCTCCTCCCCCCGGTCTGTCTGTCGGCCGGTCGGACTGCGCCTCTGTGGCGGCTCAACCGTGAATGAAGAGCAGCATCCGGTGCTCCGCCGCTGGCTCAACAAAGCGACTGTGGCGCGCACTGGCCCGACAGTAATGGGATTATCCTGAACATATAAACAGGGCGACAGAGCTGCGAGAGCCGCCTTCCTCTCTGTCTGTAAAGTGGAATTATTACAAGCTTCAACATGGATTTAATTAAGAGTCATGAGGATTTTATCCTTGGTCAATTCAAAAGAAAAAAAGAAGAAAAAAAAAAGCTTTCTCAACATATTTTTTTTAAA
>CM026087.1:945000-1052500 GCA_014839685.1 Anableps anableps | reverse complement strand
GGAAGCAGGCGGGGGTCCAGTCACTGTTCTGATGACGCAGATCATTTCTGGCTGATTATGTCAAACATCTCTGATTAAAATCAGAACAGTTTTTTCTACTATGCGGTTCAGAATTTAAGATGAGAATGGATTATTCTGCTGCCAGTGTGGGGGATCAAATATTTTAGATCAGGTCTCGCCTACGTGTGTGAGTGTGTGTGTGTGTTTATCCCTAAACATGCGCACGTATGGCCTCACCAGGAGATTCGTGGCGTTTCCTTTTGAATAAAAATCAAATGAAAATAGAGGGATACGAAAATATATTACAAATTAAATTATTAAAAATACTGAATTAAATTTAGCAGCAAATCAAAGTATTTTCGGAATATTTAGAGATTTTGAGTGAGAAAAAAAAGAGGCTGTGGGTGTTTTCGATGGTTTTTGGGGGTCTTAGTGTGTCATATTTTAGCTTCTTTCTCATTTCTTCCAAAGCATAAACTGGCAGAAGAGCCTGACTAATATCGCGCTTTCAGCCTGACAGCAGGACGAAATTTAGAAAAACAGAAAAATGGCGCTAAAGCAGAGTTTGCGGATTGTTTCCAGGAGCGGCGCCGTGCTGAACCCGAGCGGGCCGCTGGTGAAGCCGGCTCCGGGCTCCGGGCTCCGGGCTCCGGGCTCCGGAGGGTCAGGCTGGGATAGTCTGGCGGCTCATGTATGCTTGCTGAAACCGCTGCAGCTTCCCGCAGGTAATCTATTTGTTACATCACTCTGAGTCATTTGTCACCTCTCTGCTCTTTTCAAGAAAAAAGAGCTGTTATTCTCTCCGGCATGTGAACAGAGTCTGCTTCTTAGAACAAAACGAGGGCGTGAAATTCTGCTTGTCGAGCGGCTGAAACCTGAAAACAGAACTCTGGTTCCTAGAATGATTTAAACTGAGAACAAAAAATTATTCTTCGAGTGTAAAAAGGGAAAAAATTGAGCAGTTCGTGTTTTTGTCATTCTTTCCTATATTGATGTGAAAAAGGAAAATGGTGTGCCAACCGGCCAAGTTGTGATGCTTATCTGCGTCTCTATCGCTCCTCGCCAGACGCACAGATGTAATCTGCCAGCCACCGTGCGGGGCCTCTTCACCTCTAACGCAGGGACACTTTCATTCAGCGCTTTGCTATGTTTTCAGAGGCTGGGCTTCAATTTGTAATTTCGCTCAGAATTTAAATATTGAACGAAAAAAAAAAAAAAAAAAAAAAAACCTCCCAACAGCGCCAAAAACCGGCATCAGAGCGTCTGTCTTTCAGTCCGCCTGGCGACTCGTTCCACAAGATAACATATTTCACGTTTTAAATCAGGATTTGGAGAATATGTTGGCTTATTTTCGGGGAGAATTAAAAATCATAAAACAAACGCGCGCTGCATCTCCTCCCTAAGTCGGCAGCTTGTCCTTATTTCTGCGCCATATCGATGCACAGAGAGCAGCCTGAGATGGAGGACACGACTGACGAACTGATGAGGAGGAAGAACCGCAGCAGCAGCAGCAGCAGCCGCCGCCGGCAAGGTAATCAGATCAATTTCACGCGTGGTGCGGCTCCCCGGCCGGAACCATCACCATCAACCTGAGCGGCTGATAATATGCCGCTAAAACTCCTCATCTGCGCTATTTTAGCAGCGGCGGCGGGCGGCTAAAATTTTAGGAGAATGGGCGACGGGTTGGTCCAAAGTGAGGCGCGGAAAGCAGCGAGCATCAGCGACGCTGAATCAGTGTTTTAGGTCGGTTCGGATGGAGGCTGCTGGAGACGCGTTTGGAGCAGATTCGACCGAACCATGAATTTAAAAAATGAAATTCACTCGAAATGTTTATGTCTTCCCATTCAAACTAAAAGTTCCCATCATTCACTGAGGAGCAACGTGAAGAAGCGCCGCCGCATCAGGATCCGAGCAAAAGCCAGCTTCAAATGGAAATCTCTACTGACCTGAGAACTGGACGCTTCTCCTCTTTTCTTCTTCTTCTTCTTCTTTCTTTTCTTTTCTCCTTTTTTGGTTTGTTTTTTTCCTCCCCTGCAGATGAGAAGAAAGACTGACATGCAGATGGAGGCGCCGATGGCATTTAGAGACAGGCGGGGAGAGAGAGGCTGAGAGGGCGAGAGCTGTGGACGGGAAGAGCAACACACACACACACACACACACACACACACACACACACACACACAGATGCTTTTAGGTATGCGCTCCCGCCAGCTCGTGTGCGCGCACACGCACGCACCCAGGCCTGGCTCGGTCCCGGAGTCACATCGGCCTGATTATAAACAAGAAACGCGCGCACGCTTGTAGGCTACCGGGGCACGGCTGCGCGCGCACGCGGCCTCGCCTGTACTGTATGAGGAGCTTCCGGCTCAGAGAGCAACAGAAAGCAACTAGATGCAGCAGCAGCCAATGGGAACAGGCCTGTATTACAGGGTAAACACACAGTCACAACATTATTGCTCATTTATTCCGTTTCATTGACATTTTTAGGATTATTTGAGACGCTTTTTTTTTTTTATCAAACTCTACTGACTTTATCCTGAAAATATATATTTTTTGTCTCAATCAAAATGTAACACTCAGATGTCCTTTAAATACTTCCCTGTCACATATGTCCTAAAACAAACACAAGCCTTAAAATCTATTTTTGATCCAAAGATCATTTATTTTAGACTAAATATATATTTTCACCACAATGCTCTGTTGTTTTATCTGATAAATCATAATAAAGCTTGTTGAAATGTCAAATTTTTATAGACGCCCAAAGCAGATATACACCTTAGAATTAATTTTAATCCAAAATTGGTTAATTTTAAACTAAAAACATATTTTCTCGCCATGTTTATTGGTTATATGATTTTGTTTTTAATTGAATATGTATCAATATCAAAGTTTCCATCTATTTTCTCAACTATTTTTTGTTGTTTTAAGTATTAAATCAAGATAAAATTTCTATAACCCTCTATAAATGCCTCTTGTGTTTTCCTGAACAAATGTAAGCATTTGAATCTTTTTAAACTAAAACAGGTTGATTTAAAATCTATTCTTCGATCGTTTTATCTGTTTTAGCCAAGAAAAAAGATATCATATATTGTAGGCCTTTTGTTTCCGTGTTTATTACATAAATATAAGCCTTCGAATAAAAAAGTCCTAATTATTGAGTTGTCTGATGATAACTGTGATCTACGCTGCGAACTAACACGAGCGTATTATGCTGGGGCTGTTTTAGCTGCTCTCACAGTGACACAGAGCTACACGCGTCCCTTTGTGCTGGGAGAGGAGCCTCCTTTCCCTCTCCTCTCTGCCACAAAGGACGGATGAAGCCATGCAGCTCCGCAGCAAATTGGAGCTCCATTTAAAGACAAATAAACCCAGATGTATGGTGGGGTGGGAATGAAATCTGAAATGTACCATAATGTGATCGCAGCAACGCGTTGTGGTCTGGTGGTTTATTTTATTTATTTATTTTTATTTTTTTTTTTTATTTTGATGCAAAAAAAGAGGAAGAAGGAGCAAGCGGGCTAACTAACCCGGAGCGCACACAGAGGCCTGCTTATTGACAGCACGGTTGATTGAAAGGAGCACCAAGCAAATCCGATCCTCCTCTGTGCGAAACGCACTGAAGGAGAGCGGAGAGGAGCGCAGAGGAGAGAGGAAGGAGGATGCTGCAGGCTTGGCGTCTCTCATGTTGCGCCTCGACTCTTTGAAGGAGAATGTAAACTGATCACACCCAAATCTATCTTTGGTGGCGAAGGGTGGGGAGAAATTCAATTAAGGTAATAAATTAAAGATAATTGGCGCAAACCGCGTTGTATAAACTTACGGATGCGACTCTGCAGCCAAACGCGTCTTTTTAAACCAATGAATAATTCAGCGCTCTGCACGCAGGGTGCACGCAGCTCCTCATTTAGGAGGAATTAGAACATCCCGGCATCTGAATAGAATTAGAAAAATAACACATCCAGATCGTAATGATTTATTAATCTGCTTTTGATGCAAACAGAGTGCTTATGTTGGAATTATTCGCTCTTAGATTTCAGTGTAAAGGTGAAGCAACACAGATGGAAATGATTTGATTATGGTATTTACTCACATTATAGGTGCAATAAAAAGATTAATTAGGAGGAAAAAATAAGAAGAATCAATTTGGAATATAAATGGGGAGTAGCTCATTTTAATTCCAGAAAGAAGAATTAAGACATTTTTTTTTTGTTTTTTGTTTTTTTCAGAATTTATAGAATACATTTTATTTGAAGTTAAATATGTCGCTCTGGGTTTCCCATGAAGAGGTCTGTGCTGCATTTAGAACCATTTCTACCAGTTACCTGAGCAGCCATGTTGTCACTCTGATTAAATGCAGCTCACCTTTACATGCAACCCAAACAGGCTGCAGTGTTTTTACCGCATAAACGTTTTAAAAAGGTATCTTATCAGCCACTTTCCTCTAAATAGGGAATAAATTCTGCTCTTTCTCCAGGATTCCTCTCTGTAAAGGAGTGAGATGACCTTAATTTGAGACAAAAAAAACCCCCCAGCCAATGCACGGGTTTAATCTATTTACTCATTTATTCTCTCAGTGTGTTTTATTACATTCTGTGCACCCTCCAAAGCCGGTGCATGCGTGTGCGTGTGCGTGTGCGCTTCTTTCTGCCTGCGATTTTTATTTTAAAATATTAGGCCGAGGTGGGGAGAATTATAAACGACTCGGCTCTTATCTGCTCCCTTCACGTATCCAGGATCACAGAAGCTGATTAAGAAAGAAGTCACAGCCAACGCTGGATTCATAATGATTTGGAATAATGAATCCTTATCTCCCCTCTGCAGATTATCAGCCTTTCAGCTCGCCATGTTTTGTTACATGGGATAATTTATTGCATCTAATACATCACAATGAATCTGATGGGGGAAAGTGATGGCCGTGTTAGCAGAGAAGCTGCTTCTTTTCCCTTTTTTCTTTTTTCTTTTATTTTATCCCGGGGCAATGAAATGCCTTTACGATTTTTAATTGGTAAAATATAAGCAGGATCTGATAAAAAAAATAAAAAATAAAAATAAAAAAGCAAAAAATAGAAGCAGAGAGGTCTAATCTTGCCTGCTAGTGTTCCAGCAGCACTCAGCGCTATAATTAGTGTGTCAGTTTCAACCTGAAATTAACAGCATCGACCTGCCATCTCTGGCGGTGCACGCGGGACTCAGCGAAGATCCTCATTTCGCATGATTTATTTTTCCACCCAGAACAGATAATTAATCATAAACACATGGAGAGAAAAATACTACAGCGCTGCAGCAAGGTGGAGATAACAAAATATTTGCATCTAAAAAGATTTGATGAATCCAGTTTTCCCTCTTCCTTCTCATCCCACCTGATCTGGCTGCGGGTTCGGCCCCGAACACCTCCGACGTTCCTTTCATTTTGCGTGATTAATCTGCGGCTGGCGACGTATCATTAATCACCGAAGATGGGGTGGGTTGGGGGGTGCTGGGTTGTGGGTGTGCGGGATCATCAGCAGAGGCGGTACAACTCTAAATGGGGGCCAGAGCAGTGTTTGAACTGGAGCCACCCACCAACCACCATAGCACCCATAATATCTTATTTAAAATAACTTAATGGAATAGATTTTTCTACTTTTAATTTTTTTTTTGCAATGTTCAGCTTCTATCTATCTATCTATCTAGTCTGGGGCCACCTGTTGGCCTGGAGGGCCCAAGGAACACAAATTAATTCATTCATACCTTTGGTCGGCTCTAAGGGTCATGTGACTAGTTGCTTCATCCATTATGCCTGCTTATAATAATAATAATAATAATAATAATAATAATAATAATAATAATAATAATAATAAACACCACAATTCTGTATTATGCACCCATTCATCCTGAACCTACCATAGTATAAATAAATAAATAAATAAACTACTTAACAATTTTTAAAACAAACAGACTTATTAACACGCATTTTATTTAGAATTTTATCCTTTGCTCCCCTCTTACCTTTATCATATCAATAATTAAAAGATTAACTAAATCAGGGCTGTTAACATAACTTTTAGTCTGTGAAGATTTCCCTTTGTATGATTGTATTCTCAATGATCCGTTCTTTGAAATCATAATTAAATAAAATAAAAATGTAAAGTTCTTGAAATGAAAACAAAATGAGAATTTTCTTATCTAAGATCAACGAAGTTCGAGGTTTTGAGGGTCTGTTTGAGCAGTTAACCTTCTCGAGCGCCTTCTTGAGCAGCAACTTAATTTGCTTGTTCCTTGGGCCGGCTGTGATCCTCACTGTCATGATGAATGCGCCTGGTGGTTTGGTCCACACGCCTGCTGTCTGTGGGAAAGGGCAAAATCCAGGTGGTTTATATGAATATTAGCAGTAATAATAATAATAATAATAATAATAATAATAATAATAATAATAATAATACAGAGTTATTGGATAATGAGGCTTAGTCTGGGGGTGATTGCTGGAGCAGAGCCAGCTCCGCTCAGAGTTTTTGGATGGTGCCATGTTTAAACTCCACCGCTGTGCCAGGATAAATTAGCATTTTATTTGCAGCTGTAATTAGCTGATCAGCATCTCTCTCCTCTCTATGAACCATCTTTCTTCTCATTATGGCTTCCCAGACTCTACCCCCACCTCAATCCCTCATTTCCCAATGTCCTGGCAGCGCCGCCAGATGTTTATCGCTCTCATACCCAGGGACGCTGCCATGTCAAACAAACCGAGGATGGACACTCAGTCAGGCAGCTGGGTATCCAGGAAAAGCCCCCCCCCCCAGCCCGCCCTCTTCTTTTTCCTGGCTGAGCAGAATAATCTGAGACCGGTTGGCCACTGGGAGTCCGAAGAGGGTTTCATGGAAGGAGGGGGAAACAGTCTGGTTGATGCCTGACAAAAAAAAGGGGGGGATTCCAAAACCAGAGGCACTCCTAGGCTGCATGAGGCCCTGAGCAGAATTTCATCTGGGGCCCAACATGCAGCGTTGACCATCTGGTCACATGGTAAACAGGATTTGTTGTTTCGACAGGAAATTGACTGTATCCACCTCAGTTGGTTGGAGGTTAGTGGTTTTTTACAGTAAAACTAACATTTTCTCAGCCTTTCTGTTCTCTGTATAATCTGTCTGTATCATCTTACTGGAGGTTTGTTCTGCATTCTGGATCAATTCAAGCTGTTCCCTTGAAAAAGCATGCCTTGAATTTTTTTTTCTTGCAGAGACCTGATGAAGAGTTTAAATCTAAGCAGAAGGAAAAGTTCAAGCTGCTGTGTCACAGGTTCAGAAGAAGACACTTCTGGAGTCTCCTGGAGCATGATGTTCACGTTGCTTCAGATTCTGGTGTCAGAAAGTGAAAAAGGACAAATTTTCCTATTCCTCATTTTTCTACGTTCTGATCTATAATTTGTTGATTTATCATTAAAGGTGTGGCAGCAGGAATTTATGGAATATTGGAGGTCAGCTGAGGGAAACAGCTGACCTCCAATATTCAAAACATAACTTCATCTTCAGGCTCCAGTTGATCAAAAGCTCCATGAAACTGAAACTGTGATTTGATCAAAGCTGAAAAAGGTCTTAAAAGCCAAATCCTTTCATGATAACTCAATGTCTTGTCACATTAGGTCTGTTTTAATGTGTGGATGTTTCTCCATCTGAAAGGAGTTGACAGAGTTGGAGGCCTGAGTTCAGGTGAAGTTTAAAGGGATCATTCAGATTTTTTCCGGTGACGTTTTGTGCAGTTGTTTTCAGTGATTGCTCGCCAACCGCAGCAGGCAGAAGTCATTTTGCCAACATCTGAACATGTTCCACACATCTCCACCAGGGTTCTCTAACTTCATGCTCAAAGGTCGAAATCTGCACCTTTACTCAACTTACAGGATACAGCAATAAAGTTCATGTCTGCAACTGGGACCCAAAGCTGCTCTGATTCTTCCCAGACTAATACACACATTAATAAAGAAAAAAATCTGAACTTGAAGTGGGACAAGTCAGAAAACAACAGATCCCAGGGAAAACATAGCAAACCGGTGGAAAAATTCAGTCCAGTTTATTTCTGTAGCAGCAATCAGAACAAATCCTTCGGGTCCGAGTCGTAAAATCAAATCAGTCTAATTTGATCCTAGTTCAGTTTGTAAATGGTAAAATGTTCTGTCTAAGATCAGAGTTTGCAGCAATCCCTCCTCCTCAGCAAGCATACGGCGACCATGGAGAGGAACCTGCCTTCAGTGAGCTGCCTAAACATGGGAGGAGCTACAGATAATCATTTACATCTTTAACTTAGTCCTTTTTCTGTTTCTTGATAAAGAAATAGAAATTTATGAACACATGAAGCTTGAACAGTTCAATAGAAAATGAGTGAATGAAGTTTTGTTAATTTACCTGTAAATGTAAATGTTTTTCAATGTAACAAAGCAGCTCATGAGCGGAAGTAAAGAAACTCCTCAGATATCACCTGGTCTGCAGGAAGACTGGGATTGTGCTCTTGCTAACTCAGACACCAATATTCATGTTCAGGATGTTTTGTTTCTTTGGAAATAGAATATTTTGTCCCCCCAGGGTTTCCATACTTCTTCTCAGGTCCAACATTGGGTTAACTGGGTCTCAGAAAGCAGCTCTAATTTTCCACCAACCAACACCAAGAACACTGTTCGCTTCTTTGTTTATTTCTGAGGGACGACCTGTCACTAAAACCCGGCAGTTAACAAGCATCTCACTCTGCTGAGCATCTTCGTAAACTGAGATGTTTGCTAATGTTAGCGTCGCTAATTCAGCTCATTACATGTTTTATTTGCAGTTTAAATGAAACAAAACTTACAGGAAGATTTGTTTTCCAGCCAGACAGTTCTATAATATTTTCAATCAGGGTTTAAGTTGCAAAATATATCTATTTATTATTATTTAGTTGTGTCCATTAATAAGTTTTTATTTATGTATGTTTTCATGTTGCTGCTCTTTGAATGTGTCTTATCTACTCCTGGCCCAACAACACATTTATCTTAGGTCAGAAATTTGGAGAGTTACAGTACTATAAAATTATGAACACTTAATTTCACAAAAGCTAAAAGTTCACATCCTGTCACAGTGGTTCCAAAAGTAGGGGTCGGGACCCATCTGGGGGTCACAGATTGAAGGAGGAAGATCAAATCATTTCTTCTTTCCATCATAACAGGCAAGGATCATATTCCCTACTCCAACGTCTCTCTGCTCGGCTTTCTAACCACACGGCCAGACAGAGATTTAAAGAGGAGTGTCAAGAGCAAAGGAGGTGGATTAGTAGAGCTGCCAACAGCGGATGGTGACATGTTGCTGTGGAACATCATCTCTGCTGCCTGGATGTTGAGCTGTAAGCATGTCAGGACTGTCATGAAACAGTCATACAGCAACAGTCTTTAGTCAGAGGCCTCCTCAGATTTGTTGCGAGGCTGACTGCTACTGGAGACCCTTCCTGCCTACAGCATCACCATCCACATCGACTCTGAAGAAACTTGGATGAGCTGAGTTACGACGACATTTAGTTTCCCTTTAAAATCAATAAAGTATTTTTGAATTTTAAGTTGAATTGTGAGATTTCCCTTAGAAATTTGAGAAACAAAATAGGTTGTAATTATTTAATTTGTCATAACTATAAATAAATAGGTAAAACAATTATTTGCTATAAATTTCAGAAGATGCACACATAACTGGCTTTTGTTTGACTTAGAATGATATCCTGAAGTCTCTGTTACTTTTATTTTGTGGGTTAGGAGCTGAAAAGTTTGGGAAGCATCTTCTAGCATATTACATCAGTCAGTTTCTGGTGTATAGACACATGCAAACATGCACTTACAGATTATTGGTTTATTGTTTTAAATAAATCCCCTTTGCAGGATTCAATTTCCACTAAAAGAAACGGTTTCAGTGAGCAGCCCTGGGATTATCAGTGGCCACCAGCAGGCCACCACTCACCAAACTTTCTGGAGGCGCTCCCGTTGCTGCAAAAATATAGGAGATGTGGAGTTGAAGCTGGGGGGCTCCCAGCAGAGGCTCACCCAATGCAACCTGCAGCCTGTTATCTGCAGGGGAATGCATAACCTCTATAATGAGCTTCAGTTTATTAAAACAACTCTCTCTCTCTCTCGCTCGCTCTTTTAACCTCGTAATTGAAAATGGGTTGGCAGGGGAGAGGTTGGGGGTCTGGGCTCGACCCCCCATTCTGCAGCTGCAGCTATCTCCGTGCACATCACCTGCTCTGCCACAATCATAACGCAGGCTTTTGCATTGGCTATGATACACAAATATTTATGCAGCGATAAGGAACCGCAGTGATGGCAGATAATCTGGCATTCCGCTGCATCAGGACCCGTCCTGCTCCGCTCCCTGCTCCGCCGCTTATTGGGAGCCTCCTGCAGGAGCCGCTTTACTCAGTCAATGTTTGCTTGTGGAAAGAAAGCAGAGGAGGGAGGAGGGGGGCACAGAGAGATGAATGAAACACTGGCTGGATTACCCCCCACCCCAATCCACGCAGCAAATAGCGAACATTTCAGGTTTACACCCCGCCTGGCGACTTGCTGGCGCTGCGGGGGCCGAGCCGAGCGAGGCCGAGCCGAGCTTGGGTGTCCCTGCAGCCTTTAGAGGGGGTGTGGGTCCCCGGCTATCGGGTTCAGCCCCCCCACCCAGCTCCCCTTTTAAATGACTGTCAAAGAAGTAAATATCGAGTTGCAGGGCCGGGGTCTCCGTGTCCCCGCTCCCTGGCAGCCTGGCACCAGGAAGGCCGGACTGTAACAGGAGCAGGAAGGGACTTCCAGGGACTTCTGCTCAGAAAACTGCCCAGCATCTTCTTCAGCACAGATCCCAATTAAAGCAATATCCTGTCTGGAGAGAAGGGGGCACTTTTATTTCAAATGGCTGGTCCGCAGGGCAGGATTTAGGGTTGGGTGTACTTCAACATGAAGACCCTACGGGACTCTTTCATGTGTTTTAGGCCAATCTAAGGTTTAAGGGTGAATTCAATTGTTGAATCAGATTTTGCAGGGGCGTCTGCAGAATGTTTAGAGCTAGTTTACAGGGTGCCCATTAAGCCCCCCCATCGCTTGGCTGCTGTGATGCTGATGAGTCAGTGTGGTGGAAAAGTCAAGAAGTTAAAAAATCCTAAATGGCAAGAAATTTCTAAAAAAAATAAATAATAATAATCATAATAAAATAAATAAAATCTATTATTATTATTATTATTATTATTATTATTATTATTAAGTACTATGGAAAGGAATTTTAATTTTTAGTTTTACGGCCTAGAATTTTTTCAACAATGAAAATGTCACAAATATATTTTAAATGACAATTTCTCTCTGAAAAAGCAGAGAAATGATGCAATTAATTTAATTTCATGAACTGATTTATTTCCCAAATGTTTGATATTCGCATATATCTGATTATTTTGTTGCTTTGATTCCACTGAGGTGACTTTTCTTGTGAGTTGAGGTAATACAGTAAAGCTGAACTGAATTTTGTTTCAGTCTGATGCGTCCTTTGTTTGACACGCACCCTGGATGGGACGCAGAGCAGAATCATCTCAGCCGAAGCTGTTTCTGCTGCACTGAAGGACATCCACTGCATGAAAGAATCACAGCAAAATAAAAGCTAAATAGTTCCTTAGGAATGAATGCAGAAAAGCCCACAAATCTGCAGCATGTGGGCATTTAAATTTACCATGAATCACCAACAACCGTTCCAAAGTTTCTCAAATTAAAAGCACAGCTGTGTTTGAATTTAGCCCATCTTTCTCTTTTTAAAACGGTCTTATCTACAAGAGGCCTGTGCATTGTCATTAATCTTCATCGGGCTAATTAAATTAATCCATCGCCTCTTGGCACCAGGATAGAAGAGCAGCACTAAATCCACTAAAGAACTTTTCAAAATGAGCAGACTTTCCCGCTTTACTGCAAGAAAAATGCTCCTTTTATCCATTTAATTCACCTCCTGACTGATGCTGCAGGATAAAACGCACCTTCTTCCCTTTTTTCCTGGTCTGTCGTGAGCAGGAGGAGGCTGGAGAGTCTGTGGCTGTGATTGACAGTCTGTCTGTGGGATCATGTTTAATCCCTGCCTCTCTCCCTGCCTGTTCACAACTCATTTCTGCACACAGACACAGAGAGATGGGGGACTCAGATGGTTGCCGGGCCAACCGTGATAGGACCGACTGAGCCATTTCCATTTTCCTGTGAACGAAGGGGGGGGCAATTTGCAACAGAGGTCGTCACAAAGTCATTCACAAACACAGAGGAGGGGGCTGCAGCGCGCTCAGGAGGAATCTGATTACTTTACTCAGCAGGAAACTCTTTGCCTCCTTACTTTATTGGAGCTTTTCAGCTGCAGGTGGGACTCAGTAAAAAGTGATATCATCAAAAAGTTCATTTATTTCATTTCAAATGTGAAACTCCTATAGGTGACATGGATCCATCCCTCACAGAGTGGCGTATTCCAGGTGTTTGTTTCTGTGAATTTGGATGATTATTCCTCACAGAAACCACAAAATGGGGTTTTAGATCAGAATTGTTCTGTTACAGTCTTCTTAAGACTATCGATTTGACAGTTGTCCAGCAGGAAGTTATCGATGCCCTCACAAGGAGAGTGAGAAGCTGACTGGTAACACAGCGTTCTTCCCAAGCACATTAATAGAAAGTTTAGTGGAAGGAAAACGTGTGGTCGAAAAAGATGCAAAGCAACAGGTATCCTGCAACCAAAGTGAATATGGAGGAATATTGGAGAAAAGGTCAGACTGCCTGAGGTCCAGAGTGAAGTTTCCAAAGTCAGTGATGATCTGAGGAGCCATGTCATGTGCTGGTTCTGGTCCACTGGGACCATGTCTCCTCAGGTCCATGGGTGTTGCTGTCCCTGCAGAAGACAGAAGTGTCCCTCCCAGGGCAGATGTTAGGTCGAAGTCACAGAAATGCAACAAACTTCTCAAAAGCAACAATTCCCTTGATAACACTGGAACATGACGATTAAAATTAAACGGATAAAAAAAATAATTTTAGTTTTTAGTTAAGCTTTTGAACAAAATCAAAACTTGTGAAGCAAGTGAGTATAATAACAAAATCAAAATAACATTACACATTTCTCTGTTTTACATTTGGTGAAATAGAAATAAAAACACTTAGATGTATTGTTTTTAGTACATATATTCCTTTAATCTGAGAAGAAAATACTATTATGTGTGTTCTGGGAACAGCTGGATATGAGAGGAGAAAATATCACCACAAGTACTCAGAAGCTGCTTCAACTTCATACGCGGAAATATCTGCAGAACACGAGCAAACACGCAGCACAGTCAACATGAAGGCTACAGCATTAAATTAAAACTAAAACCTCAAATATATCAGTAATAATTCTCCGGGGTGTAATTAATAATTAATATCTTTAAAGGTTTATGTGTTTTGTGCACAAAAGTAGAGGAAAAGGAAAAGGTAGAGATGCACAATAATGGGTCAGCGTTTGAGCTCATTTCTGTGCCAGCGTCATCAGCCGTCAGATCATTAGACCCAACAACCACCGATTTTCAGTTTTAACGCAGAGATCTACACATTACCGACAAGGTTCTGGGATTTTCAAATAAACAGACCCACAGGATGACAGAGCCTCCACCGTGCTTAACAGTGAGCAGGAGGTGCGTTTCCAAAAATCCACCTCTCTGTTTCACAGCAGACCCACCTGATGTGTTTGTCACTGAAAATCTCCAAGTCTCATCTGAGCAAAGTTTATGATTACAGTTTAAGTTAACTGAACTCTGAATGTTTATGTTGGTCGCATTTGTGAAAAAGATCCAGTTAGATTCTTTTTGTATGAACTTCTGTGATTGTTACAGCTAAAGCCACAGTTGTTTCAAGGAATCTGCATCCTAATAAATATATCACTTCAAAGATAATGCAGCAAAATCATAAGGTGGTCGGCATTAAACTCCCTTAACCATTCATTCTCTACAGCAGATAAACATTTTAGCATTGATAATACCATGAAAAACATCATTAATTTGGGTAATTCCATTCAAAAATCGACACTAATAAGTTCAGCTGGAAAATGAAATCAGTATGTCCATAAAGATGGCAATGGTGTAGTTATTCCTGCTGCTTGTGCACCTTTTACCACTATACTTTTTCCTTCCACTCAACTTTCCATTAATATGCTTGGAAACAGCACTCTGAATTGAAAGTTTGTTTAGCAAAGACCTTTTCCGAGTGTTTATAACATGACAAACATCATTTGAAATGTAATCACTGTATATGTAATAAATTGACATAATACAGGAGAAACCAAATATTTACATACGCTGGATAAAAAGTCACATAACTTTTCATGCTCTAGAAACATTGTAATGAAAGACATTCTCTAGATTCCCTGAAAGTGAAAGAGAGAGAAAGAGAGAGAGACATGGATGTTGATTTTTTCCTCCATCTTTTGTGTCTCCAGGGAAACCAACACGCAGCATCATCAACATCCAGCAACATAATCCATGAGAAGATGAAGGTGAGGCATCCTTTCTGATCAAAGCGGCCGTGTAGAAAGCTCAAGGCTGGCCTTCGTCGTTCTGAAAGAACACGCACTGCTCGACGGCTGGGAACACCTTCCTTTTCAATCAGGCTGCCTTTCTCCCGCCTGTTTCTGCTCCACCTGGATGAGCTGCAGCCGCCTCCCCGGGGTTCTGCAGGTTGACGGCGTCAGCGTGCCGCCAGGCTGCTAATGCACCGTCTGTTAGTTTTTAATTAAGTAGCCTTTAGCCATGTGATCAGCCAGATCAAGGAGGTTATTTAAATGAGCACCACAGGTCTCCAGTAAACTGCAGGCGAGGGTTATTGGCTCCGGCTCACCTGGGCTCATTAATTCCACACATCTGTCAGAACCCGGCCCGCTCCCTCATCCAGCCCTGGCATCACTGGTCTCACTTTTACTCTCAACTTTCTTCCCAACGCGCAGAGAGCCACAGGCGTCTGCAGAGAGAGTTTGGTCTGTGTTTACATGATAAAGGGGGGGAGTTAGGTGAAGGACAACAATCTGGATCAGGAGGAATAATGATAATAAGGCTAATAAGGTATCTCTGTGCTGCACATTGTTGTAGAGTCTGAGGCTGCTTATATTAAGCCATAGAAGCCAGCAGGTCTCCTTTCTCCTAAACACTGAATATGCAAACATATTTGACGAAGAGTAATGTAATTACAGATTATGCTTTGGGCCTGTTTTTAAAAAAAGCACCTTGAGAATATTCAGCCCGTCCCCCTTTCACAGCCCAGCCCCAACAGCTACTGAAGAGCTGATGTTTTAAAAAGAATTGATAAAGCAGAGCGAAGATCCACGGGGCTGGAGCAGATAGACGGGTCGCTCTCGGCTTGAATAAATTCCCATGCAGTCGACACATCTGATGAAAGCGTTGGATATTGTTCAAGAAGAAGCAGAATCTGACTGGAACTTGGAGAAGAACTGCTGGCCTCATCAAACGGCTCCTTTCATTCATTTTGTTCAACATCAGGACTGTTTTAAGGGTGCCTCCCTCTCGCTGTTAAATTCCACCTCAACAGCCTCAGCGGAGCCCACATATTTACATACACTCGGAACAAAATACTCAAAACCTTTTTCCTTGCTGTCTGACGTTAAATCAAACGTTCCCTGTTTTAGATCAGCCAGGATTACCGACATTAATTACATTCACTGAATCCACTTTTATTTGCAAACAATAAGACTAGTATCCCTTTAAGAATTTAGATGATGATGTCATGGCTTTGTAGGCTTCTGATAGGTTAAATGGAGCCACACCTGTGGATGTATTTTAAGGTAACCCCTCAAACACTGACATCATGGAAGGATGTGGACCTCCACCAATGTGGTTCCACTTTCCAGATGCCCGAAGTTTCCGTGTTCGTCTGTTCCAACATCAGTGTGCAAGCATGAACCTGCCGCGTCCAGCTGTGAACCGGTTCCCAGAGGTGACTGGGCTCTGGTGGCTAAGGTGTGAATGGACCCCAGGACCAAAGCTAAAGATTATTATCCGCAGTGAAACGAGTCCTGTTCCGCTATGGGCTGAAAGGCCGCTCAGAGAGGAAGAAGCCATTTCTCCAGTTACAGCTGGAAATAGCCTCAGAGACAAAGAGCTTAATCTCTGGACAGATGTGCTGATGAAAGCTGAAGTGATGGACGTATTAAGCATCAGTACATTAGGGGGAATACGGAGCAGGTTTCCAAGCCTGAGAACACCAGGCTTAATGGTTATGTCTTGTCTTGTGGTGTATGCAAACATCTGGACTCACCTGTAGGTCACAGCACAGAGTTCTTCCTAAATATTCCACATCCAAACCGAGAATATTCCCCCAGCCCTCAGAGCGTTGTCCCTTCTTTGCAGATCAGCTTATATATATTTTAAAGTCACCGTTAAAAGTAAAACGACTTCCTGTTGGCGGCAGGACGCCGTAGGTGTGAGTTCAGAGGCTCTGACCTACTTTCAGTTGAAGCGTTCAGGCACTTTGGTGCAGCTCCTCCAGCGTCATCGACAGGGCTTCACAGAGCTGTTCAAACCCTTCAAACTTCTCCACGGCCACAAACTTTAACGGGATTTTTATTCGAAGGACCAGCAGACAGTCAGGCGTTACTGTGAAGTGGACTAGTATTCAGACCTCTTTATTCTGACACCCCAAAATATAACCCAGTGCTACCAACTGCTGTAAGAAGTCATTTGATTGGTAAAGAGAGTCCAACTGTTCTGGTTCTGGTCTCAGAGGTTCTTTAGAGAACATCAGAGAACATCCAGCATCATGAAGACCAGGGAACCCAGCAGCAGGTCAGGGGTCAAGTTCTGGAGAAGTTTAAAGCAGGGTTTGGTTCTACAACAACATCCTAAGCTTTGAACATCTCCCAGAGCTCTGCTCCAGCTGGTCCGTCCTGTCTCCACGTCCATCATCTGGACGTGGAGACAGGACGGACCAGCTGCAGACCTACTGAACCTAAGCTGACTGATCAGAGAGCATCAAGGTGGGTCTGGAGCTGCAGAGATCCACAGGTCAGGTGGGCCAATCTGTCCACTGGACTGCTATAAATCATGCACATTACTTGGAACACTTATGGTGGTGGCAGCATCATGCTGTGGGGTTGCTTTTCTTCAGCATAGACAGGGAAGCTGATGAAGATGGATGGAGAAGAAAATCATGACTATAGTCCATCATATTCAGGGTTCTGCTCTGGTCTCTGTTGGTGTCTCACATCAAATCCTCACATAATCAAATACATCGAAGTTGTCTGAACGGGACCAAACGTTCAAAAGTTCAAGCAGTGTGAATAATTTTGCACCGCACAGAATCAGGAAGTCATGGATTCCTGATAAACTGCAAAAAGTGAAGCATAAATTACCACGATGCTTCAGTTAATTAGGAGATAATTCATTTATGAGTCCCTGAAAGTTGAAGTCATGAGGAGTCCGGCAGGCTCTCCTCAGTCCCAGCAGGTGAACATTTGCTCATCAGGGAGGAGAACCTTATCTTCTCCTCTTCCTCCAAAAACACACGGAGCACCAACCGTGATCCAGGAAAACGCGGCATGTTTGTGTTGCGTCTCCGTGACTTTAAAGCGTTTCCTCCAATCAAAACAACAGCTGGAAGATGAAAAGTGTGAGGTTCATCGAGACAGAAAGCCGTGTTGTTTTTGAGAGCAAAGTGCACAATGAGGACCTGATTGAAGTGTTACCTTTTAACCTCATCAGTGAGGCGCTGTGGTGTTCCTGTGGTAACTTGGTGAAGCTGCTCTCTTGATGACAAAGTCCTTCCTGATTGCAGCCTTGATGGCTTTTTGAAAGCATTTGATGCGAGCAGCTTCGAGGTTTGTTCCTCTTAGAACCTCATGAGCGTAAAGCGTGTTCCATATGTAGCAAACATACGTGAGCATGCAAATACAAACAGATTAACAGATTTGGCTCATATCCATAGCTGTGAGCTGGAGATGAGAGGAAAATGCTGCCACAATCAGCAACAAAACTCATGTGGAAAACATTCCTTATCGATTCTGCAGCAGCAAACTGCTACCGTCTGCCATCAGCTCCCCAAAAACACATTTTCCTTTGATTGCTCTTATCAAAGAGGCTAAATCTCACTATTTGGGCCCATTATGAGGTCTGATCAGGCTGCCGGGATATTAAAGCTAAATGTATGAAAAGGCTGTGGGAGCCATCAAAAGAAAAAGTGACGTCAAGATGGGTTTAGTGAACCCATGACTGGAGAGGTTAGCAGCTGCGAGCAGCCGGGCCTTCCAGGTTTTCAGACGAGCAGGCCCCATCAGTAAAATACAAAAAAATTATCCAACAAAGAATGTTACAGATTTAAGTCAAAGTATTAAGAGAAATGCTTCATTAAAGTTTCTATACAGGTGTATCCAAAAAAACTGAATATTGTGAAAAAGGTCAATATTTTCTGTCTCATTTCTCAAAGAGAAACTCATCGATTGTATAGATTTATTACAACCCGAGGGAAACGTTTCAGCCTTTATTTCCGGTAGTTCTGATGATTCTGGCTGAAAACCCAAAAGTCATCTTCCCAGGAAATCAGAACATGACGTCGATCCATGAAGGGAGATGTGACCCGGAAACGTCCGCTTCTGAAAACTCCGATCCTCTCTCTGCTGCCGGTTCTGGTCTGGGCTCCTGCACGAACGCCTGCATCAACGCGGCGCCGTGTGGAGGAGACCAGCCTGAGGTTCTGCTGAGGTTCTGGAAACCCAGGTTGCTCTGACAGCAGAACTTCAGGTCATCTGCATTGTTGGTTCTGGTGTCTCTCATCTTGCTCTTAACGATACTCCGTGGATTCAGGCCCGTTTGCTGGCCGGTCCAGACCAGTACCGTCACATGAAAAGCTCTGAAATGTCCTGCTAGTCGGCTGCGTTGACTGTGGACTCCAGAAGACCCAGTGGACCAGAACCAGCAGCTGACATGGCGACCCAGATCATCCATGGACCTCCAGCTTCATGGGTTCTGGTCCTCTCCACTCTTCCTCCAGACTCTGAGACCTGGATCTCCAGATGAAATGAAAGCTTGACTTTCATCTGGAAAGAGGACGTTGGACCTCTGAGGAACAGTCTGGTTCTGGTTCTCCTCAGGCCGGGTGAGACGCTTGCAGCCCATCTGTAGGATCCGTCTGAGCGTAGTGGATCTAGATGTTCTGAGCCCAGCCTCTGTCCGCTCCTGGAGAAACTCCACCAGATTCTTGAATAGATTTCCTTGACAATCCTGTGAAGGCTGCGGTTCTCCCTTTCCCTACCACACGTTTTCCTTCCACTCAACTTTCTATAACTCTACTTGGATGCAGCTCTCTGTACAACCAGCTTCTTTAGCAATGACCTTTTGTGGCTCCCCCTCCTTGTGGAAGGTGTCAGCGACTGTCTTCTGGACATCTGTCCAGTCAGCAGTCTTCCTTATCATTGTGTCGGACATGTTTTCATTATAATATAACATTTATTCATTTTTATTTTTTTTCAATTGATAGTGTAAATTTTGGGTTTCCATTCTCTGTAAGCCATAATAATCAAAATGACCAGAAATAAAGCCTTGAAATATCTCACTCTGTGTGATGAATCTAAATATATGGCTTCACTTTCTGACACGAGGGACAGAAAATATTGAATGTTTTCACAATAAGCTAATTTTTTTAGACGTACCTGTATATCTCAAATCAAAATTCAATCATTTGATTCAATAAGAAAAACAGATTGATTACACACAGGGCCAGACCAAGAAAATCTGATTTGAATCCAGAAATGTGATGTTGCTGCGTGCACTGATGGGGAAACGTGCGTCGCCCAGCCGGCGGGAACCGACACCCTCCATACAGTCACTGCTGAGAGCGCACTGAAGGCCCAACGCGCGTCTCCAGAAGCCCCACAAACAACTTTCTGCTGAAAAACAAAATCCAGGTCTGACTTTTCCTCTCTCTTTATTTTCGGATCCGCTTCACGGATGTCAGGGAATCGACTTAAAAGTAAAGAAAGATGGATGAAAAAGAGGAAGGAGACCCGAATAACTAGAAGCCCCACAGGCATGTGCCACTCATCCGCCACTCCACTGATGCACATCCCGTTTGATTTTTAACTCCCTAATACTTGATTGTATTATCTGGGGCGTGATAGAATAAGTCAGTGTTTCAGCCGAGAGCGAGGAAGTGTCAGTCAGGAAGCCGGAGCGAAGATATGCTAAAAGGCTTTCTGAGCCTCCGGCGCAGACAAGCAGATACAGAGCAGATTATGCTTTATTAGCTGTTCATGGAGACTTAATTGTGAGATCAAAGTTAACAGTGTTCCATCAGCGCCAGGCACAGCAGATTTCATTAGGCTGAGAAATAGCAGCGCAATAATAGTGTCATCATCAAGTTCTGATACTTTTGGACAAACTGGATCGAGTTGTTGAATCAGAGAAATGTTCAATATTTCAGAAGGCGCAGGATGGAGGAACTACGGAGAGTAAGGCTGAATATGGAGGAGTCTGTCTGGTTCTGAAGGTGCTGGTCCACCTCCATGCTCCCAATCGGCTGCAGTCTGGGCTTCAAACTCAACAAGCGTCCAAGTTTCCAGTAACGTGAAAAAATGAGCATCAGCTCCTTACGAGGAAATATTCAAAACTGGATTTATTCCTGGAAAAAAGTAATTCATTCTGCATAAACAACAGAAAATATCATTTTTTTACTCGTTTAACAAACATCTGTTGCTAGCAGAGTAAAAGTTAGTACACCCTGCTACTGCCACTCCCCTTACTTCTGGACTCTGTCAACCAGAAGAGACCATCTGAGATGGTTGTTTTACCCAACAGCATCTTGATGAGATCAAGGGCTGGGCTTTGACTAGGCCCAGGACGTGCTGGCTCTTAATTCCAGCTCCTGGTGGATTTCCTGGAACGTTTTGGGTCTTTGTCATGTTGCAGGGTCCAGTTCTGCTTCAGCTTTATTCCATTAACAGATGTTCTGCCACGTTCCTCAAACACCCTCTGATAAATGGTACAATTCCAGGTGAACTGACCAGCAGCAAAGCATCCCCAAACCATGACACCTCCACCTCTGTGCTTCACAGTTCTTTTCCTGGAACGCTGCTTATTCCAGACATGTTCTGGTGTCCTAATAATTCAGTTTTAGGCTCTTCTGTCGACTGTTTTCCATCCAGCTCCTCCGTAAATCCCTGACGAGACCCGAAGTCTTCCTCCTGAAGGATTCTACGCCGATTCTCCTCCAAGCAGCAGCTGCCTGGAAAACATCAAACAGGTGGAGTCCAGGAAGGATCCTGATATTTCAGCCGTGAGTGTCCATGATTTTGTTCCCCTGGTCATGATCTGCATCCCATCACCACAGATGAGGGTTGGAATTTCAAAGAACGGGTTAATCGAGAGCTTTGCTTTTAATCCAGCTGCTTCACTTGGGACTGAGACTCCGACTTCCAACCAGGAGGAAGCAGCTCATCATCTTCCTGGTAGAAATCCAGGCCTTCTGACCACTCTGTGGGACCCGTCCCCTGAGGCCAGTTTGCCGTATGAGATCCTAGCAGGCTCCAGACCCCCGGGCCCCCGGCTCGTGGAGATGCTGGGGACTTCAAACCGCCTCCACAGCAGTAAAGTGATGATTCTGCAGAGGGGCTTTCCCCCTTCTGCCCCAGCAATTTCTGCTCAACAGCTTCAGTGCTTCTTGATCCACGACGCTACCAGATGCTCAGCTCCACTTCCTGCTGCAACACCTCCTGCTGCACCTCACCAGGCTGAAGGGACAGATGATGGGACTGGCGCTGAGATGGAGCACCCTGGTTCGAGCAAAGAATAAGGTTAATATTTTCCCACCAAGCAGCCAGATTTCCTTGAAGCTGGTCTTCCGACTTTCTGAACGTGTCTCAAAGTTTTCCTTCAGACTTTTGCTGCTCTAATCTCTCATTCATCGAATATATTGGTTCTCTAATAGTTTAAGCTACTTTATTTTGATTTATGAATCAACTGGGCATAAAAAGTCTCCTACTCTGTGTCCTCCCTCAGAAAGAAACGGATTGGTTTCTTTCCTCGGTGTCCAGGTACAGCGATGAGTCTTGTCTGGTTTCAGCTGCTCAGACTCAGTCAGAGCTCTTTATTAATGCCTCTTTTATTTTATGCCCACAAGCAGCCTGGAATGTTTAATATTTGGAAAAGTATGAAAACTGCTTTTGTCGTTTTTCAGAGCTGGATGGGAAAGTTCTTCAGGCTTTATGAGGGTCTGTCCAGGTTAGTCCTTAGACTTTGGCTGCTTTGGAAATCATTTGTTTTCCGTTTGTTTCCATTTCCTCAGTTGAATCTATGAAAAACATCCAAAATAAAACCGTTTCAGAGACAGAAAATAAGATTTTCGCTTCGACGTGATTTCCAACGAGCTGTTAGAGGGGACAGTGCGATCGTGGAGCTAAAATGAATGTTGATATTCAGGAAATAATATGAAATAATAGTAGTAGAGATTACTGTACCAATTAGATTAAAGATAGATTTTTCAAAATCGTTTTAGTTTGAGATTATTCTGCTGTAATAAAAAATGAATTTAGGACTTAGGAGATTTTTTTTCTTAAATTTTGACAAAATCAACCATTTCTTCTTAACCTAAAACTGAATAAATTCATTTTAATGTCTGGTTTTATTTTTCTAAAATTCAAGTGTGAGATTATGCAACTGTAACAAAAGCTCTGTTTATGTTAATGCTTTTCACACATCTTCAGCAGGGGTGTCCATAAATCTGTGTACAGTAACAGCAGCACCACACTGTAGGTAGGTAGCCTATTTCAGGCTCTCTGCGTCTCTTTGTTCCAGCAATTGGACACATGACTGCTGTGGTTTAGCGTTTTTAGCTCAGGGTTGCATCACACAGGAGACAAACGCACATCTGAAGATCAACGGTTCCCTGGGAATTTGTAGCCGATTTACACAGAACATCTCCGAGCTTTAGGATTATTTGATGACGTCTTCTCTGGATGACACCAACGCTGAGTTTCTGCAGGAAGAGTCAAAGGGGCAAATAACACCTGCAGTAGTGACCTTTCACCCCTTCTTAATGAAAACAACCAAAACAAGACCATAAGGTCTTTGGAGCCATTTTTTCCATTTCATGCAATCATCTGGTAAAAATACCCCGCTAGGAATTATTTTCAGGCTTAATATGACTGCTAGGCTTCCTCTAACGTCGGGGCCCTCTGATTTGGTCACGTTAGCCTCACATCGGGCACAGCACCCAAACCCTGAACAGAGTTCACTGCTGGACTCCACATGTCTCCGTTCAAACCTGCTGCTTGTTCTTAACTGCTGTTAAAAGTTTCCATTGATCCATTTATACATGCAAACAACGACAGCAGTCAGACCTGGCCCCCCAGCCCAACACCAACCGACCCGTCTCAGATGAGCGGCTCGTTCATCAGGGTCGGTCTGCGTGATGCAGACTTTCCTGGCCCTAAACAGACGGATCAGTTTGCACTGAAACAGCCGTTTGGTCCTCAGCTCACGTGGCTGGCTGCCCTCTGACCTGTGCCAGCAGATAAGCACCCACCCCTGGAGGAGAGGTGTTGTGGTCTGAGGAGGCGGTTTCCCTGTTGGGGTGTCAGTCCTCTGACCTCATGGGGTTAATCCCGGGGCTGCCTGGGCTGCTCAGAGTTAATGTTGCATCAGTGGAAAGGAGAGGAAGTCTGGTACCTGAGTTCAACTCCAGCCCATCACTTCTCTTGATGCACCTTCCCTCCACTCTGGACCTCCTTTCCTGCTCAGTCCCAACCAGACAACACAAGTCCAAACTAAAGACACTGAAATCGGTTCCCGTCCTGCATGTTTTAGGAGTTTCCTTGTTTCTACAACTCACTTTTAAAATGTATAACCCCTGCAGAACGCTGCGGCATGCTGAGGAGGCATTGCAATCACTTGACCAGATCACATCCAGAGTGGAATAGTGAGGACGAGGGCTGCAGAACACATGTTGAGACAGAAGCTAGTCTTGTCTTTTTGAAGTCATTTCATGGCGACAAATACCAAGTAAAGCATGGTTCCTGGGTATTTTCCATTCTATATTCCATATTCCCTCAGAGACAGGTTCTACATTCTTCCATCGGTTTGTAAAACATTCAAAACATTTCAGCACAAAAAGTTTACATCTCTGCTGAAGTTGGCTCCCCATGCAGCAGAGCCATAACGGGCCATTTCAACGTTTTCTTTTTCCATATCTGGCATCTGAATAATATTTATGTGTTTCAAAATGTGTAACACTGATGTGGAATGTGTTACCCTGCATTAAATACAGATTCCCTAAAGATGTCAGAAATGATCAAAACGGTTTACGTTTTTCCTGGTTTGACTCCTTTTAACTATCGGCTGTAATCAGCAGAGAAGGAAGGAAGGACGAACTCAGGCTCAAGCAGAAAATAAAGACCTGACTCATCACCTGAATCCACCTTTAGCTGCAAAAATGTCAAGCATGGAAGCAAATATTCAAAGAAATCACTTCCTTTGACTCAAAAATTTGCAATACATCCACATGGTGTGTGTTTTAGCCAGCTCACCACAGACTGAAGGCTTCAGCAGGTGTTTCTGTTGCGTGCAGCCTGGTGTGGACAACAGAAGCTGCAGCAGCGTCAAGCAAAGAGCATCAGAAAGAGGGTGTATGCTGAGGGAATAATAGTGTTTTGTGAATCGGTGGTTTGCGGGGAAAAGATGAAATGGGCTTTTAGTAGCTGAGGAAACTGAGGGAATCAAACACTTCCTGACTTTCAAGTGGAAACAGCAGAGACTTCCTCCCTCATATGCAGGTAGAGGAGGCACCCATCAGGGGGGAACAAAGACGCCGAGTCTAAACATGAGGCTCTACGCCATCACCACCTCGGCCTCAGTCGACATGGAGACGGCTTGCGTGTCCGTCGTGTGTGTGTGTGTGTGTGTGTGTGTGTGTGTGTGTGTGTGTGTGTGTGTGTGTGTGTGTGTGTGTGAGCTTGTTGGCCTCTCCTGGGGTGGTAACACACACCGAGGAGGTGCAGCGCAGGGTGGGAGGAGGTGACTGGCTCAGCAGCGATTTCTGTGGAGCTCATTCCACCACCGGTCACAGGGTTAAGTGCCATAGTCATACACACACACACACACACACACTGGAGCCATTGAGTCGCATGTACAGAGTAGACGCCACTGGAGGGGGGTTCCTCACACACACCCACACAGTCTCAGACACATTCATGGTGACTGGGAGCTGAAACGAGAGCGTGACCACACAGGCTGCTGCAGATTCAGGACCAACGTCCTTTAATTTGGCAGTAATTCGGAGCCATTGTTCTCCGTGAGGAGCTCCTCACGGAGAAACAGGAGCCCAAACCGTAGACAAGCTTTTGATTTTCTGCCTCTCCCGAACACTGGCCGTCCAGGGACGCAGGGGAACGTGTCACATGAAAACTTTAAAAGCCCCTTCTCCTGGTGAGGATCATATTAAAGCAGAACCCAGTCATGCTCAGCACCGATCACCCAGTTGAGCTTGGGTTCTCCCAGCTGGTCTTGCACTGCGGCCACTCTTCCTCACTCTGCTACTTTCTCCTACTACTCTCCAGTTATGCATTACCAGCTGTTCTTGCTCACATTAACGTTTTTCCCTACATAGAAGTAACATCTGGCTGTGCCGTTCTGTAGCCAGCTCAGCGTCTGCTGCTGTTTCTTCTCACTTGTTCGCCTCTTGGACTGGAGCTGCATTTCTCTCCACTCAACAAGCTTCTGCTGCCAGTAATCAAAACGTTTTCCTTGTCATAGAAAGTACTCCTGGACCAGTGCTTCTGTTTTTGTGTGGCTTCTCCAGGTTCTGCAGGAGAGCGGTTCCGTTCCCAGGTGCATGTCCGGAGGAGGGACTGCTGCAAAGTTAACGACTTGATGCAGGCGGCTGAGTTTTGATACTTAAAGAATTTATGACAAACCAGCAAAATAAGCTGATTTCTGTATTTTTATTTAAACCACAAATTAACCTGGAATTCTTGTGAACCTGTTGACATGACTGGATTGATCTGATGAGATATATTTGTCAATAATTTGGGTTTGCATGTCTTGAGACGTTAATCGGTTCTGTGAAGACAAACGTCCGGGTGCGAGCAGTGCCGACTCGGAGCTGATCAGGGATGGAGATGAAAGTCTTCTGATTGCAGAGTGGACATCTGAACAGCTGGATTTGAAACGCGTTTCCATGCATCTCCGTGCTGGAAGCTGGTGTGGTACCGGAGCCCGGCTGAGCTGCTGAGCATCAGTCTTTGTGTCTTTGTGTCTGGGGTAAACCCCTGCTGCTGCCGAGCTTTTGTCTCCTCTAGATCAGCTCTAATGCTGCAGCACTAATTGTTTAACACAGAAACACGTCTTTTCTCCCTTTAATGTTTTTGTTTTTATTGTCGTCTGTGCATTTATTACAAAACCTTTGTGAATTTTCTCTCCTCCCCGCTTGTTTACCGCTTCCCCTTCCATCCGCGCTCTTATTCGCTCTTTCCAAAATGCCCGCCCTGAAAAAGGGAGGAGAGGAAAAAACGTGAACATCAGCAAAAAAACAAAAAGGATGTCTGGCAAGTTGCATCATTTTCAGAAACAAACAGTGTGAAACCGTGTTAGCCACCCTATTACCATATATACATAAAGAGCGTGTGAGCGTGGCCGTCTGCAGAATAAAAGAAAATCACAAAAGAGGCAAACGTTACTCTCCACTACCCGTGACGAAGGTTTCTCAAAGAGATAGTGCTCTGGGTAAACATGTGATCACCACAGATCCAATCAGCTCAAACAAAGGGGATAAGCAACAGAGCTGGGTCCATCTTCTCTTGTGCGCGCTGTAATGTAGGTGTGCAGCTGCACTGCGATGTGCCGTGTTCCTCAGAGTGGAAGTGGATGAGGAAGAGAGAGGTGGCAGCCAGACACCACTGTTATCATTTGCATCATAATGCTAAACTGATATGAATAGTGCTCTGTCGGTGCTAAGCTCTTAACGTCCATGGAAATTGCTTACCTTCATGAAATGTGCTCGTTTACATGCCGCTTTGTGGTTTCATCAGACTTTTCTTCACAACAGCGATGGGTCGCACCGAGGTAACGTAGGAGTGATGAAGATGCACCAGAAAGCAGAGCTGTCTGCTGAAATATGCATAAAAGACCTGAAATCTGGGAGAAAGCAGGTTTTATTTTGAGACTGAAGATAAATCAGGAGTTTCACTGATTCCTCCCAAATCTCAACCTTCCACTGTAACAGTCAAACTTTACAACCTTTTGACAAGTCGCTTCCGAAAGCTTCTGCATTTCACAGAATAAAATATAAGATACTGATAAAGTTGTTGAATGATAAGCTGCATTTGAAGAACCTCCCCGTTCTGCAGCACCACTGCTGGATTCTGGGGTTCTTGAGTTGAGGTTAAACAAGTTGAAGGTTGTCCTCCTTTTTCTTTATTCCAACCACTTTGTGCATCATCACTCCCAGCAGTGAGAAAGCCCCACAGCATGATGCTGCCGCCACCATGCGTGACAGTTGGTCCAGTGTTCCTGGGTCTGACATGTTTGTGAGACCCATTATTGAGAATAACGGTGCTGTATGAGTTCAGCCCATTTACCCTGGTGTCCTAAAAGCTCCATCCTGGTCTCGTCCGCTCATTAAACTGCTGTCCAGAAGACGCCTGGCTGCAGATTTTAGTCCATCCTGAGGTGCTGACCATGAAGGAGGATCTTCTTGGAGACGACCATCTCAGCCCGGGGGAAGTGCCCACGTTTCCTCCTCAACTGCATTTTCATTTGAGGAGATGTTGAAAAATTTGGGGATGTTGCTCCTCCTCCAATATTGCATCCACTCTTTAGAATATATGAGAAACAGCCCCATAGCATGATGCTGCCACCACCATGCTTTACAACTGGCACAGTGCTTTTAGAATTTAACGCCTCCCTCAGCTTCTCCAGACATTTCTCGCCGTCGTGTCAAAACATCCAGTCTTTCTCCAGAAGGCTCCTGGCTTGTCCAGCTGCAGGTGAAGTAGATCTGGAAGATGCTAAATTTGGACACGGGGCTTCTTGCTTTCTGTTGATGGTGACACTGGTGATCCCAGCGTTTCAGCTTCATGCTAGGCTGGATGGTTCCTGAGGTGGAACTGAACATCATACATTTGGGAACAGCCTGGGTTAGGTGGCTGAAACTTGAGAACATTACCCATTCAGCAGGACGATGCTCATAAAGCATGTCAGGCCTGGTCTAGGAATGGATGAAGCGGCTGACTTCAAGCTTTAAGGATGGTCTTGGCATTTCAAACCTGGGTCTGAGCCAGGAAATCAACCAATTTACATAACATTCTGTCAAGAAGAGTGCGTGTCGAGACAGGATGATGCCAGAACCTTGTTGCTCCAAAACATGCAGGTGGAAGGAGCTCACTGGATGCTTTTCCATGAACCTTGAAATTACGAAAATAAATTTGTTTCATGGAAACACCATTTTCGAAAAAATTCTCCTTTTGCCATTAGGATGAGGTGGGTTTTTTGGCCGTATCAAAATTGGTTTATTTCGCAAAACTGTCATGGAAACATTTTTCTCGCATCAGGAGTCCCATGATCCACAACCGGACGTTTCCACTGGTGCAAGCCACGAAGAAGAGGACAACAGGAAGTAGTTGGAGGATCATGGCGTGGCATGTTTTTAATGACTTATCACGTGAACAAGCTTATTCATGTGTGATTTTAATTTCACCTCTTATTTAATGGAAACACCACAATTGTGTTTTTTGGACATTAGCAGAAAATCGACAGATTTGCGCAGCTTTGTCATGGAAACGCAGCTGCTGTCAGGCTTTTCCTTGGCATCAAAAGAGGTGGTTCATCCAGTCAGGATTCCTCCCGGGAATCTATTTTTAAAGCTTTTCCAGGCACTGAGATCAGGTGTGTTCCAAACGCAGGCCGGGGACCATTTGTGGCCCTTGGACTGATTTTGTGTGGCCCCCAACTGCAATTCAAAAATGATACAGATTTGACCCGTGCAGCACAGCTGGCTGATGCGATTGGAGACTTTCTATTTGTAATAGAAAAAAATTTTACCAGCATCATTTCCTTACAATGGAAAATGTTAAATACAACACAAAGTGTTCGTCTTTTTATAATAAAGCTTTTATGATCAGTAGAATCACATTTATCCAGAGACTTTTACTGAAAAGCCGACTTTGCTGCACCCAAAAAAGGAATCCTTTATCTAATGTATTAAACTAAATATCGCCAGCGTTTTGAAAGAAAACCCCGTTCTTGTTACTGAAAATAAGTTTGCTCATTCGAGGCCTAAAGAAACTGAAAACTAGAGGCCTTTCTTTTCAAACAGCAAACGTGCAACATCCCTTTTATGTTTCCGATCTACAATGAGTGATGACATCCACTGCGTAAATAAAAAAATTCAACCACTTTTTTGCTTGATTTTAGTTGTTTTTTATTTATTATATTCTTTTGACTCAACGATTTTGGCCCACGCGATAAAAAGTTTGGACACCCCCGTTACAGATAATCATTATCTCACTGCTGGGGAGCACTCAGTATATTGAATTGTTGTTCCCAGATGATCTGTGTATCCATTAATAAGGGGGAAAAAAATAAACAAGACTGTGATGTCACTGAAAAGTAAAGTAAAGTACTTTATATTCCACACCACTGATGTCAGCATACATGCACTATTCAGAACGGAAGTACATTAAAATGATATAATCTTCAAAGATGTGAGAGGGTTTGAGGCTCCACACAGTATTATTTGTTTAAGTTCTGACCCGGTTCATTTTTCCACACGCCAGCAGACAAGGCAAGATGGGAAACAAAAATGGAGGTCCACCCCTTGACCCTCAATCCACGGTTTGGGATCAAGTGGGACAAAAAAAAGAACTGGGACTCATAAGTCAAATGGATGAAATGATTTTCATGCTAAAGTTTGACTAAATAGTGGAAATTTTTAAAATATTCAACCAATTTATCCAAAGTTTGAGAGATTATTTGTATTAAAAACATTTTGTTTCACTTTAAAAAGTATTCCTGAAGTTTAGGATCTAACATTACAATTCAAAAGGCAGAGACATTAGAGGACACACTCAAAGACACAATGTTCAACAATGGGATCACTCTCCCAAACACACACACACCTCCTCCTATTCCCATCCTCCTTCGCTCCCCACCTCTGCCCCCTCCCTCCATCATCTCCCCAGGAGGCTACAGAGGCCCTGTACATCCCAGATAAGACTTCTCAGAGGAAGTAAGGGAGGAGGTGGCGGAGTGAGTGGGGTAAGATGGGTGCTGGTGGTGCAGAATAGGGATGGGGGAGGCAGCTTCAGGGTCACCACAATGGCACGCTCCTGATATCGCTATCAGCTTATGCTAATCAGCAGCTAAGTGTAAAAGAATGGGAGGGAGCGGTGGGGCGCCATCCTAAAACATGCTCCTCCTCCTTAACCTGCGCCATATCGTGATGAGCCCCAGCTCATTCAAGCAGCCGCCGCCTTTTATTTAATGAACGGCAACAATGACGAGACACCAGGAAAGAGAGGAAGCGGCTCCAAATTGATTAATCGTGCCGCAAATTGATGTTAAGCACCGCTGAAGATACGGGACCTCTCTTTTTTTGGGGACCAACTTGGCTTTTTGAGGCCATTGTTCTGCCAACAATAGAAAAGGACACAAGAGGTTCTGGAGCTGCTTTGGATGTTTCACTTGATGGTGTGAATACAGAATAATGTAATGCTCGATGGGCTTACTGTACACGCCAGGAAAGCTTAAGAGGTGTGCAGACCACGCTCTCCTAAACCTTGATTTCATGATAAAAACAACAGATCATAAAAGTCCTACTTAAAGTAACGGGAAACTCCAACAAAGAGAAGCATTTACCTGTCTCTCCACAGGTTCAGTTTTACATGCAGCAGGACTTCTGGAATAAAGACAGTCCTGTGAAGAAGTATTTACTCCCATGGATGTCTTCTTGGTTTTTTGTTTTGTTTTTTTTTTGTCCCACTTAAATATTTCAGATCATCAGACAACGAAAGCCTGCAGAAACACAAAAAGCTAATTCAAAATGATGATTTCATTTCTTAAGGGAATAAACCTAAACACACCTGGTTCGGTGTGGAAAAGTATTCACGCCCTAAACCCAATAACTGCTTGTTCCTCCTGCCATCAAGCGCTCCTGATAACTGGTACCGAGTCTCTAACATCCCTGAGGAGGAACTTGACCCACTCTGCTTGACTGAACTGATTTCACTCAGACATTGGAGGGTTTTCCAGCTTGATGGTCCTGCCACAGCACCCAATTAGATCTTAGTCCAGACTTGGACTAGGCCACTCTAAAACTTTTCATTTTTGAATGCTCTCTGAATATTTTCCACCAGGATGTTCTGCTGGAGAGCAGAACTCACGGTTCCATTAATTACAGCAAGTCATTCAGATTCTGAAGCAGCAAAGCAGTCCCAGCCCATCATACCACCACCACCATGTTTGACTGTAGGTCGGATGTTCTGGTTCTGAAATGCTGTGTTAGTTTTAACTGGACCCACATGGTCCAGAAAGGTCCACTTCTGTCTCTTCAGTCCACAGAACATTTTCCCAGAAGTCCTGACGATCATCACGATGTTTTCTGAGAAACGTGAGGCAGGTGTTTGTGATCTTCTGGCTCAGCAGTGGTTCTGGTCCTGAAACTCTCCCATGGAGGCCATCTTTGCCCAGTCTCTCTTCCTCGTTGTTGAATCATGACCTCTGACCTTAGCTGAGGCCTGCAGAGCTCCAGATGTTGTTCTGGATTCTTCTGGACCTCCTGGATGAGTCGTTGAGCTCTTGGAGTGATTCTGGTGGGTCGGCCTCTCCTGGGAAGGTTCTCCACTGTTGGTGGACGATTTTCTCACTGTGCCTCACTGGAGTCATGACGCCTTACGGCTTAGCGCTGTCTGAGGCCTTCAGACCCTTTCTGGGTCTGGTAAGGAGGTCTCAAAAGAATCTGGAAGCAGTCATTTCAATGAAAACATCGGCCAACATGCCCAGGTCTGACAGTCCAAGCAGGTTCACCCTGAGAGCAGAAGGCAAGATGCTAAAGGAAGTCATCATGGGTCCGACAGGCTCTTGCTATCGTTGATATGAAAGTTGAAGTCTGATCAATCAGAAAGAGGCTGAACAAGTTTAACTTTCATGGGAGGTGAGTAAGAAGGAATCATTTGCTCTCAAGAACATGAAGGTCTGAAGTTTGTCAGTGAGAACGGAGACAAAGAGCAGGACTTCTGGAATAAAGACAGAGGAGACTAAAACTGAATGACCTGGACACCAGAACAGAACCAAATGTGACGGATGGAGGGGGAGGTGTCATGGTTTGGGGATGCTTGCTGCAGCAGAGCCTGACACCTCACCATAAATTCTCCCGTGTATCAGAAGGTTCTTAAAGAAAATATGAGACCATATGTAAAGCAGAACTGGACCAAATCGTACCAGTAAAGACCCCCAGTTGGTCGTGACAGATGGCCGCTTGTACTGAGCCTGGTTCAGGTTCTGCTGGAGGTTTCTTCCTGTTAAAGGGGAGTTTTTTCTCTCCACTGTCACTACATGCTTGCCCAGTATGAGGGGTTGCTGTAGAGTCAACGACACAACGCCCCCTGCTGGTCCAGGAGGACTGAATGCTGCAGGTCAACGACTCAATGCTCTGCTGGTTTCCCTAGAAACTTTTTGAGCTACTTTGAGTAATTGATTGAGCTTACAGTGCTGTTTGATAACAGGGATTATTTGGAACATATGTTTGATTGAATTTTCTTTTTTTTCTTTTTCTTTTTCTTTTTTTTTTTTTTTTTTTTTTTTGTAAAGTGCTTCGGGAGGACATTTGCTGTGAATTGGCGCTATAGAAATAAGATGAACTGAACTGAATTAAATCCACCAAGAACTGGAAAGTCCTGGGCCTAGTCAAAGCCCAGAACTAGATCTCATTGAGACGCTGTGGGGTGACTTGAAAAGAGCTGAACATGCAAGAACCCCTCAAACATCTCCCAGCTGAGAGTGATTAGTGGGGCATCAGATGGAAGTTGGAGATGGTGGATGGAGACCAGAAGAACATCACTCAAGTTTTACTTCAACTGGAAAACCAATTTTTGTTAATATCTTCAGTTATTTGGGTAAAACAAATATAATTCTTTCCCAGATGTTGATGTGTGAACACTATCTCATAAATAACAGAATATTTCAGGGGCAGCAGTTATTTTTCAGACGTGTGCATGCTGGTTAAAGTATTCCCAGCGTTCTAAACTGTGAGGAGTGTTGTCAGATGGACACCATGCACAGTGACCCTCGTGGAAAAGGGTGCCATTTTCTGATCACCAGCCTCCCTGTAAACTCAGAAGTGAAGTCTGGTGTGGAGCAACATCTCCTCCTCCCCTCCCATGTTCCTCTGTGTTTCTCCTCCTTCTCTCAATCTCTACACCTGGTTAGATAGAGGAGCTTTGGGGAACCCGGGGGACAGGAGGTGAGGTCTGCAGATAGAGGACCCCATTGTGGTCCAACGGGAAATGCATTGTGGCTGGATTTGTCCAGTTTTATGTAAAAGCAATACTCTTTTCACCTGAACTAATACAAGCTGTGGCGTAAGCCCCTTACTGCCATGTGCTGCATTTTTCCCCTAATCTCTCTGGATTCAGCAGCGTCCCCACATACCTCAGGGCACTCACTGATAAAGCCTTAACTCTATACCACTCTCCCTTTTTTCCCCTCCTCCAGCTTTTTCTCACTTCATACCCGGCCTCGTTTGGCGTCTCTCACCCTTTGGCTTCTCCTCATCCTCCTCTTTTCTCTTTCCCAGGACACCGATGAAGCAGCGTAGCAAAAAATTAAAGTGATCAAGAGATTTAGAGGAACGGGGGGGAGAAAATTCACTTTGTGAATTCCATCTAAGAGAGCAGATGAACTGCTGAGAGAAAGCGGCTGAGGGAAGAGAGACAGCAGGATTTCTGAACTGAAGGGAATCAACTTCTGTATCTTCTGAGCAGCTGATTGATTTGCTGAAATTGTCCAATCATCTTTGGCCAACAGAAAAAAAAATTGAAAACCTTCTTAGGGTCACAATTTTTAAAACAACAGTTTGTTTTGGAGATGAGCTTCCCCAAAAAGGTTAAATGACTTAAAATATATATTTTAGGGAACGAACTAACAGGGATATGATTTCCTTTTATTTCCCTTTATTTGCCCCTAGTTCTGTTTTACATACTGGGTCTAAGTTCATGGTTGTTTGGCATCATCTTGCAGAAATACACCAGACATTTCATGCATGGAAGCATGTTGTGCTTAAATGTGTGGGATGTAACTCAGAAAAGGCTGAAGTACTAGAAGCAGGACTTTGGTGTAAGGGTGACACACTGAAAACTACAACAAAGACAGAAACTGGGCCCACAGAACCAGTCCTATTTATAAACTGAGGAACTAACGACCAACTGAGAGCAGGAGTGGTGATTAGGCAACAAGGACCTGGTGTGGAGGGGAATGCAGAAAGCAAAACTCTCAGAAAACAGGTCTCAAAATACAGAAATCTGCATGAAATACAAACAAATCTAGAAACTCATTTAATCCTGAAATGAACCTAAAACAGAACTATAAATAACACAGTCTGAAAAACAGAATATTATAATACCAAGACACAAAACCCCCCAAAATGACTTGGATGGTTTCTCTAAACCTAAATATTATAATCTGAATCATCAAACAGCAAAGTTTGGCACTTTGTCCTTTTTCACCTTAAACTGTTCCGAGCAACACAAAGGTGGAGCTGCTTCTGAGGTTTTATCAGGAAATGTTGCATGTCTCTTTATTTTAAGTTTTTTCTCTCAGGCTAAGAAAACAAAAAACAAAAAAAACTCAAACGTCATTATGTCTGCAAAGCTCTCCTACTTTTCTACCCACAACATATTTTTATTATATCCCACAGGTGTCCTGTAAGTTCTGGGAAAGTGAGCTGTAAATTCTTGGAAATCAGCCTCCAAGTTTCAGAACTTCAACAGTATGTTTTGAAAGTGTTCCCTGCAAGCTATGGAAATTAGTGAAAAGAAACAACTAAAGTTCCAGAAATAAAGAGAAAACTCCTGAACAGTAACCTGTAAATCCTAAGAAAATGTACCTGTAATTTCCAGAATGTGTCCAACAGAAACTTTTTAAATTCTTGAAACAGGTCCTGAAGAGAAACCTTGCAAAGTTGCACAAGAACACATGTAAGTTCATGAAAAAGCAACCTGCAAATTCCCGAAGGAGCCCCTAAGATCTCAAAAACCATCCATAATATCCTAAAGGGACTAAAAAGTAAATTGTGGAAAGTAGCCTGTGAGTTCTGGAAGGTAAACGGATAAACAGATGCCTCGTCTCCACTGAGCGTTGCGGCACGGGTCGGGATGGTCTGCCATGCCTTTTTCTCTGTTTCCATTGTAAAAGTGACCCATTGAACCGACCCGTACCGCACCATTCCTGGGGCCCCTTCAGATGGAGGCCCATAGGACAACGGTACGGTCCGGTTAGGGCGGCGCTACTGGCGTCACACACCAGCATCCGTTGATTTGGGGGAAAGGAAATCGTCACTGCGTCATGTTTGTTGGCGCACTAGTATGACGCCACGTTAGGTGTTTGGGTTTAACCCCAGTCTGAGTCCAACTGGTGGTGAAACACTCTCACTCTCAAAACCAGTAACAGTAACAGCATGAATTCAAACTTCTAAGGGTACATTTTTCACAGTTAAGCTGCTGAAACATTTGGGCGTATGCAGTCATCTGCTGGTGAGATTTCCTCCTGATTTTAAACTTGAGCTGAAACCCTTCAGGCATGTTTACCTCAGCACAGGTAGGCAGTTTCTCAGCCGCCATGATTTGTCAGAGCGATTTGGATTCCTGCAGAAGCGACTGCAGGTTTTACGCCCGAGCAACCGAAAGCACGCAGCAGTGACAGAATCTTTTTATAACTAAAGATCCTGTCAAGAGCGATTAACTGTTGTGAGCCCACACAGGGACGTCCATGCCAGGAAGCACTGATACGCCCCTGACTGCTGCTTTAGCATCATCTACATCCTTAAAGGTCTTCCATGTTTTCCTGCTCGACTCTTTTCTACCATCTAATCTACCTCAGGGTAACTCAATAAATGTTTCTTCAGCTAGAAATGTTCATCTGAAGGAGCAAAAGGACACTTTACTAAATCTTTGAAGTAAAACCGCTCGATCTGCTGTCCTTCCTCCACTTTGTACTGTTCTCTCCTCCCTACACTCCTCTTTTTAGTCAAAACCCAAATTACTTCTAAAGCCATGTTCTTAATTAACACAAAAATGTCCTTTTGAGTAGACAAACCAGCAACTACCTGTCAGAAATGTCCTGTTTTATTTGGTCATTTACTTGGAAATAGGAGCTGAATCTGTCACACTAACAATGTCTGACACTATCAGGCAAAGGGTCATCCTGCACATTTTATAACATTTTCACCAAAATAAGCAAACTGTCATATTAAAAAGCCTTCGATTTATTGAAAGCTGGAGGTTAATTTATTGAAATCCTGGGATAAATTATAAACCAGAATGAGTTCCTCAACAATATCAGATAAGGCTGCAGACATTGAACCCAAGCCTGGTTATATCAAACGTAAACAATTATGACCATAAGATCATCACAAATTATACATATAACAAGAAACATCATACATAGAACAGTTTTTACATCTTTTTTGTCCTTTGTGTACCAGAAATATTGCCAAACATCTGAATTTGTCTTTCTTGTTAGGAGGACAAATGTAGGAGCAGTCGTTCAGCCAGGTGATGGCTAACAGGTGTGGGAAGGATGGTGTGAAGACGTCCTCAGTGGTGGAAGCCTCTCATTTCAGTGCCAAAGAGAGACTGGATGTTCTGTTAAAGGGGCAGCATTATGTAAAATTGACTTGTTTGAGCTTCACATCATGTTCTAATGTTATTCCCTCATCAAAACATACCTGGAGTGTTGCCTTGATTCTTTCATGCATGTTTGAGAAATCCTTGAATCTCCCATAGCAACCATTCAGCTGAGCAAAAGGCCTGGATGGATCTAGCTATGACTTCGAGACGCAGCTCCTCCTCAGGGCTGCAGTTTCTAAGCATCCGAGCACCCCTCCCCCAGGACTTCCCCACTCAGCTCCTTCAGTCTCGCCAGCAGCAATTAGCAAACACCTGGTGGAACTGCGCACCTGCTGAGCTCATTAAATGAGCTACTTCTCAGTGCAACGCTGGTAAATACGTTGTTAAAGGGTTAACAGAGGAACACTGTTGTGATGACGTCCTGAAGGTGTTGGGAAGAGAAGGACTTTCTTAAAGAAACAGAGATCCAATTTCAAGGCATTAAATTATGAAGTCAAATTTCTTTTCAGTCATATCAGATATTTGCAGCATTTTTCTAACGACTGAAGGAAACATAGTTACTGGATTGAGCTATGAAATGATTCTATGTGCCTGGAAAACACATAATACTAGCCCTTTAAAGGAACCGTGCACATCGTGGGTGGGAAGCCTCGACGATGGGTGGGTGGAGAACATGTATGTGGGGGGGGGGGGGTTTGCGAAGAAGCATCCACATATCACCACTCTCCATCAGAAAATTTCTATCAGCTGATAAAACATGGAGGAACAACACCTCAGACAAGATCTGCCCACTCTAATCTCCAACACTTATCAACGTTTCCCTGCTAATATCTTCCCACTCCAGTTCTCCCAGTGCTACCAGCCCAACACGTGCACGTGTGGCCCTCTCCCACCACTGTGAGTGCAGGCAACGTGCAGCCTTGTGATACAGAGAGAGGCCAATTCAGCTGCTCATAAAGAGCAGGCTATAATCTTCTCCCAGAGACAGGTCCAGCAGTGTCCTCTCCGCGCCGCACCTTCACACGCGCACGCCGCCGACTTAAAGCTGCGCCCACGGTGACACGCACTATTATAAATAGTCTAATCTATATGGTAATAGTGTTGTATTCTACAAGCAGAGAATAGGGATAAGATAACATTGTGACTTCAGGGTTTGTACTGCCTTCTATGGTAATTGTTATCAAAGGTTATTTGGGATGACATCGCCGGCTCCTTGTGATTGGCTGGGACCTGTTATTTACGATATGAATTATGATAACCGTGATGTCTCTCTGTTCCTCTCTGTAGCCGAGGCCTCGCCGGCCGCCAGATACAATAAATTGCTATCGTTAATCACGGCGCTTTGTTCTGCCATGATTACCCCTCTGCTGCAATAAGAGGTTTATTTAAAGGAGAATATGGATTTGTCATCCTTCTGGCGGCAAAATGAAACTGACAATTTTTTATGTCTTGACATTTAATTTGTAAAAAACGAACGCGGGGATGCATTTGCATTTTATGACACCCTCTTCCGTCTTCCTCCTCCTCCTCCTGCTCCTGCTCCGGTTGTACCTCGAGTGGAGGTGACATTTGTGGATCAGGTTGGGGCTGGAACCGGGAGCTGAAAGCTTTAGTTGATTTCTTTTATTTTACTCAATGAAAAATTAACAAAAAATGCTGCGTAGCATTTCTAATCTCACTCAAATCAGTTTTTCTCAGGGTGATATTTGCTCACATAATATTAAAATAATATAAATTAACATGAAATCAGGGGAACGTTGCTGCAGTGGGTTTCTTGATCATCTGAACAGAACCTTTAGCTCATGGCCTCCCCAGAGCGCCTGATCACAGGCAATAAATGTGACTCGACCATTCAGAAAAGTATTTACACCATTGTTGCAAAAGGGGTGTGCAAACTTTTTTGCCACAGCCAAAATCATCGAGCTGACAGCAGTCCTGGGAGCCTCGAATTTTAGCATTTGCTTCTAATTTAAAAATGCTAAACCAATTTCATAGTCTAATTTTTTGAAATAAACATACAATATTTTAATAAAATGGAGAAATTAGTCAGATTTCTGTGGAAAATTCCCTGTAACTCACTGCAGCTTGGAAACATTTAAAAGCTTTGCCTTATTAAAACTGATGCATACAATTTCTACATTTTTGGATTGGGTTTTTTTTTTTTTTTTTTTCCAGAACCCTACACTTCCTGTAAGTAGTCAGGTTTAATAAGTGGGTGTGGCCAAGTCTGCTATTGAGTAAAGGTCACTGCATGTTTGTGGTTCTGTAAAATGAAAGCTAATAAAACATGAACACATTCTTTAAAAAATATCCAGCTGCATAAAGCACCTGTGCTGATAAACTTGAACCATTCTTTAATCGAAGTTGGGGGCAGAAGCAGTAAAAGGCCCCCGAGCCGCACTCTGAACACCCTGCGTTACAGCCCCAGACTTCAGTGGATTTTTAACAGTGCGTACTGTAAAGGTGAAAGAAAATTAATGACAAAGTCTGAAAAATTTGTTCTTAATTTATATTCAGCCATTTTTACTCCAATGTGTCCAAATGAAACCTGGTCGATTTCAATCAGAAGTCACCTAATTAAAACTAACGGAGTCCACCGAAACTGACAGAGCGGGCAAGGAGAGCCGGAACCAGAGAAGCAGCCAGGAGGGCCGTGGTACCTCTGGAGGAGCTGCAGAGATCCACGGCCCAGGTGGGAGAATCTCTCCTTGGGACAACCACCAGTCGTACATTTAGCAAATCTGACCTTCATCGAAACGTGGCAAGAAGACATAAATATGGTTCTTTAGCCCCTCTGAAGTGGCCCTCAGTAAAATAAAAGATTTATCATAGAAACAGTTTCTGCGCATATGAGCAACGCTGGTTGAGACATGGGGCTAAATAAAAATGCACCGAAAGCATCTATAACTTTAATTTCACTTCTGATTTATGCTCTACTTTGTGTTGGTCTGTCACATAAAATCTCAATAAAATATATTGAAGGGACAAAATGTTGAAAGTTTTCACAAATAATAGTGTCTCCAGAGGACAAAGCAGAACCTCGGGTGAGCTGGTGTCCACAACGCAAACATGATGGTACCAAAAAGCTCCGTTTGGAGAGCATGTTGAGGTGAGTCATTGTCGCTCGCTGCGCTGCCATCCTGGAGCTTAAGCTTCCTCCCACCTGCCATAATTCCACTTCAAGTCCTGCTTTTCACTTTAATCAGCATGAGAAAGCCATGGAGACCAACTCGAACAAGAACCAAGCAGAGGATTTGGACTTTGAAAATAGAATCTTTGTTTCATGTAGGAAAAAATAACTGCACTCACATAAACATCAATCTTTAGGGCTGTGCGGTCCATCACAATTACATTGATACTTCAGATTATACTGAAAATTAATTTGGATGAATACTAATATCTGGGTCAAAACTACCAAGCTACATTATTATGATAGATTTAAACCAACTGTTTGGAGGTTAAAAACAAAATTACACAATAGGAGAAAATAATATTCAAAAATATATAGATCAGCTTTATGAACAGTTTTTGGCATAAAATCACTCAGTGGACTATTCATGCTCTTATGTTTTACTTTAATGGTAATTTTACACATAAGGAAAGTTTGTTCTCTCTTTAGAGGTGGGAAAATGTGCAGAAGATTAATTCATTGAAGTGACTAAAGCATTTTGCATTTTTTCTTTTTTTATGTCACTTTACACAATAGACTGAGCGTTTTTATGATCGACTGTTCAAGCTCATTTTAATTTGTGAAACCTTTGTGCATCAGGATGAGGCTGCCGAAGGAAACGAAACCAGGATTTAGGAGTAGAAATCTGACCTTAACGTGACGTAAGTGTCCAGACAGATCGGATCAGAACTCTGTGTTCTGTTCACCTCCGAAGACTGAATCCAGACCTTCTAAAGCCAAGATGCTGTATTCTGAAAAGATCACATGTGGAGTTCCACAAGGCTCCATTCCTGGGCCACTTTTATTGAACACCAATTTGTGGATGGGTCATAATGTCCTCTAGTCCATGGATGTCCTAAATGTGGATCGGTGGCCATTCCCTGCTGTTGCAGTGATTTTGTGGAGCCCCTGATTGTGTTTCATTAGTCCCCCAGCCTGTTGGTGGATTTTCCTGTGGAACTTGACTCCAAATTATTCGTGAAAAATTCACCTATTGGCAGATTTTTTTTCCATAGAGTATATCTAAAATATTGTAAAACAAAACAAAACAAAAAAAAAAAAAATATGCAGCTTGGCAGCTTGGGAACCTGAAATACCTCAGAGCAATGCCACTTTACACCCTATTGGCTTTTGTTTGTAAAGCAGCCAATCCAGGAAAACCATTCATTTTCCTTGGAGCTGATTGGCTGAATCAGTGGAGTGGAGATAAGGAAGACTGTAGATGTTAGCTTCTGTGGTAGCGCTAAGACGGTTTCCACTGAGCGTATTAATGCATATTAAGGTATATTTTGTGTTTGAATTACTGAGTATTCACATATTTCATATTTTAGCTATTCGGTTGTAGTCTCTAACCCCTGTGAACGCCGGGGGTCCACCGTAGTACCAGTTTGGTCCACCAGGCTGTTGAGGCAATGGGACACTTTTAAAATCTCTTACGATTAGAGCTTCATTAACAAAGAATGAAAAGTGTTTGGTATAACAGGAAGTTTTTGTCTCATTTACTGCATTTAATTTGATTTTAGTGTTTCACGAGTAGGACCTCCAAAGTGACTAAACGCTTGATTTATGCTCGATGAGTCTGCAAAATCCGCACAGCTATGCACGGTCCAATTACACCGTTTTAGCAACCTAATTTTTCACACCATGCACATCTGAAATTTTGTAATATGCGGACAGTTCTGTGTAGAAAAACATGGTGGACAAGCAACACAGACATCTTAATGATTTGACCCATAAAGACTACAATATCACCACCATACTCACTGGTCTCGCCGTGTTGCTACTTGCAACTGTGCTTTTCACTTGGTTGCCATAGGTGCCCTACACTTCCCCCTAGAGTCCAGCAGAATATGGGCGACAGTGGGGATGAGCCGCACA
This sequence comes from Anableps anableps, assembly GCA_014839685.1. Classification (NCBI taxonomy): domain Eukaryota; kingdom Metazoa; phylum Chordata; class Actinopteri; order Cyprinodontiformes; family Anablepidae; genus Anableps; species Anableps anableps. Next base: position 1,010,629 of record CM026087.1, on the reverse strand, counting down.
GAGTATAAATGCTGTAAAATTTGTCTTGGCCGGAGTCCACGTGTCTGTTTTCCGTACAGAATGTCGTGTGTCAAGCAGAAATATGCTTGGTTTATGCTTGGCGCATGTACATTAAGATGACTGTCTTTGCGAACCTCCGCCAGGAGGAGTTCTTGCTTGTCCGCCATGTTTTTCCACACAGAACTCAGTGTAGTTACAAAATTTCAGAGGTGTCCGGTGTGGAAAATTCGGTCCTGATCCTAACCCTTTACTCTGCAGCAGCCTTGGAACACGTCCATTTATTAAACTTTGCTTAATACAGCAATTGTTTTGACTTTCTAAGCCACAGAAGGCCATTGCTAAAGAAGCTGGCTGGATCCAAGTAGTTTAATTAGAACTGGGTGGAAGGAAAAAGTGTGCATAAATGTGTGTGCACAAATGGCAGGAATAACTGTTGCATTGATGCAATAATTAATGCAAAAGGAGCTTCAACCAAGTGTTGAAGGCTGACAATTCTGTGTTAAAATTATTTCCAATTGGTCTGATGTAATATTCTCAGTCTGTGGGAAACAAAATTAGGTTTTTTTCAGGAGCTGCAACACAGAATCATCAAAATGAAAAGATTTTGTAAAATTAACCAATATGATATATGACTTTTTTTTTTGGTTAAAAGAAGTACTGATACAAACATTTCTTTGATATTCTGATTTACTCTTTGAGATGCACCTATAATAGGAGGCATCCAGCAACAACACAAACACTGGTGACTCATACAGATGGGATTATGCAATTTGGAGAAAATACTTCAAAAAACAAGCAAAGTCCAAATATTAAAGAAGACACAGAAACAGATGTGCTGCTGTTTAGCTCTGCGCTGCCACCGGGCTGTTCACACACACACACACACACACACACTCACACTTGCTACCACGGCTCTCTGGGAGATCACCACGCTGAAGTCAAACTATTTCCTTTTCCTGTTTGTTTGGTGCCCGCCGAGCCACCCTGCTGCCACCGAGGAATGTTGTTAATGCTGGCCCTGAGCTCTGCTGCACAAACACGCGCGCCCACGTGCACGCTCGCATGCTAACAGTCGACGCCCATTTTGTTCCGCCAGCAGTAAACATGAGGCTGGAGAGAGAAGACGAGACTTTGAGTGACTTTGACTCTGAACCTCTGTTCCTCTCTTAGCTCCACCTTCCTCTCACTTTCCTGACCTTCCAGTCCAGGCGGGAGGCTGGGGGGGGGCGAGAGACAGCGAGCCCACTGGAACCTTGGGCTGAGCTATGCAGGAGTGAGCTTTGAATAATTGTCCCGCAATATGAGTGTCTCTGATTAATTGCCTGAGATAAGGTCTGCTTTCCTCCCCCCCTTCCCTCCCCAGCTCCAGCTCCAGCTCCCCGGCCTGCCTGAGCTCCCATAATCAGCCCAGACTACTGAGAGAGAAACTATTTAACTGACCCTGTCATCTCAGAGCACCATGATGGCTGTCCTAATTACTCAACAATAACAAAGGCCCTCATTTAGCTCTGACGGCTGCCTGCAATCAGCAGTTCTATGAATAACTTAACAAATAGGAACGAGGGGGAAAAACGTATTTACAGGCACATTAATTCAAGGCCGAAAGACAATACATGTCACCTCCAGCTAAGTTGGGCTTCAGGTGACAGTAGGGGCGTCTGTGTGCAGGCATGAAGTCAGGTGCATGCGTGTGACTAAGTGAAAAGTGAATATTTACCGGTTTTAATGGTGCTGCAGACGGAAGGAGATTTTATTCTGATCACCTGATATTTTATCAAATCTATACAAATTAATATGAGGGATTTCCTTCCGATCTGTGGTGTTTGTTTTTATTCATTTTGCATAACTTTGACTGCGCTGATGCTAGTGACATAAATTGACTGTGTCCTCCGTCAGGCCGTGATGTGGATTTAAATTTCTCTTCAGGTATTTCATAAATTGCAGCTGATCAACCAAGCTGTCTGATTCTGAATCATAAATGCATCGCTACATTTTCCTTTATTCTGTCCTCCACATGTCTGCCTTGCACATAAAAAAGCTGTTTTTTGAGGGCTCGCCATTGAAATACCGTGCATCAACATATTTTTTTACACATCTTAGCAAATATTTATGAGTTTGCAAGATTTTAACCCCTTTAAAAGCCGTTTTAGTGATCTTCATCTCTTTCTCTCCTGCTGTGTGTGCACATTACATTTATTAAGTGTTGTATGATCCAGGCCTGTAATGTTAAAAATAGGCAGAAACACTGATTCAGATTGCCTTTTATCATTTTATTTATGTAAAGTCAACATGAAAACTTATCTTCTCCGGGTGGAAAACGATAAAACAGGAAATGCTGAAGAGATTTCAACGTCATTAAATAAAAACATGAAGTTAAATTGCAATGATAGTGTACTCAAACAATGCACCGTGAACAGGAGTTTAACACAATACCAGGCGGACACAGTTTGACTTGATCTGTTTAGTTTGAAAAAAGCAAAGAAAATGCTTCCAGTTTTAATATTAATTAAATGTACATTTTTGTGAGTAAACAGGAAAAAAGGCTGTTTTAAAAATGTATTTTTAAGTGATGAAAATTTGCCTATTTAATTAAAAAAAAAAACTGACACTGATTTTTAGTAAAAGTTTTGAAAACATATAGAATAATCTTGCTTTTAGCAAGCAGCCATCTTGTCTCTTAAGCAACCAGATCCTTTTAAAGAGATCCTTTAAGCCACATTTTGTGCATGTTGTGTGAAAAAGCAGCCAGGTTTCCTTTTAAACTCCTGATCAAAGGTTCTGCTCAGTTTCTGGAGGTTAAAGGTTTTCTTTAACCAGCTGTAGTGAGATTTTTTAAATGCATTTTCAGCCCAGTTCCTGTCCTGACAAGACAAGTGGACACATGGAGGACGTAGCTCTGAAAGCCAGAAAGAAACACCCCCCGACCCAGAAGACCATCCACGGAACATTTTCCATTGAAAATCAGAGATTTAGGGTCACTTGGAGATAAAAAACAAGGAAGTTTTATGTTGTTGCCTTTACGTGTTGCCTGTTTAAAGAAAATAAAGTTGAAATGATGAAGAAAAGAGTCAGAATGAAGAGAAACAAGACAGTATGAAGGAAAAAAGTATTAGATTCAAAGAAAGGTTGATGCTGGAGTACAGATGTTCTGATCTCACTGAGATGCAAGGCGGCAGAACAATGGTGTGAATAGGGAAGCTGGTCAAAATGGTCAAAAAGAGAAAGTTCAGAGGACTATTAGATGCGTAAATGTAGATGTAGTATTAAGTAAGTAGTTGTGGGTGTAGGACGAGTGGTTCCAAAGGGAGGAACCATGGAGGCATCGTCATCAACGCCTGAACCATCTGAACCGACTCCTTTCAAAAGGACAGACTGGGACTACACTTAAACCTGTCCGCTTGAGGCAGAACCTGACCCCCAGACTGTCCACCTCCGTCCTGTGGAGAGCCACGGCCTCCGAGGAGCTGACTCTCACCACTGTAAGCTGGAGGTTATGGTCTGAAGAAGCCAGCAGAACCACATCAGCTGTGCAGCCCTCACGGAGGCAACAGGCCTGACTTTGTGCACAGAATCCAGACGCAGCTCTTGCTTTTGATGTCCAAAGATTTGAAAGCCCTTGACAGCCACCCAGATACCCAGACTCCTTCACAAAATACCTGGAGGGAAACGGTCACGCGCCTTCTCCAGATCCATGAAACACAGTCAGACGTGGGAAGCATGCTCCCATGACCCCCGCAGCAATTCCACGAGGATAAAGATCTGGTCCACGGCCCGGACAAAAGCCACATTGCTCCTCCAGGACCCGAGGTTCGACTATCTGTTAAGAACATCTGATCGTGTTTGCAGCTATACACAAACTAAAAATATTTCAGTTTTGCTGCTTATTGGGAGGCAGAAAATTCCCAACTTTTAAACAAACGTACTGAGCGAGTTTCAAACTGCCTCAGAGATGCTGCCTCTCCCTTCCAGATCCCCCCACCAGCAGGAAGCGTTTCAGCTTCAGAAAATAAAACTTATTCTGCATGTTAAATAGTTTTCATAACAGCAGCTCACCTGTTTATATGAAGCAGAGATAACCTGGGCAGAGAAACCCACCAACAAGACAAAATCTTTATTTTTCCAGACTGAAGAAAACATATTAGCCTTCATGTGACTCTGAGCTCAGTGTGTGGGTTTAGTTTAAAGCAAAGTATCAGCCTGTGTATCCACTGATTGCACCTGGGTCTGAAAACACTCTATTTACACATGAAACACCCTCCTGGCTGTTGTTGCACCCTGCGAAGAAGAGACGAGCACTTCCTTTGGAAGAAATACAGAAACTCAACACACAAGTCAAAAGAGTTATAATGGAGGCGGGAGAACTGTGCAGAATCCAGTTTACTGATAAACACACCGGGCCTTTATAGTGTAACAATAAAATGGCCGAGCGAGACACCGGCACACACATGCACACAAACAAAGCAGTCGTGTAAAGTTTGACTGGATTTCAGGGGGTTTGGGGAGGAAAGATAGAGGCGGGTGGGGGTGGTGGTGGTGGGGATCCTCAGCTTTATGCTGTAATTTACTGCAAAGCCTGGAGGCCAAGCCGCCTTTGAAGTGCTCTGAAATGTCAAATCAGTTATTACTAAAAAGAAAGAATTCAATTTACGTGTTTTATGATAATCGGCTACATTTTACTGAAGAAAAAAATCCAGCCCTGCTTTCATTTTTCATTCTTCCTGCTCAGATATGCTGATCGCAGAATAAAGTTGTTGATGATTACGTCTCATTCTCCGTCTTCTCCTTTCTTGTGTCACGATGATCGCAGAGTCGGGGAAAATCAATTTGGCAGCATAATGCTCGCCATCAATTGGACCTGGGCGATAATGATGTTCTACACCTGAGAGAGCGTCTGTGTGGGAGACAGAGCGCGCGCTAAGTGAGCTCCGTCAGGGGGAGCGGCGAGGAACAATACGGCTTCTTCATGATTCATTACGCCCTAATGTGGCCACGTGAATAAAGACGGTGCAGGCCCCGTGAATTACCCCCCCATTAATGGCTCTGAAAATAGGCCGAGCTGTCGTCCTCCTCCCCGCAGCAGCTGTGTTCGTGGACAGGTGGAGCAGCTTCCACACGCTGCATGAGTCGTGCAGCGTCAGCCCCTGGAAACAGGAGATCCAGCCCAGCACCCTTGGACTATGCTCCGCAGTTCCTCTGCCTGCTTGGTGCTCTCCCACCTGGTTCTGTTGGATCAGTGTTGGAGGGCCGAGCTGACCGATCCAGAACGGTATTCTTTGTTGGACCGGAACCAAGCTGCTGCTCCTCACCGGTGTTTGGGGCTGTTGTCTTGTTGAAACGCTCAAAATGGTCCATGATCCCTGCTGGCTGATAAAGAGGAGAGACATCCCCCTGCCATGATACCTCCTCCTCCATGCTTCACAGTGAACACTATGCTGAAAACCTTGCTCCGTTTCTCTTTCGGTCTGTCACTTGTTCTCTGGTGAACCTTAACCTGAGCTGACCATTGCCTCCGTCTTTGCCGTGTTGCTCCTTCTTTGATCCATTATAAATGGTAGCGTTCAGGTTTCTGTCAGGTCTTTCTGCTTCTGGTTCCCATCTCAAAGCATCTGAGATCTTTCCAGCCGAGCAGCCTCTGATGTTTCCTCCTCTCCGAACAACTTTTAATAGAATAGAATAGAAGCAGCCTTTATCGCCCCACGAAGGGGAAATTCAGCTGTAACAGCAGCAACAGATATAAAGTTTCACACAAAAAAGTTCTTAAAGTGTAAAGAACAATTAAAACAACAACAGCAACAACAACAACAACAACAACAACAATAATAATAATAATAATAATAATAACATACTGTACAAAACTAACAGAAAATACTGTTAGTTTATGAGCCCTAGGATCATGAGGCATATCAGACTCATGATCCTAGGGCTGTCCAGCTGAGTCAGATCACTTTTTCCAAGAATGTACATGATGTGCATGTGCACTGAACACTAAAAGATGATACAGACTATTTACAATATATCAGTGCAGAAAAACAGATGTGCAATAACAGTGGAAATGTAATTTAAAAATGAGTAAGAACAGAGTGGATGATTGTGCAAATGCCACCAGGGATGTAAATACTTATTGATTTTGTTGGGAGCAGTGATGGTTGTAGAGTCTAACAGCTGCTGGGAGGAAGGATCTCCTATAACTCTGCTTAGTGCACCGAGGATCCAGCAGTCTGTCACTGAAGGAGCTCTCCAGCTCAGCAACAGCTTCATGCATGGGGTCAAAGGTCATCCTAGCACAGAGCTGGCCTTCCTGATGAGCTGATCTAACCGCTTCCTCTTTCTCATCAAAGAAGCTGTTTTCCGGAACGACCCATTTTGCTACTCGTTCATACGTTGCCAGGGTCCACCCAGTTCATCAGGGGGCAACACAGGGACACACAGGAGACACAGACATGCCCACAAACACTCACAGCAGAGCTGAAGCCAGAGTACCCAGAGAGAACCCATGCATGCACAGGGAGAACATGCAGACCGGGATTCGAACCCAGGACATTCATGCTGCAAGGCAATCTCTGTTTACAGAATGAACAACTGGGCGGACGGACGGACGGATGGATGAGGACAGCGCTCTCAGGACTGGTCCATGGAGGCCCAGCCTTGGAGCCCAGAGGATCTGCAGCAGCAGATAAAACCCAGTCATGTCTCCATTCCTACAACTTAGTTACAGTCAGTGATGATGAAATGATTCATAGCTTTACAAACTGCTTGTGTTTATGGGAGGACATGACAGCGAGGAGGTACGAAACTTCATTTCTCTGCTGTTTAGATCAAAACTGTCAGCTTTCATCTGTTTTCATTTTCGTTTCATTCGGTTTAGTTCAGTTTATTTATATAGCAACAACTTCCAGCAGCTGTCACCTCAAGGCAGCACAAACAGGTCCGCATCGCTGCACGACACAGAAATGCACCAGCAGAACCAAGATGAACAGATCAGAGTTGATGAGCGCCGTCCAGCCTGGTCTAGAATATCAGTCTAATTCAGGTTAGGATGCAAACGGCAGTCCCTCCGCCTCAGCAAGCACATGGCGACAGTGGACACCTGCTCCTAAAACTCAGCTAAGGCTTGCATATGTGCAGCAGTTTTCTGAGATGATATTCCTGGTTGACACCATCAGCTGTTGGGAAGCTTCGCTAATCCACCTCCTTTGCTTTTGCCGCTCCTCTTTAAATCTCTGTCTGGCCGAGAAGAGAGACGCTGAAGTCGGGGAAGAGATGTTTTGAAGTTCTTCCTTCTCTCTCTGCTGTCTAGTCCTGCTCTGCATCCATGACTCCTCCTTTTAAACTTCAGGTTCAGGATTATTTGAGGTTTTGAGATCAGCTGCTCCCAGTTGTAAAAATAATACCCTGTTGCCACGGCTACGCATCATAACAGCTGTCTCAAAGCAAAAAAAAGCGCAAGAGCAAAAGTGTTTCCAGCTGCACAGAATCCAGAACCGGAGGGAATGACTGAATGGCATGTTCTCTTGCCTTTTCCCTCTGTGTCAAATCATATTTCAGCTCCAGGGAAACAGGAAGCTTCTACTTGCTTCACATCTTACACCCTCGGCACGTGAGTAAAATAAAGGTAGGAACTGGACCGGTCTTCTCTCATCCTTATCATAAAACAGGTGGAATAATATCAAACTATCACTTCTATCTGATTCAGCAAAGTTGACTTAATGCCTCTTTTCACATGGAAGTTTGAACAATAGCTGTAAAATAAATATATAATAAACCCACTTTAAGGATAGCAAGAATGAAGACGAGATTTTTACAGTGTTGGTTATTTAAAGAACCAAAATGTCCCAATTCAAACAGAAGGCGGTGATGCAACATGTAAAGGTTTACATGCATGAAATAAATCTCCTAAATAAAGAAACAGAAGCAAAGAAAAACAAAATCAGGCAGGAAAAGTGTTTTTTGCATGTTTTTGCCTCATTTTTGAACTGGGAACCACTGACCACTTGCTGGCAGGACTCGACCCCCCTGGTTGACCCCTCAGGTAGCCTTGAAGCTTGAGTCGGCTGTACTGGATGCAGAATGAAAGCAGGAGAAGTTGGTGGGAAGGGAAGAAAAGAGGAAAAGGGACAGACAGACACACTGCCAAGTACCCACATCTCTTTCTCTCTCTCTGTTCCATGGCTTTGTGTGCCGTGTGGAATAACATACCTTTCACCCCCCACCCCCCTTCCCTCCCTCTTTGTAAAGCGATCAGGGCCTCCGATAGCGACGGTGATTACAAAACCGCAGGAGCAGCTCCCCACCAAAACAAAGTGTTTTTCAGCTGCTGTTTTTTCAGGGCCTGGCGCCACCCGGAGCACCGTAAACAATAAACAGAGGCCAACAGCAGGCTACCCGCTGCCCCCCCCCACCTGACTCACGCCACTCATCATCACAGGTACAGTGTGTCGTTGTGAGCAATAGCTGGTGCGTTCAGAGGCAGAGCATGCAGGATGAACCACAGGCCGCGCACTTCCCGTGAACCTCAACTGAACACACACACGTACGTCGTCTGCTGCAGCTCATCGAGTTCAACCTGTCTTTGCTCTGCAAGACTTTTGCAATCCATAAACAAGCTTCCAAATGCATATTTTCTTTACTTTTTCATTGATTCAAGTGCTTTAAATTGTGCTTTTTTTAGTCAGAGAGGCCTTCCTATCTGGAAATCTACTGTGGCCAGCTCACAGCCCCGGCTTGCGTTGGAGCGGTTCTGTTAAACGGTGGACTCGGAGCAAATTGACTATTACTTCAAAGTGGCCTGTGATTATGTCCCTGAGTGATTAGGGGGGCTGTTAAGAGGGAGCCACTTGAGCATTGCCAGTGAACCCATGAAGGAATGCCGGCTTGGTGCCGATGGACGAGGGAAAGCGCCACCAGAGACACACAAATCCCAGAGAGCCAAACGGCCGTGGAAAACGGAAGAGAAGTCAGGGTGGAGAGCAGGAAGGAGAAGCAGAGGAGAACCTGGAGAAGTTAGAAAGACCAGAGCAAGAAACAGCAGAAATACACTACCTGCACAAATATGCTAACATATTTTATCTCTTTCCAACCACAAACGTCTGGGTTTTTCCTCAGGATTTTTGCAACAAACCAACAGAAATAGTGCAGGGCTTTTATTGCAAATGGAAATCTGAAAAGTGTGGTGTGTATTTGTATTCGGCCCCCTGAGTCAGAACTGTACAGAACCACCTCTGGCTGCAGGTCTTCTGGAACATCTCCAGCTCAGTTGGACTGGATGGAGAACATCTGTGGACAACAGTTTTCAAGTCTAACCACAGATTTCCAGTTGGATTTAGGTCTGGCCTTTGACTAGACCATTATTACTTAGGAATCTCATCTGATCTAAACCATCCCATAATGTTTCAGGCTGGATGTTCAGGGTGGTCGTCTTGCTGGAAGGTGAACCTCCACCCCAGTCTCAGGTCTTCTGCTGCCTCTAACAGCTTCCCTGTCCCTGCTGAAGAAAAGCATCCCCACAGCATGATGCTGCTGCCACCATGAGTCACAGTGGGGATCACGTGACCAGGGTGATATACCAATAGTTTTCTCCCACTGAGCTGTGGATCTCTGCCGGTCCTCCAGTGTTACCATGGTTACCAAGGCTCCTTCTCTGTTTAGGTGGACGTCCATGTCTTGGTAGGTGGTAGTACACTGACGTTTTTGGTTGTAATGTGACACAAAAAGTATGAAGGGTGTGAATACTTTTGCATCAGCCTGCATGCAGAATGAACTGGAAGTGTCACGCTGAATGCTGAGTGTGTTTAGGGCGGAAAAAGTTGCTGAGATCATCCAGCATCCAAACTCTTCCAATACTTTGCAATTGTTTCCAAATTTTCTAACTTTTCAACACAAAGCTGATCTAGTTTGCCCCCCCCCCCTTCATCTCCACATCAAATGGACAAACAAGCAGAGGGAGGAGGAGGAGGAAGGCGGGATGAAAGACGGAGAGGGAGAGACCCTGCCAGTGCTGAGACCCCGGGAGCGAGGCCCTGGACGCCCGTTTTAATGGGAATAATAAGCGTCTATCTCAGGCAATTAAGTCTGCATTCGATTCTTATCTCCCAGCAGAGGTCCACTGTGCCATCTAAAGAAAATGTTTGCGTTTGAAAAACTCCATCACGTAAACAAGATAAGCAGGGGAACATGTATGCGCATATCCCATCCAACCTCGGCTTTGTTCTTGGAGGGATAAGTGACTGCGCGGCAGGTTTTCTGGACCGCTAACGTCCTCGATCCCTCTGTTGCGGATACGCCGCACGCTGCCAGGCTCCGGCCATGGAAACAGAAAACTGCGAGATGGCAACAGCAGAGTCATTAGCCGCTGTGGAAAAAGTTGGTCTGCTAAGCACTTTCAAACTGAAACAAAACTGTTTTGCTTCAATTTTTGAGCTAAAAATTCAGCTGAATTTTAAATAGTCTATTAGGATTAAAACTTGACGTTAAACAGGCCTAAGAAAAATATACAGAATTTTGGGAATTAAAATTGTTTTTAAAGTCTTAAAGTCCAACTTTTCTTTTCTCAGGTTAATGTTCTAAAAATACATGAGCAAAAACAGAACAAAGTTATTTTCTCTGGATTTTCTTCATAATTTTTTCAGAGTGCTCCTCAGACTCAACCTGCTTATTATAAACTATTCACTTTATCTAGAAATATTTTAACCTTGTTATGACCTGGAAAATAATCCTGATGAGCCATCACTGCTTCAGAATCTCAGCAAACAGAGGAATAATGTTTCCAAATGTAAATAAGGTATAAAAAAATAGACTCCAGAGTTTGTGAATGACTTTGAATACTGCAGCATAATTCCTGAATTACTGCTTTTGAGTGTCAGACCGAAGCGTCGATCCTGAAAGATAAAGCTTGTTCTTATCTTTGCAGACACCCAGGCAAGAAGACGCTTACATTTTCATTCCTGTCTCTCTACTGTGGAGTCAAATCTCGATCTTCACGTCTCCATCCAGGTCATGAACTGAACCTGCCGAGTGTTGCAAGCACAAATCCTGAAATACAGCATTGCAGACATGCATACCTGCTGCATCAAGGATGGTGGTAAATAGCTAAAAGTCCTGTATGTGCTGCAGAACTTACAGCATATTACATTTAGCTTCCTTATAAACAAAACTTTTATTGAAACCCTGAATAAATGAAGCATTTTTCATTCAGAGAAGTACATAGATATAGTTATATGATTAACTATGTCACAAGCATATTGGGATGATTAATGTATATTATGTTGTGATCGTAAAAATGGATTCATTTCGAGATAAATTAAGATAATCATGATAAAAACAAAGGTTAATTTATTTTAAAATTGACTTCCTTTTATTTTTATTTTTTCCGAGGATACATTTATATTTTTCCATCTGTGTGTATATAATATATTGCGATTTCTCAGTTTATAAAAGTGATATCAATAAAAGCTAAAAACACAGTGAAAATGTGTCTAAATCCAGTTTTGATGTCAGATTTTGAGACAGGCTGAGTAACCTTTCTGTCCAGAGGGAAGCGCACCTGTTCTGAAACAAACTGAGATCCCAACGAATGAAGCTCCTTGAAGTGAAACAGAAACTTCAAGATAGCAATAAAAATATAAATCTGTGAGTATTCTTCTCTCCTAGCAGATGTTGGTCATATTTATGGAATGCAAATGAAATTACTTCCACTTCAAGTGCTTGAATTTTAATTTTGAAAAATTAAAAAAAAAAAAATGTGAATGAAATGACTTGTTACGTCCTGGATGAGACCCCAAAACCTGCAGAAAATCTGTAAATATGATGGGAAATGTTTGATTACTGGTGATCTGTTCTATAACAAAGACTGAAGCGTTGATCTACATGATTAAGAAAATTCTTTTCAATCAAATCTATTTTTTTTGTTTGGAAAACTATAAAGATTCTGTTACATGATACATAAAACTTTGGGACAATCATTTTAAAATAACACAAAAATAGAGTCATTTAGAGACTGAGTTATTTCAAACTATTTTACTTTATTTTCTACAAGGATTATTTTATATTTTTGCAAATTATTCATACCTTATTTTGCTATTGCTTTAAATAAAACAGAGGGTTGATTTATTGAATGCTTTTAAGACTTTTACATTCACTGAAGTTCAGCTGCGACATGTTAAACGAAAGACCAAAGAAAAAAACCAACAACTCAACTCTGAGATTGTTCTGACACATCCTGGACAAGACCCCAAACGTGGCAGAAAATTTGAGAACGTTTAGTTATTAATGGCATTTTGAGCGAAACAGGCCGAGGGTTTGAGCTCTAAGGGGGGATTTTTCTTTTTTGGGGGGCAAATTAGTGGGTAAAATCAGCATTAGAGTACAAATGTCATAATTATGAGAAATGGGGACAAGAAATTTAAGACTTGCAAAAACTGGATAAATATTGGCAGTCTGAGCTCTGCCAACATCAACTTGAAAACAGCTGAAGCTGTCAGAGGAAATATTCCAGCAAAGAGAGATTGTTTTTCCTTTTGCTGCTATAATCAGTGTTTTCTGCTGCACAAATGCAAAGTAAAATAAATCTTGGTGAAAACAATTCCTGCAGGGAAGAAGAAACAAGAGACAAAGATTTAGACAGATGATAAAATATGAAAAACTCTAAAGATGGAAGCGTTTCAGAGAATGAGCCTGAATTTGCGGTGAAATCTCTCGTTGTGACATACAGTAACAGACGCCTCAGGCGCCTCTAATGTCTCCGACGCGGACTGAGCTGAACTTTCTTTCATTGCATGTTTTCCTGCAGGTCACGACACGGAGACCGAACCAACACACTGAGGCCCCTGTGACTCTGAGAGCCTACGCTACGATGGGGTCACGACCCCAGCCAGAGTGTCTCCCAGGTCAGGGGGTCGGGTCAATCAGAGGGGAATGTTATCCGAGGCATCAGAGTTTATTTGTTTAATTTTCCGTGTCTGCCTCTGATCAAGATGGCCGCGGATTATACGAGGAGAGGGGAGAGCGAGTCTGCGGGAAAATGGAGGGGAAGAGAGCCTACTGCTTCAAATTAGACTGGAAAAATAATCCTCACCTCAACTAAACATCATAGTTTAAACTTATTGTCCAAAGTCAAATAAGCTTTACAAACCCACCAAAACAGGCTGGGCTGAGCTCGGGCTGTGACTCACATGGAGGTCACCTCAAGTGTCAGGAATATTTTCCTGCTTTTCCTTTCAGCCTCTGCATGAGGAGCGGATAAGTGTTGGCATCATGCAACTCTCCCCTGCATCTCGCGCCGTCTTTGCCTTTGTTTCTGCAGCTGTTCTAACGAGAACGTCTCAACAATAAAAGCTAAAATTACTTCATGGAACATTAAAAACACGCCGTGGTCAGTTTTCTTAAAGCTGAAGCTGCACAAAGGAGTCTTATTATGGAGGACTGCATCAAGAACCTTCCTGTGTGAACAGGTTTGTGCCGATAAAATGTACCAACAAAATAAAAGCTTTAATACTTTCAGAAGCCGACTCCAATTTTTAATCTGCAAAAATCTGCATTTAATTGAAAATACTTTTAACAATGTTGAAGCAGAAATTGTATCTCAGTTTTAAATTCAACCACATTCATGTTTAATGTTCGGATTTTTCTGTAGGAAAAGTGCAGCTGAGTTATGATAAACCAACTTTCTATTTGTAAAAACGTTTGAAAAGAAAGAAGAAAAACAGAGAAATAAATGTTATTATGTAACTCAAAACAGAGGATCTGTTGAAGTCATATCAGGGCTTCATGGTTCATTTACCTGCAGCAGCCGGTTTCGGTCCAATCAGCCTGAGGTCGACTGTGGATTTTTCTGCTTCGGCGCTGGATGTTCATCAGACGCACAGCGGTAGGACCAGCCTGTTTCTCCTGAGAACATCCTCCAGCAGGTCCCCGCTCCTCTCAGGTTCAGATGGTGGCTGCGTTGTGGACTCCTCCATTTTCCATCCTGTCTTCATCCAGTTCAGGATCCGGGTGCTTTTCTCCTGCGGCCCACCTGAGAGAGGACTGGTACACCCAGAACGGCTCGTCGGTGCATCACAGGGTCATCGTGTAGACGGGTAAAAAACAGCTCATCAGGCATCCAAGTAGAATCCCCACTTAAATTTTGTAATTATGTATTTTCTTTAGTTTTACAAACACTATAAAATCCACCCCAGATGTTAGTTTTGTTTTTTCGCCGCTTTCAAAGCATCATTTATGCCTCACATGTGCGTCTGGAGGTAAACTCAAGCTCTGGCCTCAGTAAACGTTCATAAAAACAATTATTGTCAACAAATGAACTGATTTAATAAACGTTGGTGAGTTTATTCACCTTTTTTTTTCAAATAGTTTGTCTATGTGACCGAAACGGAGCAGCAAGGAGGTAAAAACTTGAGATGCACCGATTTGGCTTTTATAAGCCAATACCATCAGGATTTTTTTAATAACATGAATTAGCTCATTGGTGTAAGCTTTGCTGTAAGTCAGCAATAATAATTATAAATGCAACAAACACTGAACGGCCAAAACAGTGAAAGCGCTGCGTGTTTGTTGTTGGAGCTAGCAGCTTGGGATCCAACAGAAAACCAAGAAATTAGGAGAGTTTCTGTTTCCTGCATCCTGGCAGACGGCAGGAAGCAGTTAAAAGTGAGTGCTTCCTTTCCACTGCTGCCACATGCTTGCTTGGAATCAGGGATTGCTGCGAAGTCAGTGACTCGAAGCAATCAGCTGGACTTCCTGAGATAGCTGATCGTATTCTATTCAGAGCCATTTTAATGGACTTTTTATGTTTTGTGGTGAAAAAAGAAAAGAAACAGCAGAGAGAGAAGGAGGAAGTTCAAACCAAACCAATTCATTATAACGTAGTCCGATGTCCAGCCCTTACCCTACGCTGTGTGGACGCCTGACGCCGTCACCCAGAACATGTTGCCGTGGAATATCATCTGGATGTTGAGCGGTTCGCACCTCATGAAGATCATGAGGCTGTTATACAGCAGCGCTCTGCAGTCAGAGGCCTCTTCAGATACATCGCAACACTGATTGCCACTGGAGACCCTTCCTGTCCATGGCATCACCATCCACAACGACTCTATGAAGATACTTGGATGATATGAGTTATGATGACATTTCATTTCCTTTTGGGATAAATAAAGTATTTCTGAATTGAAAAACATCTAAAGGTAAACAGAAAACAATGTCAGTTCTGTTTTTTTTCCCATATTTTTGTTTTTTGTTCCACCTCAGAACAAAGAGTAAACTCCTGGTGGCCTCAACCCTCATATGGCCTGAGAACAAAACCTCTGAATGACTCCCCCCCCCCATCGCTTTTGACGGTGGAGGCAACGCAACAATACACTTAATTTGCTGTGTGAATACCTGTGTACCTGCAGAGGTGTGTGTGTGTGGCCATGAGTGTGTGTGTGTGTGTGTGTGTGTGTGTATTAAGATACGGCGAGAGCCCAAACAGCGCGGCGCCAGCAGTCTGCCCTTCCCTTGAGAACGTAACGGCTGAGTGGTGCTGGAAAGAGAGCTGGCGGTGGAGGAGGTGGGGGTTGCTTCACTTGTACCATGGGAGGCGGCAGGTTGAGGTTTACAGGTGAGGCCGTTTTGAGCCGACCAACAAGCTTTAGAGTGTCACCGTGACTCAGCCTGACTTACACCTCCAGCATCACCGACTCACTGGCTCCATTTAAACATGAAAATTCCCATGAGAGGAACTTCCCGACGTTCCAGACGCCGCAGAGAGAAACTCTGACCTCCGTGAAACAAACGTCCAGCTCCTGAAACTGAATTCTCTGGATCCCCATGTTTCATAAAGCTCTGTGTCACCAGATAATCCTACTGTGGAATGCAGAAGTGCTGTGGAGACGCTCATTTTAATCTTTTGGGGAAGAAATTGAACATACGAGAGTGAATATGAAAGCAGGGTGAACTCCAAAGCTGCCCCTGCTTACGCCATCAAAAAGTAAATAAAAATCCCGTTTCTGCTGCGCTCCGCACTATTTTAATTCCAAAACATTTCCCCACAGTCCTGCCGGCCTCCCACAGCCAGCTTTCCACTTCACCACACTCAGGTTTTTAATCGAACCTTTTAATGTCATGTTTTAAAAACAAAGGAACCAGAACCGGACCGAGTTCAGCCTGAAGGAGCCAAAAATCACTGAAACCCAATCAGGTTATGAGCCACACTTTGTTTTCACTGACTGACAATCTATTCCGTTTCTGAACCAACTGGAGCAGGACAAACAGAGCGTTTTATCAGGTTGTTCATATTTTATCATAAAAACCCAAAGAGGTGGATGACTTCCATAAAACCTCTCCAAACCAGCCTGGGCCGATGTGAAAAAGTATTCACCCCCTAAACCCGGAAACTGGTTGTTCCTCCCTCAACAGCAGCAGCTTGATGGTCCTATCACAGCATCTAAATTAGAGTTAAGTCCAGACTTTGACTAGGCCACTTCAATAGCTTCATTTTGTTTCATTTTCTGCTTGAGATCAGAATTCATGATTCAATCAGCAACAGCAATTTCTCCAGGTCCCACGGCAGCCAGGCAGCCCAGATCATGACTCCACCACCACCATGTTTGACTGTAGCTATGATGTTGTTGTGGTTTGGAAACAGTTCGCTTTTCACCAGATGCAACGGGACCAGAACCTCCCAGAAAGGTCCATTTCTGTCTCTTCAGTCCACAGAACATTTTCCCAGAACTCCTGAAGATCATCAAGATGCTTTCTGGGTTCTTCTGGACCTCCTGGATGAGTCGTTGATGACCTCTTGGAGTGATTCTGGTGGGTCGGCCTCTCCTGGGAGTTTCTCCACTGGTCCAGCTGTGGGTCCTGGTTCTACTGAGGTTCTGTGGAGACCCAGAACCTTAGAGACGGTTCTGGAACCCTTTTCAGTCTGATGGATGTCAGAGACTTTGCTCCTCATCTGTTCTTGAATTTCTTTCGATGACGTGTTGCTTCTTTGAACCTGCTTCATGTTGTTAGACTGGTTCTGTTTAAGTAAATTGCTTATTCTGCAGTTCTAGCAGTAATCTGGGTGAAATTATACCAAAAAACCTTTCCACCCACAGAGCCAGATTGGTTTGGATTGGAGTTGTTGTCTTCATGAATTAAATCATCCAATGAAAAGAGTTTTTCAGGCTGTCTTTGCAACGCAAAAAACAAGCAGACCAAAGGAAATCTGTAGGGGCGAAAATACTTTTTCACAGCTCCGTATTTAGCGTCGTTCTGCCTGCCGGTGTCTTTTTTAAGGTTGATGGAGGAATCCAAGCCTAACATTGTCTTCTCTAAACTCTGCTGTAGTAAAAACAGCAGCAGAGCTGCTCAGACGGCTCTTTCTTCCCCTGCCGGCCGCCCAGCCGGCCCCACTTAAGGTTATTAGCAGCTATAAATACGCCTGTTTCCAGGGCTAGAATGTCAACGCTGTTTGTCCTGGTTAAGACACATAATGACCTCATTTACATCTCGTTTCCTCCTCAAAATCGGAAGCCATTATGCGCCCCCACACTCTGCACGCCGTAAAATAACCACAATTAGGGTCATCGTCCAATCGGCTTCTGAGCTGCAGGATGGGAAGGGAAGGGCTCCCATGAGTCAGGTTGGGATGGCCTGACGGAGGCAGACAGAGAGGACACTCAGACAGGAAGTGGAAGTAAACGTTACTTCCTGTTCGGCAAACACCACAGCAGAGACACTGTTGATGGTTTTTATGTGCTGTTGGTTTATCTAAATTATTTATGTCTGTGTCATAAACTAAATAAACGGCTCCCAGAGCTCTGTGCGTCTGCTCACTTTGATCTAATGTGTCAGTCAGACTTTTTCACGTACCGTCAATATTTAATAATTATTCCATCCTGCATTTAACACAGCTTATTTTACAGTTAACTAGTGGAGCCAACATTCAATGAAACTGAAAGAGTTTTTGCTCTTTTGTCACACTTAATTTTTCAGATTATTATTTGAATTTTAATATCAGACAAAGAAAACCTGAGTTAATGAGAAAAGCAGTTTTAAAATGCTGATTTCAATTATTAAGAGAAAAAAATCAACCTGACTTTATGTAGAAAAGTCAAATTCCACTTATTATATCATGAATTTCTGTGATTAAAATCACCTTTTAGTTTAGATTCAGCAGCCACATCCAGGCCAGAACCTGTCTCACGACATGAAGTAGGCTCCAGAGAACCACAGCGAGAACCATTATCCACACAAGGAGAACAGTTGAGAACCTGGGGCAGCGGGATCAACCAGAGATACACATGACAACCAGCCGTGCACACACTCATACCCTCAGACTGTGGGAGGAAGCTGGAGTACCAGGAGAAAACCCACACAAGCACAGGGAGAACATGCAAACTCCATGCAGAAAGAGTTGGGATTTGAACTCTCTAACCACTGATCCACCATGGATCCTGGTTGAACTATAATAAAGTCAAAATTCAGTTTACAACACAACTTTCTGAGTCCTACTACTGTTTTCCTTGTTTAGTTTCAGCTGTTGGTCAATAATCTGTTTAACAAGCAATAAATGAATACATCCAAACATAAACACTGATTACTACAGTTTTCTGGGTTTGAACTGCAGAAGTGAAACATTGTTGGGATTATTGTAAAGATGTTTCTCCGAATTTCTTTCTTTTTTTTTTTTTTTGTCAATTTGTGTGTGTGTGTGTGTGTGTGTGTGCGTGCGTGCGTGCGTGCGTGCGTGTGTGTGTGAAAACTTCTATTTTAAGGTTTTTTGAAAGTTTGATTAAATCTTTGGTTTATTGATTTGTTAAAATTGTTTTGTAATAGATTTCATTGCAGTCGTCATCCATTCTGTTTTATTTCTGAAATGTTGGTTTGTGAATTTTTAAAGGTTTTCTCCAAATCTAATCAATTTCTATATTAGGTGAAAATATTTCCAAGACATTTTGAACTTTAATAATTTAGAAAACATTTTTTCTTTTCAGATTTGTGTTTTTATGAATCCAGAAATTGAAAGAAATGTTTTTTGAAAGTTTTAGAAGAAATGAGTCAGTTTGAGATTCTCATGGTGTCTCATGACCTGGACGTGAAATAATAAAGGTTTCCAGAATCATATTTGCTCACAAATGTATAAAAAAAAAAAAAATAGTAATGATTCTTATATAATTATAATTATTTTCTTTTTTTTAACATGTAGTTAAGCAAAGATATTGAGCAGACACCCATGAGATTTGACAGTGGTGGTTTTTTAGTGAAGGACATGAAACCATTTTGGTGTTTTTGGATTAAAAACTGGATAATAAGTCAGGCTGTCTGCTCAAGTTGCAGCCAGCAGAAACAGTGAAACAGTGTTACCTTCATAAAGAGATAGGTGGCGCTCTATCGGTTTCTGCACTGTGACTCTGTATTTTTAGCCTCCAGAAACAATAAGCAAAACAGAAAAGCATAGATGCCCTCTTTTAGCCAGTTGACTGGCAGCGTATGTTTCAGCATAATCTTTCTCTTTTTAGGGGATAAACAGTCTTTAACTTTCTTTTTTATTTGAAACTTATTTAACAGTTTTATTGGTGATTTTTTTTTTCTTTTTTCATTGACATTTACAGATGGTTGAGTTTGAGAAAAATTATGTATTATTAATTTTTTTTAGATGTATATTTAAGTACATTGGAGACTCAATATTTTATGAAATATGATATTATGCAATATGGATAATGTGCATATGAAATGATTAATTTTATATATATATATATATATATATATATATATATATATATATATATATATATATATATATATATATATATATATATAAAAAATCCCCTTCTCACCCTCCACGGGTGGTCTTTCTCAACCTCTGAGGTCGGGTCCTCTACCAGAGGCCTGGGAGCTTGAGGGTTCTGCGTAGTATCTTGGCTGTGCCGAGAACTGCGCATTTCTGGACTGAGATGTCTGACGTTGTTCCTGGGATCTGTTTTAGCCACTGCTCCAGCTTGGGGGTGACTGCCCCGAGGGCCCCGATGACCACAGGCACCACTGTGGTCTTCACCTTCCAGGCCTTCTCCAGTTCCTCTCTGAGGCCCTGGTATTTCTCCAGTTTCTCGTGTTCCTTTTTCCTGATGTTGCAATCGCTTGGTATTGCTACATCCACCACAACGGCTTTCCTCTGTTGTTTATCCACCACCACGATGTCCGGTTGGTTCGCCATTACCATTTTGTCTGTCTGGATCTGGAAGTCCCACAGGATCTTAGCTCGGTCATTCTCCACCACCTTTGGGGGTGTGCCCCACTTTGATCTCGGGGCTTCCAGTCCATATCCTGCACAGATGTTTCTGTACACTATGCCCACCACTTGGTTATGACGTTCCATGTACGCTTTCCCTGCCAGCATCTTGCACCCTGCTGTTATGTGTTGGACTGTCTCAGGGGCCTCCTTGCACAATCTACACCTTGGATCTTGTCTGGTGTGGTAGATCTGAGCCTCTATTGCTCTGGTGTTTAGGGCCTGTTCCTGTGCAGCCAGGATGAGTGCCTCTGTGCTGTCCTTGAGTCCAGCTTTTTCCAGCCATTGGTAGGATTTCCTGATATCAGCCACTTCAGTTATTTGTCGGTGGTACATCCCATGTAGGGGCTTATCCTCCCATGATGGTTCCTCCAGCACCTCATCCTCTGGTCCCCATTGTTTGAGACATTCGCTGAGCACATCGTCGGTTGAGGCTTTGACCTTGATGTATTTATGGATCTTGGATGTTTCATCCTGGACAGTGGCTCTCACACTCGCTAGTCCTCTGCCTCCGTCCTTACGGCTCGCGTATAGTCTCACATATATAGCTGAATTTAGGGTGCATGGTTAGTAGTTTCCGAGTTTTAACATCCATGGTCTTTATCTCTTCCTTTGGCCAGCTTATTATTCCTGCAGGGTATCTGATTACTGGCAAGGCATAGCTGTTTATCGCACGGATCTTGTTCTTGCCATTGAGCTGGCTTCTCAGGACTTGCCTTACTCGTTGGAGGTATTTGGCTGTGGCTCCTTTCCTTGTGACCTCATCGAGGCTGCCATTTGCTTGTGGTATTCCCAGGTACTTGTAACTGTCCTCAATGTCTGCTATTGTTCCCTCTGGGAGTGAGACCCCTTCTGTGTGGATGACCTTCCCTCTCTGTGTAACCATCCGACCACACTTCTCTAGTCCGAATGACATCCCAATGTCAGTGCTGTAGATCCTGGTGGTGTGGATCAGTGAGTCGATGTCTCGTTTGCTCTTAGCGTACAGCTTGATGTCATCCATGTAGAGGAGGTGACTGATGGTGGCTCCGTTCTTGAGTCGGTATCCGTAGCCAGTCTTGTTGATGACTTGGCTGAGGGGGTTCAGACCTATGCAGAACAGCAGTGGGGACAGAGCGTCTCCTTGGTATATGCCACATTTGATGGACACTTGTGCAATTGGCTTGTAGTTGGCTTCAAGGGTGGTTTTCCACATCCCCATCGAGGCTGCAATGAAGGCTCTTAGAGTCCTGTTGATGTTGTACATCTCTAAGCATTCAATGATCCAAGTGTGTGGCATTGAGTCATAGGCTTTCTTGTAATCAATCCAAGCCGTGCACAGGTTGGTGTGTCGGGTTTTGCAGTCTCGGTCTACCAGGAGTTGGTGTTTGGCTCCTCTGGTATTTATGCCGATGCCCTTCTGTGCTGTACTCATGTATTTATCCATGTGCCCACTTATCTTAGCTGCTATGATGCCTGACATGAGCTTCCATGTTGTAGAGAGACAGGTTATTGGCCGATAGTTGGATGGGACCCTTTGAGGGATCCTTCTGGATCAGGATTGTGCGCCCTTCAGTTAACCATTCAGGGTGAGTCTCAGGTTGCTGTGGTCATCTCCCTTTGGGTCGCCTCCCTTTCCCATATGCCTTTCCAGTACTGTTGGGTCTCCAGCCTTGGTGGGTCTGCTTGTTACCTTGATTTTAGCGTCTAACCGTCTTTTCCATGGTGGGTATTGAATGTCATGGTTGCTCCTATAGCCGAGCATCTCAAGGATCACTGATGCTGAGTTGTACACCAGCTCGTTGGTTTCCGTTATGGTGTTGGTAGGGATCGTTCTCAACGCTGCATTCACATCTTCAATGAGACTTTCTGATGGTACTTCACTCAGCCGTTGTAATTGGCATCGGGATTGCCTGGTGTTCATTCGGGCCACGATCCTACCTCTCAGGTCAGTTGCTGCCTCGTTCAGCTGTGATGGTTCGTTCATTATTGGGGCTGCATACCCAATCTCCGGGTGGGGAGTTGAAGCTAACTCCCCTCTGACCTGGCGTCCTGGCTCCCCCTTGCCATAGCATTTGTGTTGTACCTCGTCTATCTCAAGTTGTGACAGCATTCGCCGTTTGCGGATGTTGGAACACTGAGCTACTAGTTGTTTGGCAGTTAGTGTTGAATGGGGATGTCGACGTAACCATTCCTCCCGCATTCTTTGCATGTAACCCCTCTGACTAGGGTTACTTGAGTAGTAGGATTCCAACAGATCCAAGTTTTCACCTCTCGCCCAATTCCGTCTTGTTCCAGTAACCCATTTTTCATGAAGGTGCCCTGGTTCCCCAGCACCTGACGCAGACCTTGTTTGGCCGGGCGACGTCTGAGCCGGCATGGCGTGTATTCCCTTGTCACTCATCATGAGGTAGGCAGTAGCGCGAAGGATCTTGCCTAAGGACCCACACTGGATATCTCAACCAAGCGACCCGGCCTGGATTCGAACCCCGGTCTCCCGGGTGAAGGTCGGGTGACTTACCCATTGAGCTACCCAGCCGCTCTCTCTCTCTCTCTCTCTCTCTCTCTCTCTCTCTCTCTCTATATATATATATATATATATATATATATATATATATATATATATATATATATATATATATATATATATATTAAAAATATTTGTATTATTATATAATTTATTTGTTATTATTATTTAGTTTGTGTTATTATTATTATTATGATAAATTATATAATGCTGTCATGTAACATATAATAATTTAATTTCTTAAGTTATTTTTCTTGTATACTGTTATGCTTACTAATCTAGTTATGTTTGATATTTTTTAAAATCAGCATCAGCTAAAGTCGAAATGGATCCACTCTAACCAGAATTATGGACCTTAGGGTTTCCCATTTGATCAAATCTGGTAATCCAGATTTCTATTATTCACACAAAAGCTTTTGGGGATTTTCTTCCAACAATATGAGTGAGAACAGTATTTCAGGCATGTCAGCATCATCTACCTGGGTAAATATGAAACTTTCTGACCCGACAGTGACCTTCTCAGGGAGCAGCGAGGCTCACAAACATCTCTGTTGAGGAGACCAGAGACAAAACAACAGCATGCGGAGCATGCAGGAAGAGATGGATCTGTGTCTGAGGACAAAGCAATCTGCAGAAATGATCAGAGAGACTTCATTCCTCACATCGCAGACGGTCCCAGCCTCCGTCTGTCTGCGCTTCAGTCGCCAACATCAGCATCAACAACAGCAGCTCCCTTCCTTCTCCCCTCGCCCTGCGTCCTCCTTCCTTCTCCCTCCTCCAGCAGCAGCTTCCCCAGCTTAGCGCTCTGGCATTCTGTGAGCTGCTGTGTGTCAGAACAGGAATACAGCAGTTGTGTATGAAAACAGGCGATAAGATGCAGGGGTGATGAAATATGAAGCAATAACACATGACCCGGCGTAAAGATCTCTGATAAAAACAAACACACCCTATACTGATCCTCCAACACACACACAGGTATACATATTTTACAAAGCATACATCCTCGCATGTGGCGCTGAGCATATGATCACCACTAGAGGCCAGTTCAGCAAAAAAGAAATGGATCTGATCAGATCGGAGAGCCACCAGGGTGACTCGGGTTTATTTGATGGGTGCAGGGGAGGGGAGTTAAATCAGAACATCAGACATGGAGGTTTATTTCTCTGGTTTATCTCTGCGTCGTTTGGAGAGAAAAAATCACAATCATTATTGAGCAACAATGCTCTATTTCTACAGTGCAGTGAGGAAAAATATGTTGTCAAAACAGAATTAAAAGTTGGTCATACGAAATATCAGGATCTTTTTTCAATCATTTTAGTCTATTTTAGTAAGAGATAACTGTTATTACAGTCAGTGATGCATCTTTGCTACTTTCACTCATAATCAAGCTTGTTCTGCTTATTTGAATTCCTGCCAGTGAATCCTTTCTGCATAGAAAATTAATTTCTCTGTAAATCTGAGGATATGTAATTGTCAGATATACAGAAGCATCTCAATAAATCAGAATATCATCAGAAAGTTACTTTAGTTCAGCAATAAATTTAAAATGAAACTCGTAATTTACATGTATTGATTATAAACGGTATTTATGTTGTTATTTTAGTTACTCCAGAGGACAAGATTCACTTTTAATCCAGAAACGTGTTCCAACTGAACAGGACCTTTATGTCAGTTCTGGTCTGGGCTCCTGCACGAACGCCTGCATCAACGCGGCGCCGTGTGGAGGAGACCAGCCTGAGGTTCTGCTGAGGTTCTGGAAGCCCAGGTTGCTCTGATAGCAGAACTTCAGGTCATCTGCTTTGTTGGTTCTGGTGTCTCTCGTCTTGCTCTGTGGATTCTCAGTGGGGTTCTGATCAGGCCTGTTTGCAGATGTTACCACAGTGATTCAAGCAGGTACTGGTACCACTGACAGAGCGGGTCGGTACCAAGTCCTGCTGGAACATGAAACCAGCATCTCCATAAAGTCATGTGAAGAGCTCTGAAATGTCCTGCTAGTCGGCTGCGTTGACTGTGGACTCCAGAAGACCCAGTGGACCAGAACCAGCAGCTGACATGACGACCCAGATCATCTCTGGACCTCCAGCTTCATGGGTTCTGGTCCTCTCCACTCTTCCTCCAGACTCTGGGACCTGGATCTCCAGATGAAACTTTCATCTGGAAAGAGGACATTGGACCTCTGAGCAACAGTCCGGTTCTGGTTCTCCTCAGGCCGGGTGAGACAGTTCTAATGATCTCTCTTTTTATGCAGGAATAATAATTTTAGATTTTATTCCATATTTAACAAGGAGTCGCTGACAAGAAGCTAAAATGATCCCAGAACAGTTTGGATCGGGGATGGTTCTGGCCCAGCCTGGAAGGAACCGATCCTTGGAGCGGCGCGCCAGCATCTCTCTGGGATTTTTCTCATCTTAAGTTGTTTTACTTGTGAAATGATCAAAAGTGCTTCTGTCCGTCTTTGTCATCGTTTCCTCTGATCTTGTCCAGAATTTCATTTTCAGCGTCAGTCTGAGGAAAGCACACATGAGCAGACCCGGGTCTGGGGCTACGGCACCATCTGATACCGAGTCCATCATGGTGGCACGGAGGGTCCGAATGAACTCAGCTCTTCGCTCTGATAACGGCGGTTTGGGGGGAAAGTTGAAGGACAGATTTTTATTTTTTCCTTTCCGGATGGTCAGGGATGGTTTCGTCCACGCATGGCTGCCCTGGGACAGCTCAGTGATTGGCATGGAGGCTGGGCGCCGCCTCTGCTGACAGATTATTCATATCACCTAGTTAGGTTTCATAAAGCAATTACATGTTTTCACACTCCGCCAGCTTCAGGAATGGCAGGCTATAGAAACACACACTGCAGAGTGTGAAGGCTGGAAAGGCCTGTCAATACGAAAGGCTGAAGTTTCCCCAACTTCAGCACAGGAAGGAAAAACTGAGCTTTTCCTTTTATTCCGAAAAACTAAAGCTATTTATATAAAATGTTTGACATCTATCATCTCTAGTTCTACAGCTACAACAAAGAATGAGCTGAAACTGTGATCAATAAGCTCATATACCCACACAGGAAAGTTGAAACTTCCAGGGTAAATCCCAGTTGAGGCAAAGCTCACCAGTCCAGCTTGCAGGTCTTTTGGACTGGATCAGAACCAGTCTCCTGTGATGCCTAATGACAGGAAACGTGGTGGGAACTGATGGGAGAACCTTCGTTCACCTGTTAAGCCCTCATGAGGGCCGGTTCCGAGAGGCGCTGCTGGATCACATGAGAAAAGTCGGGTTTAGCAGGTCATGTTAGTTAGTCAAGTTTATTAGTATAGAAAATTTCAGCAGCAAGGCATTTCAAAGTGCGTTACATCATCAAAATCATGACAAAAGTATAAAAATCATCGAGCAAATATGCATCAACAATCTTGATCAATGTTCTACTTACTACTGATCAAAGGCAGCTCTAACCAGGTGGGTTTTCAGCCTTGATTGAAAGGAACTCAGTGTTTCAGCTGTTTTGCAGTTTTCTGGGAGTTTGTTCCAGATTTGAGGAGCATAGAAGCTGAAAGCTGCTTCTCCATGTTTGGTTCTGGTTCTGGGGATGCAGAGCAGACCAGAACCAGAAGACCTGAGTGGTCTGGAAGGTTGATACGACGACAACAGGTCTTTAATGTATTTTGGTGCTAAGCTGTTCAGTGATTTATAAACTAGCAGAAGCATTTTAAAGTCTATTCTCTGAGCTACAGGGAGCCAGTGGAAGGACTTTAGAACTGGGGTGATGTGTTCTATCTTCCTGGTCTTAGTGAGAACGCCAGCAGCAGCGTTCTGGACCAGCTGCAGCTGTCTGGTTGACTCTTTAGGCAGACCTGTGAAGACACTGTTGCAGTAATCAATGCGACTAAAGATAAATGCATGGATGAGTTTCTCTAGATCTTGTTGGGACATTAGTCCTTTGATCCTGGAAATGTTGTTCAGGTGATAGAAGGCCGACTTTGTAACTGTCTTTATGTGTCTCTGAAGGTTCAGGTCTGAATCCATCACTGCACCCAGGTTTCAGGTGTGAGCACTAGTTTCTAGCTGTAATAACTGAAGCTGCGCGCTGACTGTAGAGCGTTCCTCTTTAGGTCCAAAGACAATAACTTCAGTTTTGTTTCTGTTCAGCTGGAGTAAGTTTTGGAACTTCCACGCACTGAGTTGTTCTAAGAATCTGTTCAGTGATTGGATAGGTTGAGTCACCAGGTGACATCGTAATATAGAGCTGTGTATCATCTGCATCGTCATGGTAACTAATCTGATTGCTTGTTATAATCTGAGCTAGTGGGGGCATGTAGATATTAAATAGGAGGGGTCCCAGGACTGAACCTTGGGGTACCCAACATGTGACTTTTGCCTGCTCCAATGAGAAGTTACCAATTGACACAAAGAAATCCTTACTCCGACTTTCATGTTCCCAGTTAGTCCTGTGAGGTTCTAGGGACGCTGGATGGTCCCAGCAGGTGGGGACACTTTAGACGCATGTCCCTATGCTGTCTCATTTATTTAGCTTCTGTTTTGTCTTTTTAACATCAAAAATATTCACATTTTCTACGTTTTATTCCCTGTTCCACTGTTTGTCCATCCGTCCGTGGATCGATTCTGACACAGAATGACTTGGCAGGTTTACGGCACTGTACCTGTACCTACACCCGAACAGGTTAGGCGTTGGCACCAACCACCCTGAGCAGGTGTCTAAACCTTTAGAGAGGATTTTAATATTTTCTGTAACCTGACATCTAAACTACTGTCCAGTATTTGGTGTCCGATCCAGAGAGATCTGCCCTGAAATATGTGACGGTTTATTACACAGAAACATCAGGAACCAGACAGCTGGTCACTCACAGCAGAGTTTAAACCAATGACAGGGAACTTTCAGTGGAGAAGATGCAGTTTGCTCAAATTAAACGATCTTCTTTACCAGAACCTCCAGGCCAATTATTGAAAAACAGGCAAAACCAACCCAGATCTGAAGGAACCCAGTTCTGTAAGCAACCAAGCAAACCTCTTTAGAACAACTGTGGCTGGTTTCTCAAGAGCTCAAAGCCTGACAAGATGGATTCTCCTCTGATTATGATCTGGTAAATCTCGTAGAATCCGTCTGTCTCACAACAGAAGATAAGAATGTGGTTTGATGTTTAAATACAGCTTTCCGCCATGTTCATTACAAAGCAGCAGTATGTGACAGCAGTCAACTGTCTCTGTTTCAGGCAAAATGCGACCAGTTATTACACATAATGGTGATTATTAGTCACCTCTTATAGTCAAGATATTTATGTAAGAAAGTAATATAAACACAAAATGAAAAAATATAAAACAAGAAATATTTATATAAACAGTATCAAAAGTATCAAAATATTTGAGTAAAAATTTTGAAAAGCTCAATATATTTAAAGTAATATTGAAGTACTCGTGGTTCCAGCAGAAGCTATGAATTTCCCTCATAAAAACTGTATATGGATTTGTCTAAATAAGGAGCTGATAACTTAAGATAAAAATGAAAGTGACTCCAGCAAACCAATGAAATAAGGATTTTCCACAGATTTTCACATGAATACATAACCCTCAGTGGACTGTGAATGCCCCATTAAAACTGTCATGTTGTTGCAGGTTATTGTGTCAGACTGGAAGCAGGTTTTGATTACTCAACAAGTACTGCAGAAAAATCACTGGACCTTGACTGCATGGGAGAACATAAACACAGAGAGGGCTGCTGAAAGATGATGGAACTGTGTCGACAGAGTGGGCGGGGGGGGGGGCACGTACGCATGCTGTAATAATAATAAGCAGAAATAAAGTAAACATACACATGAACCTGTTGAGCAAATTTAACAGAATGAGTGACGTCATGAGAGCACCTGTCTGCATGGAGGAGCTGGTTCTGGGAGGACATCTGTGCAGGGGGGGGTGGAAATGTTTTTATATGATACATTATTATAAAGTATTTATTATAGAAGTATGTATATTGTATTTTTTTTTTATTTATTTAATTTCCATTTGTATACAATAAATATAATAATATTTATATTAATATCCTTCCCTTGCTGCACAGTGCAGCAGTTGGTGGCACTGCTGCCTTGCAGCAAGAAAGTCACGGGTTTGAATCCCAGCAATCCCAGGGGTGTCTCCTCATGGAGTTTGCACGCTCTACCTGTGCATACATGGGTACTCTCTGGGTACTCCAGCTTCCCACACAGTCCAAAAACATCGAAGCAAAAAGGCGTCACCCCTTAGGGACAGATGGACGGATGGATGGACGCTTCCCTTTATTGTTCTCTTTCCTGGCCACGCCCTCTAAATGACACCAGATTCACATATTTAAGTCAAACTTCAGGTGATTTGTGGGATTTTAAGACCATCAATTCTGAAAAATGCCTGAACAATGTTCCATCACATCAAACCAGATTTCAGGATTTATGTAACTTCTTGAAAATCTGAAATTCCAGACCGTTGAGGAGGTCCATGATCCTTTAAAATCAGACTCCTCCAGCTCTGGTGTCCCTCCTCAGCATTATGAGAGGCCCCATCCAGCCGCCATCTTCTAAACTTTGGAGAGCCGCCTCCGTTTAGAAAAGCTGGACTCAGTCTTTAAACTGCCCGCAGTCCCAGGTTCTCACAGCACCGGCTGTGACCCGGTTAGCTCTAAGCCGCTGTTTGAGTCGGGCCCTTAGTTGAGCTTGGCTGCTCAGACAGGGCAACAGTTCGCACACTCTCTCACACACCGACACACACACAGTGGCCGTCGTGGCTAATTGAATGGCCAGGGCAGAAGGTCCAGGTCTTTATGTTCATGGAGAGGAGCCATGAATATCTGTGTTTCATTTGGACGCTGCTTTGGGAAAACGGTGGATGAGTGTGGGAAATGACTCGGAAAGCGTCTGAATATTCACCTTTCCGTGAGCTTCAGAGGGGCTTGGGCCAATGTTTATGTTCTGAGAAAGAAAAGAAGCAGAATTTGAGATTTCGAGCGTTAACACGGATAATTAACACACTTTAAACCTGCCAGAAAGAAATGTCTCCTCGGAAATCCAGTTTGCTTGTCTGAGGCTCATAGAAGTCTGTTCAGCAGCTCGTAGGAGGCTAGATTTTTGGACATGATGGACGGATGGAGAACAGAACCACGTCTGGACAAAAGAGCACTAAAAAGGCTAAAAATAACGAAACAACAACGCACAAGTAACAGCTAATTTTCCATCAGCTCTTATTAGCTGACAGCTCAGCTTCAAAATAAAAGCTTAGATTGTTCTGGGTTTCTGTAAAAGTGAAACTTATTCAAAGCCAAAAGAAAAAAAATCCTCTTGACATGACTTGGATTAATAATCTCTGCATCAACCAGGCCACGAAATTTGAATGTGTTTCACTGGTTAGAAAGTTCTAGTGAAATGTGAATAATTCACTCAAAGCTAACAGTAAAGTGTAAACTTGAATGTTTAATAGTTTGTGAAGCTATCACACAACATGCTCTCTAAAATAACTCTATACAGAATAATTCAAACATTGCTAGATCTCTGGGTGTGATAAAATGGCAGAATTAGACAAAAAAGATGTTTTGTTCATGTTTATAATGTGAAAAACCTCTGCATGGAATGAGGAGGAAGTATCTGATTTATGGGGGTTTGATCTGCAGCTCAAGCTCAACAAGCTCACAGTTTAGATCGTGGCTTTTATTCCTTTTCATGCATCTCTATGTTGTATTTTAATGTTAATGCATGAAGGGAAGTGGGGGAAAAAGGGTAACAGGTGGAAGGTGTTAGACGGAGGACAGAGAACCTGGAGTCTGGGAGAAGGAAAATGAGGAGGAGATGAGAAACAGCAGCTGATACATGGAGTTTGGGATGAGCAGGAAGGGAGATGGGAAAGTGAATCGCTGTGATGGGATTATTTGATGTTCCGTATGCTCGCGTAAGACCGCAGCTTTAGAAATGGGGGATTTCTACTGCTGTTTCAGGAGCATCTACGTTCATTTACCATATTTCATACACAAAGCCTTCATATCAAGTTCAGTACCTCTTAACCCTGGAAAAGTACACTCACCTCTGTCTCTCACTTTAGGGGCAAAGTCACAGAAACTTCTTCTGAAATGATACAACATGTCTCATTTCTGAAACCAACAAAACCACAAGTTGCCAGCACTGACTAACACATGCCTTTCACCGGTAAATGTTCAATGTCTGGCTCTGCACATGCAGGCTTGCATCCACTATGCAGCAAGATTTCAAACAAACGACGTGCAGGAGTGGGGTCAGATTGCAGCACAGAGGGCAGGAATACGGGAGGAAGCGTGGATCATTAGGACGGGAGTTCACTGGAACCCAATGTTTGGACTCAACATGTTTCCACTGTCTGCAGAGATATTCCCAGCATTACTCAGACTCGCGTTTTGATGCAGATGTGCTTTTCTCAGCACAGTAAAAACCTCACATTTATGCATTTAATGTCTCAGAACTGAGGTTTGTTGAACATAAAACGGAACATCGTTACACCCCAAATGAGAAGCCTACATGGTTCTGTTCGCGTTGCCTACTGGAGTATTTAGATTTTTATTGTGCAAAGATTAGGAAAAGTGCATTTTGTGGAGCATTAATGTCTGTTATGTAAATGAAACGTAGAATTTGGCCCATGTGTGCTGCGTGTATATTGGGACACAAGGTGTTGGACTTACAGCAGGATGCTGCGCTCAAACAGACGGAGTCACATCTGCTGTGACATCTTAGGCTCAAAATTCAGAGCTCTGTGCACAGGTTATGACTGCCCCCAAGTGGTCAGAAAAATATTACCTGATTTAAACTGAACAACAACTCCACTGTCTGAGTGAATCTTCATCAGTGCAGATGGAGGTTCTGCATAACATATGAGATTATCAGCTAATTTGAGAGCCACTTGAATAAATTCTGCAGCGAAACCACCGCCTGTTTGTGGGAAAAACTTCCTTTCTCAGCAACAACTCTCATTCTGAAGACATTTTTAATTAGCCCAGAGAATCTGCAGCAGCCAGGAGACCAAATGATGCTACAGTATCAGATGCAGAAAAAAGGCATTGATGAAGTATTATGTACTTCAAGCAGCATATCCTTACTTACAGCACACAAAAAACTTATGCTTTAAGTAAGAAAGTAATATGATTAAAAATAATTTTAAAATAAAAAATGCAAAAAAACAAATGAATATTTATGATATTAAAATATTTGAGTATAAAAAGCTATAATATATTTGAAGTAATATGAAGTAAAAATGAAAAGCCTCATAACAAAAATATTTCTAGTAAAAACAGTAAACCAAAAGGACAATTGTTAAAAGAAATTTCAGCAAAAAGAAATTAGAAATATTACTAAAACAAATAAAAAATAAAACATAATAGCTCTTAATGGAACGATTTCACACAAGAAAGTAAAAATGAATCTCAAAACTTTTCTAAATAGAAAGCGTTTCAAATACAGACTCATAATGAGAAGACTTACAAAAAAAAATAGAATAAAAAGCAAAATCTTAAAACAAATATTTTAAGTCAAAGACCTTGTTTTAAAAAAAAAACAAAAAAGGATATCTTGACTGAAAGATCATTATAACACTTGGTTTAAAAAAACAAAAATAACACATTTTTGGAGAAAATAAAAATATTATTTTAAAGATGTAAAAACAAATGTAAGTAAATGAATAAAAGCTTATAGTATAAAATATTTTGAATAAAAAAATTCACTTGAAAGTATCAATGTTTGTATGAAATGAGCTCAATCAGATATAATTCAACAACAGTTTAACGATTATTTTATTTTGGATCAATCTCATAATTCTCTGTACGCCTCAAAATCTGAAAAAGGACCCAAAGATGACGGCGTACAACAGTTTGAACGGAGAAAGTGCAAAGGTCAGAGGTTAAGAAAGAGACTTGGCCGGGTTGAAATGGTTGGTTTGGATTTACTGCTTCCTGCCCTCCCTCGGGTCCATTTAACATCATTTTCACTCACATCCCATAAAGAAAACAAGGACCGCTGAGTGAAAATACACAACAATTATTTTCTGGTGAGCCTCCACGGTCGCGTCAGTCCACACACACACTCTGCCTTCTCCTTCCACTCTAATATGGTTCATTTTCAGCTATCAAAACACATGAAAAGAGTGTTAACGCTGTCAACAAGCGAGCGAGGGATGTGGAACCGGCGGTTTTCATTCTCAATGTGTCAAGGTTGGGGTGTATTCCAGCAGAGGGTGAGGCAGAGTGGGGAGAGGGGGGAGAGCGGTGAGGGAGAGTGTCGTTCTCCATCCTCTGCTCTCCAGAGAATCCCATCATGAAAGCAGCACAAAGAGCTCAGAGCCTCGAGCCCAGGGACCTTTTTCATCCCAGAAAGTGTGAGCTACGCTGGGGCAACAGCGCCACCCAGCACGCCACAGCAGGTACTGCAGCTCCTCTTCCTCCCATGCTGACCTCTCCTGGTTCCATGTTTTTAAAAAAAGGCAAAACAAAGACCTCAGTTGTAATATCCCACTTTAATTCAGAGATCAGACAGACTGATGGTCAAGTTAATTCAACCCAGCTCCTTAGAGCAAATCAGAAAACACACAGGAGAGCTAATGGAAGTCCCAATCACCTTTGTGTGTGGGAATCCAGCCCTTAATGGGCTGCACCAACCTCCCAGCCCAGCTCAAACACACACAAATCAAAGCAATTACAATTTGTCCTTTCTCTTTTGTCCTTTTCACTGCGCTCCCTTTTAATTCCCCTCATAATAAAAGGCACGGCGGTGGGTGTATGTGAGGAATCTGACACACGGGGATTTTCCAAACAACACACTGGAGTGTCTATCGGCTTCCACTTTCCCTCATTTAAATAAGCGCCAACACTGATTTTCTAACAAAATATGCTACTAGTGTAATAACAATGAAATAAGAGCCTGTGAAAACTCGCAGCCTGCAGCAAGTATTTAAAGTATCATTTAAAAAGGGCTGATCTGTAATTCAGAGCGGATATGGTATCAGACGGCGTGCTTGTCATTCCCAAACCATAATCTCCACTACACTGAGAAACACAGTGTCTGCTGGCAGCGCTGCAGAGAGGGGGGAGGAAGGGGGGAGGCAGGATTTCTCCTTCTCCAAGAGGTGCTGCTTGTTTGGCTGCTATCTGCACAGAAATCAGCGAATATGCATTAAAACGTGAAATAAAATCCCAGAGATTGAAGGGGAGACACGTCCAGGAAGAAAAGACGCAGGAAGTGCAGGAAGTTTTTAAATATGAAAAGAATGCTGATTAAAAAAAAGGAAAATGTAAATATTTCACTGATGCTTTTCTCTACTGTTTTCAGATAATATACAATAAATTGAACTCTTGTGGTCGTGAAAGCATGAGCAACGTATTTACTCCAGACAGCAGCTGCTTCGTTAACGAGGTCTCTGAAATAGTGAATAAAAATGATACATCTGTTATCACTGGAGTAAAATTAACCAGCAATTATTCAAATCTTAAACTCAATAACTCTTCGGTTGCAGCTGAATAATCTCACACTGAAATGTTTAAAAAGCAGATTTGAAGTTAGGACCAGTGAAGAGAAATAGAAATTTTATTTGCCATACTTGTCATTTGTGTCATCACGAGGTCACCTTTCATTTTATTTGCTGCTGCTCGTTTATGATTTATTCATATTTATAGATTGAACTTGCATGTTTTCATCCTTTATGTACTTTTGTTAGATTCTATTTTTTAGAATATTCAGACCATTTTAGTACTTCTTCAAGGTCCTTCTAGTACATCGGTATGCACAGTCCAAGCAGTGATTCAGCGAATATTTCACCGTATCTTATACATGTTTAACAGATCGTGAGGCAAACAAACTCCTGAAACTGTGTGAAGGCAACTTCTTCTGGCTGAAGCAGGTCAGAGAGGAACATCTGGCTGAAGCAGGTCAGAGAGGAACAGACCCCCTGATGGGGGTCCAAGTATCGAACCCTGAGGAACGTGGGGGTGTTGTTGACTGAAAACTGACCACGCCGACAGGAGCGAAGCCAGTCCAGTGTTGAACCTTTCGCCCAACCCAAGGTGGTACGCAGAGGTCCATAAAAGCCTTTTCATTTGATCAAAACTATTTCCTCCAACATTTCTGAAGAATCAGATCTCTTGCGTGTCGTCAAGGCCGAAGCCAAGCAGATAAAACGTTCATCGTCCTTCCAAAGGAGCCGACAGGATCTTCCCATCATGAACCGACTCACACTCAGTCAAATGTTTCTCCTGACTGTCCTCTAGGTGGCAGCGAAGGGCTGGTTTGGAAACTTCCTAACAGAAGAAGAAGTTTCAGCGATTCCACATCTGACGTTCCCAGATGATCCGTGTTGGGTGTTTTTGCTCAGTGACCAGATGAACTATCAGCAGCAAACAGGCTGATGATTTGTCAGCATGTAAACACTGGAGCATGTTTAGAGCAAAGCTGGGTCAGGAGGAGACATCTTTAAGTTCAAGGCAGCCATATTAGATCATTAGGTCAGGCCTGCTGAGGAACTGCAGCTCAAAATCCAACTTTTGGATCCTTATTTTGAAGTTTTACTAAAACTAGAACTTGCTAACTGAGGTTCTGTGGTTCTTTTCAGAGGCTCAGAACGCAAACACACACACATGCAGAAACTCGTAAGGACACATTGGGTTTTGGTTAGACGTGTGGTCTGGACAGGAAGGGGCTGGGGCCACCAGGCTCAGCAGGACACGGACCTCAGCAGTTCAGTCTGCACACACACCACCGGGGCATCTTAACCCACCTATCCTGTTGCAGTGGGGGGTCGGAACCGGTCAGAACCACAGGCATCATCGCAGTCAGACACACACAGCTGGCGGAAACTGGCCGTGACACGCTGTCCGGCGGCTCAGGCTGGGGGCTGGAGGCCTGGCTCAGCCATCTATCATACAGCCAGAAACAGTGTAACCCAAGACATGAGTGGCAGAACACACACACACACACACACACACACACACACCCTTAAAATGAAGACGTATACAAGGATTCTGCTGTGATCAGAGGAGACCAGAACTAAACTTCGACGTGCAAAACACCATCTGTGGAGGAATAGTAACCCTGAGCACGTCATCACAATGCTGGAATGTGGTGGTGGCAGCATCATGCTGCGGGACGGAATGGGTAGATGGATGGAGCTGAATCGGGACAATCCTAAAAGCAAACCTGCAAGAGACTTGAGACCGGAGTGGAGGTTCACCTTCCAGCAGGACCACCAGCCTGAACATGCAGCCAGAGATCAGATCAGAGCAGATTTATGAGTTACAATGGCCTAGTCAAAGTCGAGACCTGGATCCATCTAAGAAGATGGGAGGCAAGACTTGAAACCTGATGTTCTCAGATGTTCTCCATCCAGTCGGACTGAGAAGGAGAAGTTTCAGTCTGGAAACATTCAAAGCTGGAGGAGATTAGACGTCAGAACCTGACGATGAATCAGATGAAAAAGTCTGCAGATTTTCAATTAACCACTTTAGCCTTTTTATAAAATATTAGAAATACATTAAAAGATGCAAAAATAAATTCCTTTTTTAAATAAAAAAAATAAAGATTTTATTGCCTAAAATGCAATAACAGCATTTCTGTCGTGACGCTCGATCATCTGCAGCTAAAAACTCCTTCTAACTTCAACATGTGCAAAGCTCAGGCTTCCTGCTGGACTGAACTTCTGCGCAGCGTCGGGCTGATCTGGTAACTATTTTCTGGATTAACAGATTAATAACTGGATAACAAAAGCTGCTCAATTGATTTTTTTTTTCCAGAATGTGAACCAGGTGAAGCTAAAACTGCTCCTTGAGGAGTTTTGGGCAGAACGTATTTACAGACAAAGGTTTTTTTTTTTATTATTTTAAATGTAGAATGTATATATCTGTTGTACAGCTTTGGCCTAATTACGGCTCTGAATATGTTGTTCCTTCAGCAAGTGGCCTTTTTTTGAGTCTGCATTCTCCAGTTAACGATTAATCGAGTACTAAGTGAGTTGACAATTATTTCAATAATCGATTCATGCCGATTGAAACATTGCAGCCAGAGGAGGTTCTACAAAGTTCTGCCTCATGGTGCTGAGTGTAAATGCATGCCACACTTTTCAGATTATAATCTGTAAGATACAAAATGAAGACCAAGAATCTATGCAGTTATGCACCAATTTATGATCGAACAAAAACTGCATTCAAGGAAAGGTTCCCTGGTTCTCTGGAAAACGAGTGTTTGCTCAGAGCTCTAAAACCAGCCCCCACCCCCTGCCCTAGCCCCCCAGGAGTGATGAGAGGACAGCTCTCATTTGGAGCAGGAGAAAAGTGGCCAGTTTAAGGCCCGCTACTGTATTTTTACGCAGCTGATGTTAAGGAGACGAATGAGTCTGGTCCTCATGTGCGAGGCAGTGCAGACCCTCCTTCTGGCTTGATGGGGGGGGGATGAGAGGGAAGCGAGGGGGGGAGGAATAAATCTGCGTGGCGACGGGAATCGATCGTTTCTCCCTCCTTCTGTCCGTGCTATCTCATCTGCTGGGGCTGAGAGAAGCTGAGCGGTTTAAACGATCCTGACCTTGTCCGACATAAATAGTCAGAAAAGTCCTGAGAGCAGATAGCTTTGTGTAAGGCTGAGGAGGAGCGGGAGGAAGAGGAAGGAGGGGAACGCGCCGAGATAAGGAGGGAAGGGAGGAGGAAAGGAATGAGATAATGCCCCAGCGTTACTACATCAGAGGCCGTGTCGTTGTGGGAAACAAGCTCAACCTCACTTCCTGTCGTCATCACGTCTCTTCCTCCTCCAGGAACAGACGGAGGGAACTGGTGGTGCTCCAGAATATTCCCAATCAGATCTACTCAAACCATTCCACAGCAAAGCACCGAATGGTCCCTTCTGAAAGATCACGAGAAGCTCCCGCGTTTTTCATCACGTCTGCTGTTGGGCATCGTGGGACCTCAGAAGAGTCATTTCAGCTCGAGGACGGTTTTACTGAAATCTCTGGCTGCACTGAGGAAGAGTCAAAGCCAGGGGTTCAGAACACAACGCTTTGAAACTATCATTTAAACAGAACCTGTCTGACAACATGAAGTAGGCTAAAAGATCTCAAACAGCAACACATCAAGCTTCGATCTAAAGAACTTCAAAAACAGACGAAAACAAAGTCTCTGACGTCTGTCAGTCTGGGAAGGGTCCCAGAACCATCTCCAAGGTTCTGGACTCCAGAAAACCTCAGCAGAACCAGGATCCACACCTGGACCAGTGGAGAACCTTCTCAGGAGAAACCAACCCACCAGAATCACTCCAGGACCTCATCAACAACTCACCAGGAGGTCCAGAAGAACCAGAACGACATCTGGAGCTCTGCAGGCCGCGCTGCCTCACCTAAGGTCAGGGGTCAC
Source organism: Anableps anableps (assembly GCA_014839685.1). Classification (NCBI taxonomy): domain Eukaryota; kingdom Metazoa; phylum Chordata; class Actinopteri; order Cyprinodontiformes; family Anablepidae; genus Anableps; species Anableps anableps. The sequence continues at coordinate 972,514 of CM026087.1, read as the reverse complement.
GATCCAAAGGAACAGAAAGAACCAGAAAACATCCTGATGATCTCCCGGGACAGTGTTCTGAGATGGAAGGTGTTGCCCCGTTACATCTGGTCGGGAGCTAACACAGCATTTCAGAACCAGAACATCACACCTACAGTCAAACATGGTGGTGGTGGTGTGATGCTCTGGGCTGCTTTGCTGCTTCAGAACCTGGAGAACTTGCTGGAGTTGATGGAACCATGAGTTCTGCTCTCTACCAGAACATCCAGGGGGAGAAGGTCCGATCTGCAGTTTGTGACCTTCAGGTCAAGCTCAGAAGACTACCACAGTCCAAATGAAGGCTTTAGACTGGCCTAGTTAAAGTCCACACAGTGATCACAAATTATTACAAACACCTGATGGAAGCTGGAACAACCAGTTATTCGACCTGGGTGGGGGTTCAGCAGACCCCCGGTATTCCTGGGGAGGGTTAGGGTCCTGAATACTTGAGACCTCCTCTAAAAACAATCATAACTGCCAGTTTTAAGAGTTCAAACACCAAACATATCTTAATATCCATTATGGAAACCGTCTTAGACAGAAGCTAAGGTCTGTCTGAGTTCCTCTCTTGGGGGTTCAGCCAATCAGAGCCGAGGGAAATGAATGGAGCTCCTGGATTGGCTGCTTTACAAACACCAGCCAATAGCGTGTCTGGCAGCTTTGCTCCATTTCCGCTTCTTGCTGGATGAAAAATCTGCAAATAGGCAGAGTTATGGAGTTATGTCCACAGATAAATCTGTGAATACTGAAGGTTTGTACAGATTATACCTTAATAATTAAAATCATAATCTTAGAAATGATTTTTTTTTTTTTTTTAATTTACTCGTTTTCTTTTATTAACATTTGCTTGATGATCTGAAACATTTAAATCCAGTGAAAAAAGCAACAGCAGCAGAAATCTGGAGGGGTGCAAATACTTTTTCAGGGTTCTGGGTGTAAAAACGAGACATTTCTGTCTGGACTTTGTCCGTATGTTGATTGTGAACCAGTGTGGCGTCACGTCCAGCAACATCCCAGAATCTGAGAAGAGACGAGACGAGGAGGACGTCTTTCCAGTCTGAGTCCTCAGAGACGGATGATGAGAAGGAGTCCGTCCCCTGGAGGAGGCAGGAAAGGAGCTCCTTTGTGGTCTTTTCTCTCTGAGGGGACCGCTGCTGTTCCTGACAGCGGGGTAAAGGCGGGAAGCCCTGCCTCCATTGTCACCTGCTCCTCTAATCATTTTCCGCCCGATGCTCCACAATGAAGGCGGGCGATAACGATAACGAGGTGAAGCTAATACAGAGGCACTCCTGAACACCACCTTCACACATCTTCTTCCTGCCGACACGGAGCGGACCAGTTCCGTCTTGACTCTGACAGGAGAGCCAGCCTTTCATCCAGTCACCAGCTCCTTCATAAAACAGGAGATGAGAGGGTGAGACGGCGCTGCTGTGCTTTATTCAAAACAGGCCTTCAGCTAAGAGAGGAAGCTCCAGCTGCAGCTGCAGGTCCAGATGATGAAGCTTCCATCATCCCATCTGGACCTTCAGTGGTTTGGTTGAGATCACGGGACTGAGCAGTGCTCAAAGTCCAAGGCAGTCAGTGAAGGTGTGTGGAGGATGGGAAGTCCTTTCCGAGCTCCAGCCTCTTCACCCGTACCTCCCCCCAACAGGCAGCGCGTTGCCACAGCCCAAAGAAACATCTGGGAAGAAACTGGTTTCCTCTAACTGAGGCTAATCGGTCCAACGTTTTAAAGAGGACCAGGTTTTCTGAACACTTCTCTTCTGGTTTGTGGGACCTTTTCCACTTCCTTTCTCTTTGCTAAGCCTCTCAACTTTGACCTTTGAACTATTCAGGCATACACTGCAAAAACACAACATTTTACGAAGTATTTCTGGTCTAGTTTCAAGCGCAGATATCTGGAATAAACTTGAAACAAGACAAAACTAACTTCCAAGTAACTTTTCCTCAGATGTAGAAGCTTGTTTTAAGTCAATAATTCCTTAACATTGATGGAAAAGCTCGTTGGCTGATGGAGGTTCTCACTTTCCAAGGAAGTTGCAGGAAAGAACACCATGACTTGAAATGATCCAAATATTCTCTCTACTGCTGCAATAATTTAGACAAACACTGTGGAAAATACTGGACCTGTCAAAGTTTTAGGCTTATTGATGAGAAGGTCAAGAAAGAAAGCCAAGAAAGCAGCAGAAATCCTTCAGTATTTAGAAAGCAACCCCTCTCCACCCCCACCCTGGGACAAAAGAGCCTGGGGATGAACTGAGGATAGATTTATCAGCCCATCCCGAACATACAGCCCACGTTCCTCTCAGCTGGTTTCAGAGGAGGAAACAAGGCTGCTCGATTGGACCTGAAGATCTGGGTGCTCAGAGGAGGTCCCAAAGCTTCTCCACAAGGAACTGAAGAAATGGGAGTAAATTACGTTTTTTCCCATAACTCCACTTTAGTGGTTTCTCATAATTTCTTAATCATTTTGTGTGTTTTTCCTGTCGAGGACTTGGTTTGGTACCAACATCTGGTGTGAATTTTACATCAGGAGAACATTTGAAACATATTTACTGGCATCAGCGTCGACAAGTTCAGAACTTCTTCTCCGTGCTGTGAAGAACAACCTGATGCTCTCTAGAAACCGTCTGCTTGATGCAGCGGGAAACTTTCTGGTTTCATTTTCTGAATCCAAGAAAATTCCCAGATCTCCAAACGCTGACATTCCTCACCCCCTCCCCCTGCAGGACTGCTGGGCCTCACCAGGGACGGCGGTGCTGCTGCTGGTGGAGGAGGTGGAGGTGGGGAGGCTGCTGCTCTCTGACTGCATTTATCACCGTCTGGCATCGCTGTAATTTCAGTGTTCAGATGCAATCGCTCCCGACTCCCCTCAGGAGTAAACAATAACAAGCTCAAACACAAAAGACAAACAAGGTCTGCAGGACACGTACACACACACACACACACACACACAGAGCCACAATAATAAACACCAACTGTCTCCTGGTGTCTGTGCACAGAAACATTTCATTTCAGCCTGCATCAACATGGGGAGCCAGATGATCGGCGCTAAATGGGCTCAGAGCAGCAGAACCTGATCAGAGATCAGTGTTTGTCATTATAACTCCATTTTAAGCTTTATTTCCTGACTTCTATAAACAGTTCTTGACGTTTCTTGACATCAGAGTCCTCAGATTTCTTGTCAGACACTGCCACCTGGTGGACTTTTTAAAAACAGCAACACACCCACTTTCAACTGAGACCCCACCCGTCCGTGAATGACAGCTGTTACTGTGCAAAAAGTATTCACTCCCTCACAGATCCGTTGTTAAATACTTCATAAAACCTGAGTAAAATCAGAAAGCAGCTTTAAATGACTTCATTTAACAATCTGTTGGATTTTAACCAAATTCACCTAAAAAAAAAAAAAAAAAAAAAAAAATGGAAACATCTGTTTAGGAGCACATTTTTAAGACTTTTACACATTTTCCATTTCTGTTGAACCAAAATATTTCTATGAATCCTTCATTTTAAAAAAAGGTTTAAAGGTGATGAAACATTAATTATGTTTGCGTTTTGATGACAGACGCAACATTCTGGAACTGAAAAGGTCGAAATCAAAAGATTTCAAGTATATCAAGCATTGAAAGACTTGATGATTTCTATAGATCAGTTAAATATTCACCCTGCTTTCAGTTCTTCAGCACTGAGTCTGAAAAACTGAGTTTAGTTGAGTAAAACGAGGCTTGCCCAGTCTGGTCCAGCTGAGGATCGTCTCTGATCGATTCCAAGCAGAGCTGAAGCACAGCAGAGAGGGACGAACCCAAAGGTCCAGTTTATACGTATATAAAACTACTAGAACTCATCTGTGGTTCTGGCTGAATTCAGGACAGAAAGACCGACTTGAAATAAAAGTTTATTATTTCAAGAAATGATTTCCATCCCTCCACCATGTCCTGACTGTCAGTGTGAGGGTCTCTCTTTATTTCCCACCCTTCATGGTTCTGATGGACTCTCATTCTGGGCCCATTCTGATACAGAAGCATAAAGATTGTTTGGATTGATGACAGATATTCCCACTGAGGTCAGACTTTCTGCATGAGTCCATAACAGTACAGCATGGCGGACGGATAAACAGACAGACTGCAGGGTCTTCCAGACGGTTCAGGAGAACTTCCACTGTTTCCGTCGCTGCAGAGCTTTCCAGGGTTTCCATGGTGGCAGCGTGTTGGAGCAGCTCTGATGGTTCTTTTCATCTTTTTATTGGGTCAGGCGTCGGATGTTTGGACAATTGTTCCCTCTGGTTCTGGATGCGCTGCAGCTGGAAGGATTTCTGCTCTTACTTTTGGACAGCAGTTATAAAGCGTAACCATGGCAACAAGGTGTTTTTTTTTTTTTCCAACTGGGAGAATCTGATTGGCAGATCCTGCTACTGGAGAGCCTTCCTGCCCACAGCATCACCATCCACGGCTCTTTGAAGATACTTGGATATGAGTTATGACTACATCTCATGTGTCCCTAAGGGATGAATGAAGTGTTTTTGAACTGAATTTGGATGCAACATTTCCAGAGCTGCTGTCCAACCAGGCAGCAAAGGTGAGATAAACGCTGCTCATTTGGTCCAAAAATACACGATAAAGTTAAAACACCGTTGAACCTGAGCCTGCTCAGAGGACAGCCGCTGTCTGGACAACAAGCTGCAACACATGGCCTACCTTCATGTTAGGTTCACCAGAGGTCCAACATCTCCTGCTTATCTGGATAAAGTCTGAAGGTACCAGGTTCAGCAGGGAAAGCCAGGTTTTCTTCTCCACAGCAACGCTCTCCAGCTCCGTCTGAGCGATCCCAGGAGGTTGCCGAGCCAGGAGGGACGAGTGGCTCCTCCAGGAGGACCGAGGTCTCCTTCTAGTCACCTTCCTTCATGGGGAAGGTTCTGATTAGATTCCAGAATCGACTCCTTTCAATAACGATCAGGAAACAGAAAGCTTGCCTTCTCTGGTCCAGGTTCTGATCCATATCCGGTGACCACAGGAATTAATCTGAGCTTTGACCTTTGCTGTAGAGGAACAGAACCAGAGCAGAGTGGACCGACCGCGGACCTGGAAGGAGCAGCCGGTCACGGCCGCAGCCTGAACCGAGACCACCAGGTGCTCCAGGTCGGAGGTCAACCGCTGATCCAACACCGACGTCCTGTTCCTGACGACCGGAAGCAGAACCTCTGGATTTCCTCCATCTACGGTCCCGTCCTGAGCTGATCTCCAGAACCAGAGCATGGCTACGAGCATCTGGAACGAGACGATCAGGATCCACCACAGCCCTCCTCAGCCTCTCCGCTACCTCGGCTCAGCGTTTTGGTTCTGGGATCCGGTTCTACCCAGCTCGGGCTGAGACGATTCATCAGATTTATCGTGTTCAATCGATTGAAATAATCGTCAACTAATTTATTCATCGGTTAATCGTTAACTGGAGTATAGACTCAAAAAAAGAAAAACAAACAAACAAAAATAAACACTCAGCAGTAATGAAGCCAAAACTGTGCAAAATACATCTGCAGGTTCATTTCAGATCAAATAAAAAAACCTTTGTCTGTAAATGTGTTCCACCCAGAATTCCTCAAGTTTTGGCTTCACCTGGTTCACATTCTGGAAACAAAATAAATAAAAACTCCTTTTAAGCACCTTTTTCATCCAGTTCATAATCTGTTAATCCGAAACGATCAACAGATAATCCCTGCACTGTGCTGATGTTGAGTCAGTCAGAAACGGCGTCTCTTTTCTCATGCTGAGGTTCGAAGTCATTTTTAGCTGCAGATGCATCCTTTTCTACTAACGGCCGAGCGTTCACTAAACCAGTGCTGTTGTTGCATTTCAGGCAATAAAATGTTTTCATTTAAAAAAGCGATTATTTATTTGCATCTTTTAATGTATTTCTAATATTGTATAAAATACACAAATGACAAATCCGCAGGATGTGCCATTTTTTATCTGACTAATCATCAGAATAACTGACAGACTAATCGATAACTAAAATAATGGAAACATCAGGGGACACCTCCTGAAATTCCCCTGAGATGCAGCAGAATTCACCTCAGCCAGCATTTACCGAGAGGAAACAGATCCAGGTTCTGGTTAGAGCTTTATTTTCTCCATATATTTTACAAACAGAAGCACAAATCTTCATCAGACCCAAACAGCACGTCTGCAGGACTTTGAAGAGCAACGGGCACAGAAACGATGATCCGCTCCGTTTTATCTGCAGAGAGAAGAGAGGAAGCCGTCAGAACCCGCCTGGAGCTGGGGAGCAACTACACCCTAGAGCTGGAGCTAGCCCCCGATCCTAGCAGCAAACTACGCCAACAGGTTACCTCCTCTGTCAGGATCAGTCCCTGAGTTCAGCGGAGGAGGAGGAGCAGAGAATCAGTCATGAAAGAACGTGACGGTTAAATACGGAGGAAGGGGGTGGGGGGGGACTTACAGGGCAGCAGCTCCAGAGATGATCTCGATGAGCTCCTTGGTGATGACGGCCTGTCTGGTACGGTTGAAGGTCAGGGTCAGCTTGTCGATCATCTCGGCTGAAGGAAACCAGGAGAAGCAGAACCACAGGGTCAGACGGGAGAGCTTCCGACCAGAAAACATCCCGACTCCATCACAGACGTGATGTCATACAACAGATCGTTCCCTTGCAGCCACAGGAATTCACGTTTTTCCACATCATAGATCAGAGAAAAAGAAATCCCAGTTCCTGTTTGGCGCTGATTGCATCACCAGGTGAGAAGAGACCAAATCTCCAGAGTGACCACCCACTGCTTCCACCAAACCTTCACAATAAAAGCCTTCAGAGGTTGTGGACGCGTCGCTCACTGTCAACCAGGACACACGGGAAAGCCTGAACTATGAGGGCAGTGGCGAAGCAGCTCTGACCTCACATCCAGTACATCTGGACACCGGAGCTCAGCTCGCGTTGTCCGTTTCCCACCCAGTGACGCCTCAGTTAGCAAATTATTACATCCTCTGGGTTTCTACCTCCTGCTGGTTGAATACGCCAGAGCACGAAGCCGTTTACTAAATCATCTCTGTTCAATAAGACGGTTCAGGTTTGAGCAAGTTCAGCCCAGACTTCCCGCTTCCTGAATGTGAATCTGTGAAGGAACCCCTCCTGTCCCTCTTCTGGGGGTGCCATGATGCGAATCATTTGAAACTTTCTGAATAGGAACCATGTGAGTAAAAAAGTGGAATCGCCCTTTACTGAATCCGAGTCACATGGCACCTTCATCCGTGAAGACGGTTCTGTGGCGCCTCCGACTCCTCGATATTCATCCTTGTTGTTTCCTTTAATCTGACCCACGAAATAATCTTGGTGTAATCTAACCCACGTTTTTAATTCTGACCTTTATTTTGAAAGGCCAGCACAATCTCCATCCATGGTCGACCCGCTCATCCTCGCAGGTCGCCTGGGTTTTATTTTGAATCATATCTTTAAGCTTTACTTTGAAAGGCCATAATAATCCTCTTATCAGGGGGTTTACTTGCCTTAGTAACTGGGCTTCTACACACATATTTATGCTTTTATTTTGTAGTATCTCTAAACTTTGTGCTCAAAGTCCTACTTAGTAACCCTTGATTGTTGGTTTTCCTTTACAAAGACCCTCTGTGACACGTGACCCAGTCAGAAAGCTCGAACTAGAGTTCTCCGCCAGCCCAACCCAACCCTGTCAAGATGCTCCACGGAGAACCGCTCACATCCACAACTTCACCTCTGTCCTAGTTAAATCCTTTTGACACAATCAGCACATAGGGTGCGTTTTGTACCACTGAGCCGGACTAAGCGGACGCAGGGCTTGTGTGATCCTGCGGGCTCTTACAGGCGTTCTTGCTGGCGCTGTCCATGGCGGTCATCCTGGCGCTCTGCTCGCTGGTGGAGGACTCCTTCAGGGCCAGGTAGATGATGTTGACCAGAGCAAACTCCTGGTAATTCCTCAGAACATCAGCATCGATGTCGTCATAGATCCCCATGTTCTCTGTAGGGAAAGCAGACAGCATCAGAACCTCCGACTCTCAGGGATCGGTGCTGGGCTCCGTCACTAGAACTTCAGTTTGTACCTGAGGAAGCGACCGTGTCGATGGAGAACACCGGCTTCTGGTCCGTCTTGTACGAGATAACGGACCTGCAGGAGCAGAAGATGTTCTGTTTGAATCTGGAGCCGCTATTCGTGAGCGGGTCTACGCCTTAAAGCGGCGCGGTACCTGAATCTGTTGAAGATGATGGAGCCCTGGTCAAACTCGTATCCAGAGTTCAGCAGCTCGGCGGCGATGACCGAGGCGTCTCCGAAGTTGGGCGGCTTGCGGCCGACCTCCTTGCAGTTCAGCAGGATGTGTTTTCCATGAGTTCTGATGAAGAACAACAAGACGAAGTCAAGCTCTAGAGTTCTTCAGAACCTCCAGAGCAGGTTCTGCAGCAGTTCGCACCTGTACAGCAGGCCCCTCAGCTTGTCTCCCACATTGATCACCATCACCTCCTTGCCGGCGCTGGTCAGGTTGGCGATCTCGCTCTTGATGGTCTTGGCCACGCCGGAGTGGATGGCGCCACAGAGTCCACGGTCGGAGGTGACGCCAACGATCAAATGCTTGGTGGCCTTCTCCTCGGGGGCCTTGATGTCGGCCTTCTCGTACAGAGCTGGGGAGCAGAGGAAGACACGGGGTCTGAGTTTGGCAGAACCCGCTTGACTGAACTGAGGGCTAAGGTGGCGTACCGAGAGCACCGGTGCCGTAGACGCGGGCCGGCTTCAGCTGCCTCTCAGCGCGAGCATACTTGGCAGCGGCCACCATCTTCATAGACTTTGTGATTTTCTGGATGTTCTTGATGGACTTCAACCGAATGGTGACTGAAAAAAGGTCGGAGAGAACAGGAGTCAGTCATCCTTCGCCACAACATCCCCAGCAGAACGCCGCAGACTGATCAGCAAAAGCCTGGAGATGACTGAATTTGTTTCTGAGGCAAATCTTGAAAAAAACTGAACATCACAACCATAAAGATGTTAATAATAAAGTTTATAGTGAGGAAAACCTGAAATATTTTCATTCATTAAACGCAAAACCTCAACTATTAGAAAAAAAGCTGAAGTCTGGAGGCGAGGCAGCTCGATTCATCGCCTCGTCAACAAACTTCATGACTGAAGTCGTGTGTCTAACAAATCAGTTTTAAAATTATAGCATAATTTTTTAATTGGTATCAAAAAATTAAATAAAAAGTTTCCTCCAAAAATGGAAAGTTCTGTTTTTCCATTTATTGGCTCCCAAAAACAAAGACTTCGAACAGACAGCGATCAAGGATAAAGCACTAAGTCCAGCATAAATCAACAAAAAATTAAATTAAGCCCCAACATTTCTGCATTTCAAAATAAGAAGCCTGAATATTCAACGGGCTCTGAAGCCAAATACGATACAACAACTGGCTTGAGGTGGCTAGTTCTAGTACCAGTATGTATGCAGCTATGTATAGACATATAAAACACATAGCTGAAAGATTTATTGATACAGACAAATGGATGTAGTCAGTGGAACGGGGAACGGAATCTAGAAAAGCAACAATTTGTCCAGAAAAACACAGACTGCTTAGTAACGGCACAGCTATAAGAAGTATTTATTTTAGTGGATTAGAATTACAGGCAGTATGGCTTCAACCACCTCCAATTCAAACTTCATAAAAACAAATGGTTTAATGCAACATAAAACCTACATAACTAAAAAAAATCAAATGTTTTCCTTTTTAATTATCTCTCAAAATGAAAACTAAACCATTATAGTCATGATTTAAAACAAGAAAAAATATTTTCAATGTTGAAATAAAAAGAATATCATCTACAAACCATATTATAGCCTGAGATATTAACTAGTTTTAGTGAGAAGGTATGTAGCCATAAATCACGCCAGAGTCTACTGAAACATCTGCCAGCAATGATGATCTGCTTTTACTAAATCTATAATAAAACATATCAAACTCAGATCTGAAAATGCACCAAAACAGACCAGAAATACTAGATCTTTGGGGCTCCGACGAGTAAAATCATAGGGAAAAAAAAAAAAAAAAACGTGCAGAAAACATTTATGGAAAGTATCCCTGGGGCAGTTCTGTAACTGGTGAAAGCATGTACCCACGCTCTAAGGTGGATGTTTATAAGAATACTCAACTTAAACTGATTATATTCAGATTTAGCAGATGCTTATATTTTAAAGACATTTCTTTGCAGTTTGACGTGAATACTTACTGTCCTTCAGGGTAGCCATGTTCCTGACCTGCCCACTGTGGAAACAAACAACGTCAACAGTTGCTGTATAGCAAACATTATAACAAGGTACTTATGATGTTAACAGGAGGTAAAAGCCGCTGTTTATGTTTTAACGTTCAGAATGACCCTGTTAGCTTTAGCATGAGCTCCATTCATTAGCTGCGGCCTACAGGTTAGCGCGTCCTTCCGCTCAATAACTCCGCGCTTCACGGTCCACACAACCCGGACGAGCTTCAGCCTCATGCCCGCTTCAAAGTCACACATAAAGCAGGTGAAAAATAAAGGCAGCGGTGGATTTAAATTGGCTTACCATTGTGGGGAGAACACCAACGCGCTGGTCCTGGCAAACATCCTTACCGCTATGAAGGTCAGACACGCAGGACTGCGCAGGCGCAAAGTAGAGTCAAGATGGACCGACGCTGCCTTCGGGGGCGGAAGGAAATGTTGGTAAAATGAGATTCAAAATCTGTGGCGCTCGTGAGTGAAGCAATCTTATAAATTAAGCTCAATGTTTACATCAGTTTTTATCATTAAATGTTAGATATTCATTAATCTGGCATGGGAAAGTAGAAGAGAATAACGAATGTTATTTTTTTTTTAGATCTGTTATTTAAATGACGTCACACAAGGTCAACAAAGGGGCATTTTTATTCTCTTCAGTTCGGTTCAAAAATATTTTGGGTGTTGTGACAAATAGCTTGGATTTCTCTGACTCTAGCTTGACATTGTGACCAATGCTGATAGAAAGAATGGTATATTTCGGAGCTTTTGAATGCGGCACCAGGAGTATCGCGAGTTTTCCTGATCTTTCGGGAGGCAATGGTGGCTGGTTTCCTGTGCTGTTGAGTTGCTGTCGTATTTTTAGCGGTCTAACGTCTGTTTTGGGGTCGTTTTAAAGGTGGTCGCGATGGGAAAAGCGGATTTTCTGTCCCCCAAAGCGATCAGCAACCGAATCAAGTCCAAAGGTCTCCAGAAGCTGAGGTGGTACTGCCAAATGTGTCAGAAACAGTGTCGAGACGAGGTAAGAGTTTATGGAGGTCCATCAGAGCTGGTTTGTGGTGCGTTCACCGGCAGCTGCGGCTGCTTTGACTTTAGATATAAACGGTTCTGTTCTGTTTGTGAGACAGAATGGCTTCAAGTGTCACTGCATGTCCGAGTCCCACCAGAGGCAGCTGCTGCTGGCCTCGGAGAACCCCACCAAGTTCATGGACTACTTTTCCGAGTGAGTCCGTCACCATGGTAACACCGCAGCAGCTGCTGCTGCAGGTTTAACAGTGTTGTTTCTCTCCACAGTGAGTTCAAAAGCGACTTCCTGGAGCTGCTCAGAAGACGCTTCGGTGAGAAACTAACAGATGTTCTCAGAGATACTGAAGTGTTTGTTCCACCAGTTCCTACTGGTCTCTGATTGGTCTGTTCTGCTCTGATCGTTGTGATTGGTCCGTTCTGCCTGCCATCTGGTCTACAGGAACCAAGAGGGTCCACAACAACATCGTCTACAACGAGTACATCAGTCACAGAGAACACGTCCACATGAACTCCACTCAGTGGGAGACCCTCACTGACTTCACCAAGTGGCTCGGCAGAGAAGGTAACCTGGTGTTCCTGCCTTGGTTCCGGGTCGGTCCGCCCCACATGCTCCCCTTCCTCCCTCCACGTCCCACTAATCTGCTGCCGTCGCCGACAGGTTTGTGTAAAGTCGATGAGACGCCAAAGGGTTGGTACATCCAGTACGTGGACCGCGACCCGGAGACCATCCGGCGCCAGGAGGAGCAGGCCAGGAAGAAGAAGCAGGAGTTGGACGATGAGGAGAGGAGCGCCAAATTCATCCAGGAGCAGGTCCGAAGAGGCAAGGATGGAAAGGAAGCCGAGGTGAGTTCTGACAGGACCCAGCCCGGCTGGATGAGCGGAAGTAAAGCTGTGAAGTTCACGCCTCCTTCCTCTGTTACTCCCCGCAGACCCAGCCGGTTTACACAGAACTCAAACGTGAGAGTGAAGAAGAAAAAGGTTGGTTCTTGTTCTTCGACGCGAGTCGGGCCTGAGCCGGGCCTCAGATAGAACCTGACGTCTTCATGCTTTTCTCTTCCAGTTGCTTTCAACCTGAGCGCTCCTGTGGCGAGCTCCTCCAGGTCCAGGTATGGACGCCCCAGTGGAGCCGTCATGGCTGCATCCTTCCAGCTTCCTGTCCTTTAACCCGCCCTCTCTGACCTCTTCCAGCTTGGCTCTGGGTGCCAGCGCCCTGAAAGCACCCGCATCATCATCCTCGGTCAAACGGAAAGAAACGCCCTCCGGTTCTGACTCCAGAGGGGAGAAGAAGAAGAAATCGGCTCTGGAGGAGATCATGGAGGTTCTGATGGTTTGTTCGGTTTGATTTTAACTGAGATGATGAAGGTGCTGAAGTTCTGACCGTGTTCTCTGCAGATTGAGGAGAAGAAGAAGAAGAAGCAGTCCTCAGCAGTCAGAACGGATTACTGGCTGCAGCCCAACATCATCGTCAAAATCGTCACCAAGAAGCTGGGAGAGAAGTACCACAAGAAGAAGGCGGTCGTCATGGTAACAGGCCGTGGGGTTTTTCACTCGGTGGCGGTGTGCATCACATGCTGCTGATTCATGTGGATCTCCTCCATCTGCAGGAGGTGAGGGACAAATACGCAGCCGTGGTGAAGATGATCGACGCTGGAGACAAACTGAAACTGGACCAGAACCACCTGGAGACGGTCATCCCCGCTCCAGGTCAGCCGCCGTTTACAACCCAACAGGATCTTTCTGGAAATAATTCCAGGTTCTAACGTCAGACCTCGTTCAGGTAAGCGGGTGCTGATCCTGAACGGCCCGTACAGAGACACGGAGGCGCTGCTGGAGGGGATCGACGAGAAGAACTTCAGCGCCACGCTCACTCTGGACTCCGTAGGTTCTCCTCTTCCTCCACACGCTCTGCATCCAAGAGACGCAGGCCTCATCCAGATCAGACAGGAAGTCATGGATTGATTATCTTCATGTTTTTCAGGCATACGGAAGACAATTAGAGCCAAAAAAATCAAAATTCTGGTTTTTTTCTTTGGCACTAATCTTCTTCTGTACATTCAGGCTTCAAAAAAAGGATAAGCTGGAAAAACAGATTAAAGTATAGAAAGTATTGATATCTCCAGAGATTATGACCTATATTACTGTCTAAAATTAGCTTCTCTCCATCTGTGCTCCTCATCTGTACTGAAAACATCTGGACGAGGAGATAGAAGTTCTCTTTTCCTTAGATGTATGATGATAAAAACCGTTTTGAAGCTTAAAGGTTTGTTTTGTGTCCTCAGGGTCCACAGAAAGGGGACAGCGTGGACATCGCATATGAAGACTTTTCCAAACTGGCCTGAACTGGAAGCCATCTTTCTCAAGCCCTCTTCCAGTCGTGCTGCGGAACTCTACCATGTCAGAGTTTATTCCCAGATCTGTAAACAATCAGGGACCCTTAGAATGTTTGGTGGGATTATTTTTATTTTTTCACATTAATGCTTCAAAATGTACATTTTGTTCAAATAAATTGGGTAAATTTCTCAGTGTCTGTGGGAAAATCATGAACAATATGAGAGTGGTGGAGAAGCTGGATCAGAAGCTCAGACGGTCTGAAGGAAGCTGTTCAGATCCTGCATTATGTAGTCGCTATAGCGACCGTCGATGAAGCCTTTGCCGCTGTTATGGATGAACCAGCAGTAGACGTTGGAGCCACGCTTCGTGTCGTGTCTGTAGTCCTTCTGCCAGCCTCTGAAACACACAGTCCCAAGTTTAGGGTGGGACCTGCAGAACTTCAGTCTGCTTTCAGCGAGCGGAGCAGGAAGTACCTGGTGACGAGCAGCGTGTGGCCCTTCACCTCCATGGTGGCCTCCTTCTTTAGGGGGTCGGGCCCTTCATGGATGTCGTACACGCTCACCTCAGGCTCTCGAGAAAACTGCCCTGTGAAGTCATGGTTGTTACCTCATGAGACATTTATTTCAACTTGTGAACTGCGGGATCTTTTTGCACCACCAGAGGGAGCTCTGCTGCTGTCTGAGAACCTTAAAGGGTTCCCAGAGAATCGTGCTGTTTGCTTCCAAAGTTTGACATTAGATCTTGCTGTGAAACCCAGAAGAAGAACCCAGTTCTGTTGGTTAAAATTCAGTTTCTCACAAAGTTAGAACCAATAAAAAAGGATTTTTAAAAACATAAATATTATGGTTGACACAACCACGGAGAAGACCTCTGCAAAGAGGGTAACCCAAGAACAGCCTTTGGTTCAGAAGCTGACGATTCAGAGTATTGTTTTCAAGCATATTAGTGGAAAGTTGAGTGGAAGGAAAAAGTGTGGTAGAAAAAGGGTGATAACTGTAGTCTTTAGAGGACAGGGAAATGAAGCCCATTCAACTGTGGACGGAAGCTGGAGTCAGAGCTTCAGAAACCACCACACTCAGTCAAATCCAGAACTTGGAATACAACTGGAACATCTGGTCTGCGGTCATATTTCATAAGACTCGACTCCTCCAAGCAGGGATCAGAGCCACAAAGAGTAGAAATGAGAGTTTTGAGCATTTTTATCTCTATCTGATCCTTCTAGGAGCTGAGCAGAATCAGTACAGACAGCTGGTGGCTGGAGGAGCAAGTTGTGGCTCGCTGTGAGAACAATCAGCTCATCTTGAAAGTGAGCAAAACAAAGGAGAGGAGGAGTATAAATACCATCTTCTGCCATCATCTGCTGGGGCAGCAGCATCAGAAACAGAGGCTTAAAAAGGCTCAACAAGCTGATAAAGAAGGTTGGTTCTGTTCTGTTGATGGATTTGATTGTGTTTCATCAAATGAAGAATGTTACGGACAACCCTGATCATCCTCTTCATCAGAATGTCATACAACAACAGAGTGTCTTCAGTCAGAGGCTTCTTCACAAGCACTGTAACACAGACTGCTACAGGCGGCCCTTCCTGCCCACAGCAGTCTACAACTCTTATAGAACCTTCGATAATAGGAGTTACGACAACATTTAACTTCTCTTTGGGATTAATAAATTATCTTTGATCCTGTCATACACTCCTCTCTGTTGGTTATGTCATATGACCTGTCGCATCCCAGCGTTCCCAAAATATAGCGAAGTCTAAAACTGGCATAAGATATTATCTGCAAGCTCTTTGGGAGGAAAAAAAACTGGGTCAAAGAGGGAAATTTCATAATTTATGTCCTTTTTTGTTTAAATAATTTAATAAAACCTTTTTCCTTTTAAACCTTCCAAGAAAAGGCAATTCTCACTTTTAGTTGCCAAATGCAACCATCCATGTTTTGGTTCATCTTTTCTAAGAAATGATAAAGAAAATTATTAAATGTATATCACTGTTATTAAATAGAAAAGCTTAAAGAGGCGATAGCAGAGAAACGCTGGAAGTCATGACTGTGAGACTGACCTATGAGTCCGTGGACCAGTGGGGAGTACTGGTTGTCGTTGGGAATGTAGAGACCCAGGAAGTCCACGTTGACGGGATGTTTCCTCCACACCCGGTGAAGCAGCACCATCACCTGGATGCTGTTGTTGATGGTGACGGTGACGTGGGAGTTCTTCACGATGGAGATCCTCACGCTGAAACAGAGATGTGAAACTCAGCTTTCATGCTGAGGTCCCCTCAGAATGTAGAGCAGGCAGCAACCGGAGCCTGGAGTTACCCATCCTGTACGATGTCAGCTGTGGCCCCCCAGGTGAAGGAGTGGCTGCTTCTACCATCAGTCATGGAGATGTGGTCGGTGCTGACCTGCACGCTGACTCCCTCAGGTTGGTAGTAGACTGAGATGATGCCAAAGTAGGTGCTGAGTTTGTGTTTGTGCGGCTGCTTCGAGCTGATTAACTGACCGTTCACGACAACACCTGAAGACAGGATGGAGGGTTGAGATGAAGGACAAATGATGGCCCGTCTGGTAGGACAACGAGCAGATGGGTTAGATCAGGAGGGTCCAGACTTTTTGTCACGTGGGCCAAAATTGTCAGCTCAAAAGTATTTGAGGGCCAAAAAATATCTTTAAAACCTAAAATCACCAAAATATTGTTGGAATGTTTTTTTTACCTATTAAACAATAAGTTAAGCAAGAACTATTTTAGTTAAACAAATTATCAGATTTTTTTTGTAGGAGCAGGAGTGTCGCGCCAAAACTTCAAATGGTTTTTGCATGTTTTCCTCATTAAATGAAAAGTTTTGCTTATTATTTTGGAATCAACAAAAGAAAACTGAAAATATCATTTGGTCTGTTCTCAACAATAAAAACAGGATGTAGGTCAGTGTTCATCTGAAAACACTTCCTGCTGTCTTAAAACATGTGTTTTAATACAGCAGTTAAAAACAGATTTGGGTGCACCAAGGTGGACTTTAGAGTACAAGTCAATGAGTAGGTGGGGTCCTAGTTACCATGACAACAGAAGGAAACCAGATAATCACTTTGTGTTGCACCTAACATTTTTGTAAGGAAAATTTTGATTTGAAAGTCGTAGTTTTGTCATAATTTATTCTTGAATCATGGCCGCAAAAAAAATCACTCCAGGGGCCGAAAATGGCCCCCGGGCCCCACTTTGAACACCCTTGGGTTAGCTGTTTGTTCAAGGAGCACAGCTGGAGTAGAAGGTGACAACATGACCCCATCGCAATCTCTGTCACACATATAGTTAAAATAATAATAATAATTCAAACATGATGGAAAGCTCAAACATTTTACATAATACTGCCCCTTTAAAGTCCTTCAGGCACGCAGCAGAGAAGAGATCCTGGTTAGAACACACCAAAATACCCAAACGTTTCCAGCTTTTCTGCACCTGTTCCAGAGTCCGACACCAAGCTGAGGATGTGACCCGGTTTGGAGTCGATGTTGAAGCAGATGTCCATGTTGCTTCTGGGCAGGCGGATGATGAAGTGAGGATCATTGTCCACTGAATGAGAACCAAAGAATCACAGCCCAACACTGAATATGGACATTGTTTCTGAAGTTCTGAAGGTTGACGCACGCCTTACCTATGTTAACGTTTGGAGGCAGGGCTGTCTCCGTTGGACCACTCTGAGCCTGTCTGGAAGTGGGCAGACTGGGGACTTGGATCCAGGGTGGAGGAGTAGCGTAGACCACAGAAACAGGCCCAGGTTGTACCACTGTTGCATAAATACACACACACAAATCTGATCTGTATATTTCCAATAAACGTTCAAATAAATTTTAGTATTCATCAAAATAATAAATTAATGACTAATTAAGCAAAACAAATAAATATAATGATTTCCAAGTGATGCTAAAAAGACGTCCAAGATGTTTGGAGAAAAATCTGGTATCTTGGAGAGCTTTATTCGAAAATAAACACTCAGCAGCTCTCTCAGGGAGTCAAGTTCAAGGGGGGGAGACATCATCAACCAATCAGAAGCGTACGTCCGCTAAACTGAGAAACAAGTCGTCGGACAGCAAAAGCAAACTGAATTCAGTGTCGTTTTGTTTAGACTCTGGAAGAGATCCAAAAAGATCTGTCACTGTAGATATAAGGCCATCTCAGGACTGAAGCTGTTCTCACATGATTGCTCTTCTGAGACATGCAATCAGTATATAAAGTTATATAAAAGAACATCAGAACATGATCACTATTTGAAGTTCAATTAGTCATGGACTATTTTAAAAATTTCTGAATTTCTAAACTGTCAAAATAAGATTATTTGTACAAGAAGAACTTCGACATGTCTTAACAGGCACTCAAGCTAGTCTTTGGCATATCTGCTGCTGGTGACATATTCTACTTTTTCCTTTAGAGGCCAGAGAGGTCGTTTTGACAGACCTATAATCTGGTGAGGACATCTTTAACTGGAGACACTTTTATTGTCTATCTTGGTAAATATATGAAAAGAAGCTGGTTTGTATTGAGCACCTGAGCAGCATCCTTGCCTGGGGTCCCTGGGCGAATCAGCTAGCAGCCTCTCCGTGGCGTCCTCGCTCTCCACCAGCAGAGCAGTAAGTGGGGTCACAAAGTTATGCTGCAGAGCCAGCTCTGTGATTTGCTTGGTGATTTTTCTCTTTTTTCCAACTGTTGTAACCATAGACCTGCAGGAGGAGCCAGAGAGTAAATACTTAACAGGGACAACATCACAAATACCCAACAGCGTATTTAGACAATAACAATAACAATGCTGTTTCATTTTACTCAGGACTGAAGGTGCTGGATTTTATCCTGGTGTGGTGTTTAGGATCATTGTCCTGTTGATGACCCAGTTTGAACCGATGGACTCACATTGACTCTAGAATACTTTGGTTTACCCAGGAGTTCATGGTCCACTCAGCTAGTTTGAGGTGTTTGTGCTGATAAGTTGTGTTTGGTTTTCTCCAAACATGGAGGTGTGCATAACGGCCAAATATCACTGCTTTGGTCTCAGCTGGTGGTTCTTGGTAGGTTCTTTTGATGCAGCTTTGCTAACCTCAGTCAGGCTGCTATCTTGTTTCCAGAGAGAAGAGGTTTTGTCCTTCAACCCTTCTCTTGTACAGACAGTGATGTTGTGATTGGATGCTTGTTTTTTCATCCAGTTTTTTGGGTTCATTACACACAAATTTCCCCATTAAAAGACAAGAAATTAAATTTGACTAAATAAACAAAGAAACCTTGAATGTAACATGTGACCTAGAGTAGACATGTGAACATGTTGTGATGTTATCCCCTTGCAGAGCTCTTCATCACCTCACCTTTCCCTGAGCAGCTGTTTAATGGTCAGGTAAGCCCACATCTGCCTGGCAAAGCCAGTGAAAGCGTGCTGCTGTTTGGCCAGTTCCATGTCCAGCTCTGTAATATCAGCTTCCGTCTCCAAAATGAGCTGCAGGTTGGCCTGTAAGACAACACAGGGCAGAGGACATGGACATTAGGTGTCTAAAGGTCCCAGGTCCTCTGCTAAGGTGCATTTCTCTGTGTGTTGCACTCACAGTGGATGCTGAGGTGAAGCTGGTCAGCGTGTTGGTCTCTGACAGCTGCACCTTCCCGGCCACCACCAGCTCTGAGCCGCTGAAGTACTTATCAAAGTGGTTCTGGGTGACCTCGGTCACAGTGCCCTCTGGGAAGTGGACGGTGACTTTCTTCAGCAGGGGAGAGGACACCTGGTTGTAAAAGGCCTGCAAAGAGAGGTGAAGACACAACGCTGAGGCCAAATGGGGCGGAGGCAGCAGAAAACTCTGGTTTAACATCCATGAGGCCCGAGGTGGAGAAGAACCCCCCGACTCTGATCTCCGTATGCTGGATTCACTTCATCCTAATTTCATCCACCTG
The DNA here is from genome assembly GCA_014839685.1 of Anableps anableps. NCBI lineage: Eukaryota > Metazoa > Chordata > Actinopteri > Cyprinodontiformes > Anablepidae > Anableps > Anableps anableps. The sequence continues at coordinate 952,958 of CM026087.1, read as the reverse complement.
TCCGTCCGTTCATCCAACCATCTGTCCATCCATACGTTCATCCATCCATCAGTCGGTCTGTCCATCCATTCATCCATCTATCCATCCATCCATCCATCCGTGACCAAGTTGCTATGGTAACATGTCAAGCAGTTACCATGGTGCTAGCTTGAGGGACCTTAATGGCCCTGTTACTGTGGTTGTTCTGACTCCAACTCATAAATCATGTTGAGAACTGAAGAAGCCTTTTGAATGAGAGGAGACACATCTTTAGGAAACCTACTAATGGAGCATTTAGGAGGAAACAGGAGAAGAAGCCCTGTTTCCTACTAATGGAGCATTTAGGATGGCTCCATCCAACCCACACACAAGAGACAACAGCATCTCCGACAAGCAAATGTTTGGTCGACCTCCTGCAGGAGCTCCATCTCTCCAGTGAAATAATTCTTCTTGTGCCTAAAGCCAGTTTCAGCAGCTGTTGTTTTATTACCAAGACAATCTCTCTCAATGTACGCCAGAAAATACTTTTTAAACTTCAAAAGTTAGATTCTGTTCTGCTGAAATGGCCAATATAAAAGTTGATGTTTGATTTATATCAAACAGTACAGGAGTAGTTGAGTCTTGGTAAAGGCCTTGGTTTGTGCTGCCTCAGAAGAATTGTGAGGAATTTGGGTTCAGCAGCTATTACTGATGATAAAGCATTGTTTAAAAATATATTTCATCTTATAACATCCTAGATGTGTTGGCCTGTTGTTCCTGCAGCTCTTATACCCGAATCTGCTCAGCAGCATCATGGTTGGCGTAGATCCTCTGGGCCATCCCCCTGTTCTCCATGGCGATACGCTCCAGGAAGTCATAGTCCACGTCGAAGCCGATGCCCAGCGAGAAGAGAGAGAGCTCGTCTGTCATCACTCGCTTCACGTTCTTCTGGATCTTGCTGAGCTTGATCTCTCCTGCAGAGAGAACCCGTGTTGGATCAGAACCCACTGACTTTTCGAACTTTTCATTTTTACTCACAGGAGAACCTAAATCTTCTTTCCAGTGGACTCTTACCAACAGTGGGGTCTCCATCAGACACCAGGATGATCATGGAGACTGAGCGGGAGTCGATGAAGCCCTGACTGGACGCCCTCACCAACATCTGAGCTGCTCTGATAAGCGCCTCATTGATGTTTGTGCCTGTTAGGAACATTCTCATGAGTTATAAGAGCAGCTCCTGGCTGACTGTAGGGTGGTACTCTGTCATACCTCCAGTGGGCTTGATGTTCTGGATGTATCTTTTGGCATCTGTGATCTGCAGAGGAGAAGCAGGAGCCAGGTCCTCTCTCCAGCAGCGCACGTTGTGGTTAAAGTCAATGATACTGAAGCGATCTTCGACGTTTAGGTCGTCCAGAATAGCCTTCATGGCGTCCACTGTCTATAAAAAAAAAATAATAAAAATAAAAAAAAACTCGAAACTGAGTGCATTCTGGAAAATGGCCACACGGTGGCAGCGTTTTACAAAACGTGAACATGAAATGAGAAGAATGAAGACTTTCAGAGGACAATGTCCACCTGAACGTAAACAGATGCCACTCACTTGCTTCATCTTGACCCCCCACATGGACCCGCTGACGTCGATGACGAAAACGATGTTTTTAGGAAGAGGGGCGAGGTTTGAAGGAGCGAAAAAATGAACAAAATAAAGATCTGAAACCTGAAACAGACAGCAAATGTACACACAGACAGTCATATCCATACATAATGATCTCTGTTTGATGGTATATATGAAGAAGTAGATATTGTTATTCTGTTGGGGGGTAAAGCTGTGAGATACCTGCAGATCCCCGGAGTTGCTGTCTCTGGTGACGTCATATTTGACAGAGAAGACGCCATCGATGGCGGTGCCTGAGCAGTTTTCACATTTTCTCTGCTGTTGTACGTTTGGCTTGAAAACAACATGAGCCTGAGGAGAAAGAAATCAGCAAATTTTGAGTGATTTTTTATTTATTTATTTATGAATACACATATATCGCAATGCAACAATTCAATTCAATTCCGTTTATTTATATAGCGCCAATTCACAACAAATGTCGTCCCGAGGCACTTTATAAAAAGAAAAAAACATTCAATCGTACATACATTCAAGTTGATCCTAGTTATCAAACAGTACAGGAAGCTCAATTAATTAGTCAAAGTAGTTCAAAAAGTTTCTAAGGAAACCCAGCAGATTGTATCAAATATACAACAGTATATGTTGTTCCAATTTCATAAATATGCATTTTGAATTATAACCCTAAATGTGTAAAACACATTACATTATGTCTTAATTAACCACTTAGTGAATCCTTTCAGTAATATGTTACATTATTATTATTATTATTATTAATATTAGTTGTAGTAGTAGTAGTGATAGTAGTAATAGTAGTAGTAGTAGTAGTAGTAGAAGTAGTAGAAGTGGTAGTATGATAATATTAATATTTTTATATCTATACAATGCAATAAATTTATCATATTGCACTGATTACAGTGTTCATAAAATTATTCATATTAATTATATTATATTTATAAAATTTTCAATATAAATGTAATGCATTTATTATTATTATTATTATTATTATTATTATTATTATTATTATTATTATTAACCATAGTTCTACGCAAACATGTCATTGTAATAATTATATATAGTAATAAAAATATTTTTTAAAAATAACATTTGCAAAATTTGAATCGTAAAAATGTTTAAAAGAAAAAAAGAACAACAAATATCTATTATTTTAATTTCCTTATCACACAATGCAACACTGTATTTTTCCTAATTTTATAAAAAATATATATTATGAATGATTATTATTAGGATTACAATGATCATATGACAGTTTAATGATTTACTGTGAAATAATTGTCCTAATTTATTGCTTACAACATTAATAATATCATTAAAATTGTTTTCATATTTATTCATATTCATATAATGCATTTTTTTCAAACACAGCCTGTTTTATTTAATATTATTAATCATAAGTCTATCCTAAATAATTATAATAATATATAATAATTAAAATATTTAGTAAAATAAATTTTTATTTATTTAAATGATTCAAATTAATCAAAAAGACTTTAAAAAAACAACCATCAGCTCCTGAACAAACTGTCTGAATAAATAAACACGTCAGTAGAAACTATTATGTGTCTTCAGAAACAAATCATTCCTGCTCAGTTGATCAAACAAAATAAAGAACAAACGCTACTGTGCTTAATTTCTGCTGTTTATGTAATTTTTGCATAAAAGACTGCAGACTGTTTCCAGTGTTTTTAAAAATGTCCGGCCAAGTTCTGGTCGAAGGCTGAGGCACATCTCTCATCATGTTACCTTGTCTTTGGTGGATGTAACTTTAATCAGCTCTGCAAACATCTCTCCAAGCGTGTTTGGTGTTTCTATCTTTGAAATTCCCTTCGGCTCATAGATGTACACGTCCACCTGAGAAGATGTTGGGTCAGACGTTAGAGCTCAGCAGAAACAGAAGCGTTCATTGAGCCAGATCTTCTCACCTGGAACTGTGGGACCAGCCTGCCCGGCTGCAGGTACAGAGAGTGCTCGTACATGCCAAGTCTTCTTTCCATCATCTCCTGGTAGTGAAGCTCAAACTCGATGTTACTGCCAGGAGGAAGGTGGACCTCCGTGTTGAAGGTCTCCAGGTCCTGGGAGTTCGTCCTATGACGCACAAGCACAGTTTAGTTGGATGAACCTGCTGAGCTCAGAGAAGACGATGGCTGATCAGCACCTGACGATGGCTGCCGCCTTGTTCCTGGAGGTGGCCTGGGCATACAGCCTCCTGGCCACCGTCTTCTCCTTCACCAAGCCCACAAACGTGATGCCATTCACATTCCTGCAGTGAGAAGCAGAAGAAGTTAGAACCCTGTCTGACAGGGCTGAGGATGGATGCGTCGGGGCTCACATGGTGAAGTTAGAGATGAACGCCCGTTTGGGAATCTGCACGCTGAAGCCGATGCTCTGAGCTCTGGAGCCTGAGTTCATCATTAAGCTGCTGATGGTGGTGTGAGCGAAGCGGGAAGTGATGCGGCTCTCCACCTTGTAGCTCTTCACCGTGATGTCATCTCCTCGGATGGCCTGAAGATGGAGAAGATTGGGTTTAAAGTTGGAGCAGAGACTGAACGTCAAGGAGTTTGCATATTTCCAGAGGTTTTATGACCAGAAATGTCTCTTATTGCATGTTTTTTTCACTTTTTCTACTACTGTAGATTTGTGCAGCTACTCTTTGTATTTTCCTTCCAAGCATCCAAACATTCAAAATTAATGTTGAAAGAGAATAAGTTTATCATTTTAAAAAATGATGCAAGGGTGACTAAAACAGCTGGACAAGTCTGAAGTCCTAAAATCATCTCGTCCGTAACCAACCAACCAACACACCTCAAAAACTCAGAGAGGTAGAAACGAGCGGCTGTGAAGCAACAGATTTAGCAGCAAACTGCAAAAAACACTGGTGTCTACAACTTATGGACAACAATTAAACATGAAGACTTTTCAGAGGAGAATCGCAGGTTTGGATATTTCTGAAGAGCAGATCATCAGTTCAGTTGTTATTCAGATGTTTCACAATAATACAGGTCTGGAGGAAGATCCAAAGATGAAAGGAACTCAGTTCAGACCTTCAGAACCAAACCAGGAACCATCAAGGCTGAACCCTGTCATGAACTTCTGGCACGCCAGTTCCTCTGACCGCAGGGAAGCCAGCTCAACATCACCATGGACTGAGACTGACCTCCTGCTCCAGAATCAGCACCTTCAGGTTGGACTAAATGATCTGGAAAAGGTGGGACTTTCATACCTGAGGACACTGTATCCACTGTCAAGCAGGGTGTTGGCAGCATCATACTCTGGGCCTGTTTTGCTGCCAGTGGTTCTGGGGCATTTCACAAAGTGGATTGAATAATGAAGATGGCGTACAACCGAGACCTGTTGGTTGGAACCATACAACCCACATCCATGGTTCTGGCACAGATACAGCAGCCAGAAAGGAAGGTTCTGGAAGGTTCTAGAGGTGCAGCTCGCTACGATTTAACCCAGAACCACTGGGGCTGAATGCATAAAGGATGAATGTATAATCTAGTAAATAATAAATAGTGAATGTCACCCAACTACCCCGGAGATGGATGTACAAGTCAATAACCTGGCTGTCACGAAGGGCTCTGCAAACAGTCGGATATTGATGACTAGATAAGGCTCAACTCTGTCACAGTGGACAGGGTCCTTACCTGAAAGTCCTCCTCCTCCTGGCTGGTCAGTGTTGCTCTCTGGAACCAACAAACAACACATCAGCATGAGTCACAATCTGCTTTTATTCTCCAGTAGATGGTTTTCTGATCGGCCCACATTTCCTGCTGGGTTTTGATCAGAACCGTGGAACAAACCTTGTTTCTCTCATGATGATCATGAACTCCTGGCTGATGGAGGACAGAAAATGAAAACAAGATGAATAACACAAAAAAATCTGAGCTGTAAGAGATAAAGACTGGAGGAAACACGATTAAAGACATACATTTATCCATGAAAATAAAATGACAGAATAGAAATTGTTTTATTTATTTATATAGAAATCATAGTTATGTCTTCAGACGACCAAACAGGAACCAACGGATCCAGAATCTACATGAATCTCAGCACAGAGCGAGCAACTGACATGTTCATCAGACTCACCTCCTCATCCTCCCATTCTCCGTCTACCACAAACTCAAAGCAGCAGCTCTGATGAAGGAGCAGGAGCCCCAGAAGAAGCAGCAGTGAACGCCACATGATTCCACACTTCTCAGGCTCACGCACTCATATTTCTACACAAAACAATGGAGAAAAAACAAGAAAAGTCAGGGCAGCCTGGAGGAACAGCACCGAGCTGAAAGCAGAGGCTAAAATCCACCAAACTGATCTGATCAACTCGGATCCGGTCAATATTTGCTGAGGTTCGTGTGGAGACACACAGGGGAATCAAACTTTGAAACCTGACCTGGAAGGGAGCCAGATTAATGGCACCCATCTGAAAAAGACAGATGTAGTGCTGCGTGTTGACCACAAGATGTCGACAAAAGCTAATTTAAGTCTGAATTCAGCATTTAATACTAAAGGTGTCTTAAATCAGTACCAGCTGTACTGGCCAAGATTTTGTTCACAAACAAGTAAACAATATGACTTCATCTCACTGCGTTCAGACATAAAATATAAATGTATAAACTTTAGAGGAAATCGAATAAAAGAATAGGAACAACTTGTACACTTAAGTGGATGAACACCGGATATTTCTTTCTGAATAGGAAGTTGTGGTTTTGTTTCCCAGCAGAGTAGCTGACTCCTCAGGTGTTCATTAGAGAGCCAGCCTGCAGCCAGCAGGGAAAAGTCTGTGTCCAGGGTGTGTGGGGTCTGCAGAGCTGTTAGATGCCCTTTTCCTGACCCTTGACCTGTACCACTCCTGGATGGAGGGAAGGTCAGCCTTGATGCTACTCTCTGCAAACCAAAGTTATTGTCAATTTATTTATGCAGCACATAAAAACAACAGATGTTGACAAAAGGGCCGCACAGTTCAATGAAATAAAACAAGATAACAGCAACAAGATGAGAAGCTTCTGGGGCAGGCTCCGAGGAGAGGAGCTCCTCCTCTGCATAAGAACGGGTCAGCTGATGGTTCTGGTCACTGCAGCCGAATATTACAGCAATATTCTGTTGTCCTCTGCTGCTCCACTGCAGCGAAATGTGGTTTAATGACTGCAACAAGTAAAGTCTACCAGCAGGGGGCGACTCGAAGTTATTTAGGTTTGATCTGGAGTCTTATTTTTATTATTATTATCACAACCTTTTTTTATATGAGGTTCAATGTTTGGGAAGCAGATCTCTTTCTCAAACAAGGTGTGGTCAGTAATCCTCCAGGGGAAAACAACGCGGAACCAGCATTTAACCTGCAACTCCTTCAAACACGGATCAGAACCATCAGAACAATCAGGCTGGAATACAAAGTTTTCAGATAACATACAATTAAATTAAAGCTCATGTGAGATTTTCATCAGTATTTATCTGTACAATTCATAAAAAATATGATGACAAAGATGAATAAACCTATAAATGGCCCCAAACATTCAGCTTCCAGGTTTAAAATGCAAAACAAACCCAAACCGACAAAGAATCCGAATAAATTTGAAAGATTCTGGTTTCAACATTTTTTCTGTTTGGCCTATTCAGAATCCCCGTTGGTGTCTGGTGCCCCCTAGTGGAGAAAAGTAGCACACTGAGATGTTTCAGCAATTAAAAAGACGACGAAAAACAGAAAGATGTGCTGATGAGGAAGAAGTTCGGTGTTTCTGTGGGATGTGTCCTTCAGCCTGAGGAAAAGTGGGGCAGAGCCAGGAGAAGGAGCTTCATCCATCTCCCCCTCCTGGTGGGCGGATGTTCTCCGTGCGCACTCTCTGTGCGCTCAGTCAGATCTGGACTCAGACTGGGAACACTGGGAATCATGGCGCATTCATCCTTCTAACAACTTTAACTGCTGACAAACTGCAAGATGCTGCTGGTGTTGGTTCTGCTGCTCAGCTTCAGTCCGAGCTTCCCGGGACAAGCCCAGCAGGAGGAGGATGTGGATCCAGATTTGGGAGACTTTGATTTAGACATTGTAAGCCCTGCTGTGCAGCACGGCGGAGCTGCTGCACAGCAGCTCTGTGGTGTTTTTAACTCCTTATTCTGAGCATGTTTGTGTCTGCAGGAGCCGCGCAGGGTCCCTCGGCAGGTGAAAGCCATTCTTGTGAAGGTAATAACTCATCCAGAGCACATCTTCTGTTCTGCTTTTATGCAAAATCATTTAAAGGACAGATCACTTTGAAACAACACAGTGTTTAGGAGAGTTAAGAAAAAACACTGGATTATAATAAACTGTATATTCTAGCCCAGAAAGGGTGACCTAGTTGGAGATACTCATCCCAGACTTGCGCGCTTTGGG